>LR751574.1:0-87498 GCA_902729485.2 Mus minutoides | reverse complement strand
GAAACATATAGTAACAGAAGAATGTACCCTTACACAGGGTCATGTTAAGGGAGATAGAGACAATTAAAGAAAGGCCTTGGTAGAATTTCTGAAAATTGTCTATGTACCTGTGATAGTGAACCGTATATGACATGTGAGCTATTAAGCCAATATGCACTAATTATTGCCTATGAAATGAGGAAATATAAAAGGATTACTTTTGCTTCATTTCTAATACTTCTGAAGGTATGTGTGTGTATGTGGGTGGCGGGGCAGAGGGGGAGGTATTACTGTATGCTTCTCAGTGACAATCCTGCTTCAGATTTGGTTTTGAAAGTTACAAGAAGATAACTTTTTTTGACATAAAAATGAGATGTTCCCAACTACAATGACACAAAATGGATTAAGTTTCTACCTTTCATATTAAGTGATCTTTTAAACTTCAGAGGTTAGATTTTTGTTGAACATATCAAATCCCAGAGTACATCTAGGATGACAAAGGCACCAATTTATTTTAAAATGGATAAAATCCATTTTAAGTATTAAGAATACTTTCATTGGGAAATAAACAAAATTTTTTCTTTTATATTTTAAAAATGTTATACATATATGCACACAGAATATTCTGATTATATTTATAAATTGTACACTATACTCTCTTATATGTTTTCAACCCCTGCTTTCTTTTTTCTCACCAAATCTTCCTCCTACTTTCAGGTCTTTCATTTACCTGTCTGTCTGTCTGTCTGTCTGTCTGTCTGAATGCCTTCCTGTCTATAGGTCTTGGGCAGACAGCCAAAGTCATTGTGCTCTCATGATTTCAATATCCCTCTTCTATTCTTAATACAGCATTTTATAGACTCCTTCCTCAAGTTCTGGCTCTTAATTTTTAAAGCTATTTTTATTGATTCTTTGTTAATTTCACATCATCTCCCATCCATGCATATCTGCCCTCTATCTTTGTATCCTCCCCCCCCCCCAGATAAATACAAAATCTCATGTGGAAGCTGTAGTATGTCCCAAGATTAAATTTTTATCCACCCATATTTGCTTGCAAGTATTCATAGCAACCAGTTATTGATCTGGTTCATGGCCTCTGCCTTCTGCCACACTTTATAGTGTAGCAGAATTGCTACTTTATCAATACTAGATGTTCACCAGAACTCTACTCAGATAAACTGTTGTTGCTCCATATCATGGAGATCCTGTAGCTTTGGATCTGCAGGACTGGCTCCTTCATGTGCTTTAGTAGTTTATAGATGGGATATATGTTGAGGTGGGCCAATTCAAAGCCCTGGAGCTGGGCCTTGATGTAGGGCCCACTAGGTCTTCTGCATCCACGTAACCAGGGCAAGCTCTCAAGCACTGTCCTATATAGTTCACCCAATGCCACAGATATCAAGGGGCAGAACCACGTATCCTGCTCTCATGTCCTCAAGGCCAGCTCACCTGAGCCTATGCCAGAGCCATCTCTATTGTGTTGTCCAGATGAAGTACAGGGTCTACTGTCAGAGTGCTGTAGCAGAGGAGGGGCTGGTTCAGCTCTCCTACTCTCATACCATCAGTGCCAGCTCGAATGTGCATGCCAGGCAAGGTGCAGGGACTGCTTTCCCACGAGGGTGAGTGATAAGACCAGCTAGCTTTCCTGCCTGCCACAGATAGCAAGGCACAAGACAGGGAATTGGACCTTAATATTTCATTGCCCTCTTTCAACTTGTTCATACCCTTAGAAGGAGTGATATAAATATTCCACTTGCTGAGTACTCAGTAGACATTAACTCTTAGCACTTTGACCTCTTATATGTCTCACCATTAGCTATTTACTACTGCAGAAAGACGTTTCTCTGACACAGGTTGCAAGTTTGTAGGTATAAACATAAATATTTAGAAGGCTGGCTGACTACTTGACCATTAGCTTAATATCAATAGTACATTTCCCACTAAGGCCTGATTTTCTGTTCTTTAATGGGTTGGTTGTTAATAGAACATATTTAAGATCATTTGTGATTGGGGTCATATCAGAACAGCTTTATGAGATGTGAGCTGAGCACACCTTATAGATGGCCTTCCATATGAGAGTTAGCCTTAACTATTCCTTGCTTGTTAACAATAGCACAGGTCTGAGAAATCACATGCCCATTTGCATTCTGACTTGCAGTAGTTGCCTTAAAGTGTCTCCATTTCTTCAAATAATAAAACCATGAACTTTCCCAAAACATACCTTTTTGATGGATATCAACCCATTTATGTAGGCCAAGAGCACAGTGTTATGAGAGATAACACAATAATTGAGAGATCTGATATAACTTTGCAATAAAGTAAAAGTTTATATTGGACAAGCTTTAAAAATCATAATGGCATATCCAGTCTGGAAATTTTCACTAAGGATATAGGATCATCATCATCATCATCATCAACAACAACAACAACAACAACAACAACAACAAAAAAAACAATAAAAGAAGCATCCGTATTTACAAGGTGGAAACTGTAGACAAGGTTAGGAAGAATTGGATTGGATGCTGTGTTTGTCTTTTCTCTGTAATAAAGACAGTGGCCATGAAAGGATGGAGATTTTGTTGGCAGGAGGTGGTGATAGGAGGAAAGTCAGACTTTTTTTTAACAGATGAAGCTGAGGTCATAAGTACATGAAAAAGCCAGTCTTGGAGATAAAACATAAGAAAATTTAGCTGTCTCAAACTAATTTTTGTCCTCCATGCTACTGCTTGAGTGTGTCTAGGATGAACTAAACAATAGTATCTGGAGGAAATCAAATTATTCCCTTGTCCTGACTTTAATGTCTCCATGGTAAGACACATTTAAGCCCATTTCTTGTCAGTAGATTAACTAATCTTGGGAAATAAGAACGCCCAAAAGATACTCATTTTTTTAAAAACCATACATTATGAGCTTTTGTCTCTTATAAAAATACTAGATGAAAAAATATAGGATCATAGTAGAGAATCATGAGGAGAAAAAGGAAATGAATACCCAGACAAAAAAGAAACATAACCACAAAAACCTCACAAAGACCAGGAAGATACCTACTAGGTAGAGAAACAGAAGGAAGGCACATATAACAAGAGTAAAAAATTAAATTTTTGTTAACATAGTTCTCAGAGGACTTCTATCTAAAAATGGTCTCACAGAAACAGATAAAAGAAGAAAAAAAAAAGTTTCCTTTAATATGATCAAGATAACACCCACTATAGTGTTTGGCATCAGACAAATGCCTGAAGCACTGAACTAGTAATGATAGCATATGGATCCTAAATTGCCCAGCAAGGAAGGTTTCACAAAGTCATAGAAGTTCACATATAAACCTGGGACATGAAATATAGGGTGAGAAAGCCAGTGATGAACATAAGCCATATTACCACTACTATCAAATAAAAGCATTTCCAGGAGACACTTCAAAAAGTTGATACTAACATGAGAAAGCATGAAGATCTGGTGTTACCAGCATTTCACAATCAAACAAAAAAATTTTCCCTTTTATAGGAATATGGGTTGATATAGATCACCTACAAAATATATATTTGGTTGTGTTTGTGGATTTATATTCAAAGACCATTCCCTAAGGGAGGGTATTTACCATGAAGTAAGAGGCATCTTCTTGTACCTAGAATGTATAAAAAGGAAAATAGAAAAATCTAAATAACCCTGACTTCCTCTTTATCTACTTCCTCGCTCATTGCTATGATAGCATTCTGCCATCTGCCACCCATCCTCCTTGATTATAGGCAGCATGCCTCCAACTGGAAGATGGAACTCTTCTTCCGTTGAGTTGCTTTCTGTCAAATATATTATCAGAACAAATTAGTGAGCAACTAGTACAGAAAGGTGACTGCAGATAAAGGTATATTTTATAAAAAATAGGAGAAGCAAGATGAAATTAACAGAAAGCATAACAAGGAACTAATTGATCAAATTCTATAGCAGACTCATATAGTAATCATAGTTGGTATTTTACTGTTTTCCCAGGGAATTAGACAAATTTAAGATAAGTGTGAGGAGTAGAAGATCCTGGGAGTTTAATAACAACTAAGACTTTTTTTTTTAATTAGAGAGTTTCTTCATTTACATTTCAAGTGTTATCCAAAAGTCCCCTATATCCTCCCCCCCGCCCTGCTCCCCTACCCTCCCTCTCCCTCTACTTGGCCCTGGCATTCCCCTGTACTGGGGCCTATAAACATTGCTAGACCAAGGGCCTTTCTTCCTGAATAATGGCCAACTAGGCCATCTTCTAATACATATACAGCTAGAGACATGAGCTCTGGGGGTTCTGATTAGTTTATATTTTTGTTCCATCTATAGGGTTGCAGACCCCTACAACTCTTGGGTACTCTCTCTAGCTCCTACATTGGGGACCCTGTGTATTGCCCTATAGATGATTGTGAGCATCCACTTCTGCGTTTGTCAGGAATTGTCAAAGCTTCCCAGGAGACAGGTATATCAGGGTCCTTTCAGCAATGTCCTGCTGGTGTATGCAGTAGTGTCTGCGTTTGGTGGCTGATTATGTGATGGACCACCCGAATGGGCACTCTCTGTATGTCCCATCCTTTCATTTTAGCTCCAAGCTTTGTCTCTGCATATCCTTCCACGTAATTTTAATCCCTATTCTAGGGAGGATTGAAGTATCCACGCGTTGGTCTTTCTTGATTTTCTTATGTTTTGGAACTTGTATCTTGGGTATTCTAGATTTCTGGGCTAATATCCGCTTATCAGTGAGTGCATATTAAGTGACTTCTTTTGTGATTGGGTTACCTCACTCAGGATGATATCCTCCAGATACATCCATTTACTCAAGAATTTCATAAATTCATTGTTTTTAATAGATGAGTAGTACTCCATTGTGTAAATGTACCACACTTTCTGTATCCATTCCTCTGTTGAGGGACATCTCAGCCACTCTTATTCATAAATGAAAGAAGAACTTATGAGCTTAGTAGCTTTAACTACTTTAAAGTGCAGGGAGTGTTTGGTCAGCAACAGAGCAATGGAAGTGTGGATACTTGGAGCTAACCATTAGACTGATCCTGGTGGGGGAGCCTGGTGGGATAGCTGGCAGAAAGATTAGAGGAGCAGAGGAGGATTGCAATTCCATAGGAAGAAAAATATCCACTGGCTGGACCATGCAGTGCTCCCAGGGATTAGACAATCAACCAAGGAGTGTACAAGGAGGGATCCACTGCTCCAGATACATATGTAACAGAGGATGGCCTTATCTGACATCAATGGGAGGGGAGGCCCTTGGCCATGTGGAGGTTTGCTGTCAAAGTTTAGAGAGATGCTGGAGCAGTGGGTCAAGAGTGGGTAGGTGGGTTGGGGAGCATCCTTATAGAGGCAAAGAGGAGAGGAGAGAGATGTTGGATGGGGGATCTGTGAAGGAGTCACCAGGGAGGGGGATATTATGTGAGATGTAAGTGAATTGAATGGATAATAAAAAAATTAAAAAATAAAGTGGAGGGAGTAAAATAAAAATTACTATGATATGATTGGCTTAGAACAGCTAGGAAGTAATCTAGAAGGAATGATGATTATGATCAGTCTATATATTCATGAAAACTCACTTCTGTTTGTGAATCACATTTACCATCTGGAATTTGAATTTTCTTATCATCACATCACATTTATAAACCATTCCAGAGGTCTAGGATCTGCTCTTTTTATTTCAGAATTTATAAATCCTTTAAAATAATTCTCTTTCAATATTTTTAAATATATTTAATGTGGTTTCATAAAATAGCAATCCATTATTTTGTGAACATATTATTTAATGATTAATGCACTGACATGCAATACATGTTAGCTTAGTTGTGATAGTTTTCAGAATCCTAAAAATAATGAAAAAATAGGTTTTGTAGAAAATTATTTATATAGGAGAAATCTCTTTTCATCATCTTTTCATATACATATTTCCAAATAAGAAATATACCTTATAGAGTTTGAATTTAACTTTAACAAGTAAACTCCTCATTTTAAAAATATATTTAAAAATATATTTCAGAAATATGGTTTTTATTGTTTTAACTCTTCCCAAAGATCAGGAGATTAATCATGAATTAATTTTATTATCAAACTCAAAGCATTTATTTTAGAAATAATTCCATCTACACCCATTCCAAAATTATCCCTTGTGAATAATTGGTTATTTTAAAATAGATGGGCCACATGTGGGCAAGGCTTGCTGAATTGAATAGATGACTCATTTCTCTCTCTTCCTGTGTGTCTCTGTCTCTCTGTCTCTTTCCCTTCTCTCTTTCTCTGTATGTGTGTTATCTTTTTATTAATTATTTTATTTGTTTCCATTTCAAGTGATATTCCCCTTCCCAGTTTTCCCTTCAAAAACCCTCATCACCTTCCCTCTTTTCCCCCTCCCCTTTGCTTTTATGAGGATGTTCTTCCACCCACTCATCCATTCCAGCCTTATCATTCTAGCATCCTCTTATGCTGTGGCATCGTTTCCACAAGACCAAGGTCCTCCCCTCCCATTGATTCCAAATAAAGCCATCCTCTGCTACATATGTATCTGGAGCTATGGATCCCTACATGAATACTCTTTGGTTGGTAGTTTAGGCCCTGGGGACTCTGGTCAGGTTGGTTGATATTGTTCTTCCTATTGGGTTTCAATGACCTTCAGCTCCCTCAGTCCTTCCCCTAATTTTTCCAGTGGGGCCTCAGGCTCAGTCCTATGGTGAGCCATGAGTAACTGCATCAGTATTAGTGAGGTACTGGCAGGACCTCTCAAGGAACAGCCATACCAGGTCCTGTCAGCAAACACTTCTTGGCATCAGCAGTAGTGTCAGGGTTTGGTGGCTGATGATGGGATAGATCCCTAGGTGGGGTGGTCTCTGTATGGCTTTTCTTTTGTCCCTGTCTTTCCTTGAGTTGGGTGGGTGGACCCATCCCTCAACAGGGTCCTGTGCCTATCTACTGGAGGTGGTCTCTACAAGTCCTACCTCCTTATTGTTGGGTATTTCAGCAAAAGTAATTCCCATTGGGTCCTGGAAGCCTCTCACTTCCATGTCATGTGAGACTTTCTAGTGGCTATGCCCAGATCCCCATCCCCCACTGCTACATATTTCTATCCAACTCCCTGATGTCCGTACTTCTCTTCTGTCCCTTCACATTCCTGATCCTGACCCCTCTTTTATTCTCTCCACCTTCCCTCCCATGTCCCTCCCTCCCTCTACCTCCTGTGATTATTTTGTTCCCCTTTCTATGTAGGATTGAAGCACTCACATTTTGATCTTCTTTCTTTTTAAGCTCCTTTTTGTTGTGTCCTGGTTATTCTGAACTTTTGGGCTAATATCCACTTATCAATGAGTACATACCATGTATGTTCTTTTGTGTATGGGTTACCTCACTCAGTATATTTTCTAGTTCCATCCATTTTCTTGTGAATTTCATGAAGTCTATGTTTTTAATAACTGAGTAGTACTCCATTGTGTAAATGTACCCATTTTCTGTATTCATTCTTCAGTTGAGCGGCATCTGGGTTGTTTCCAGCTTTTGGCTACTATAAATAAAGCTACTATAAACATAGTGGAGCATTTGTCTTTCTTATATGTTGGAGCATCTTTTGGATATATTCCCAGGAGTGGTTTAGCTGCATCTTCAGGTAGAACTATTTCCAATTTTCTGAGGAACTGCCAGATTGTTTTCTAAAGTGGTTTTACCAACTTGCAATCCCACCAGCATTGGGGGAATTTTCCTCTCTTTCCATATCCTTGACAGCCTCTGCTATCACCTGACTTTTTGTAGAAAAGAAAGTAGGAAAGAGCCTCCAACCCATTGGCACAGGAAGATTTTCCTGAACTGAACACCTTAGAACAGGCTCTAAGATCAACAATTCACAAGTGGGACCTCATAAAATTGCAAAGCTTGTATAATGCAAAGTACACTGTCAATAGGACAAAACAGCAATCAACAGATTGGGAAAAGATCTTTACCAACTCTACATCTGATAACAGTATTAAAAATGGGGTGCAGAGCTAAAGAAAGAATTATCAACTGAAGAATCTTGAATGGCTGAGAAGCACCTAAAGAAATGTTCAACATCCTTAGTCATATGAGAAATCCAAATCAAAACAACCCTGACATTCTATCTCACACCAATCAAAATGGCTCAGATTAAAACAAACAAACAAACAAACAAACAAACAAAAAAAAAACACTGTGGTAATTTCTTACACAGAACTTTTCCCTGTGCAGATTTCAAAGAACTGTAGATTCTGTACTAAATATCCTTCCCATAAGCACTAGGCCGGGTACTGAAATTTGTTCTGAGGATTGAATTTAGGTCTATAGATAAAATTGCAATTTACTATTTGCCCTTATGAGTTAAATCTATTCTATTCACCTCTATAGCGTTTTGTAAATGGCTTGAATTTTTGAAACTGAGTTTCTATCACTTCAGGCATCCTGATATCTTCACAACTTAGCTTATATTTATGTAAATCTTGTATGTCCCAGATATTCATAATGGCTGATAAGTATTACCAGTTTTAGATAACAATAAAATGAAATTCCTTATTATTCTCTTGTGAATGAAGAATATGGGAGCATAACTTGAATGACTGTCCATTTTATTATTTATAAGTTTGATTTCTATAGCTTTCACTTTTTACCTATTCTTCCTTGAAGGGGCACTTTAAAGTTAGTTGTATTCCAATAAATATGATTTGGACTCTATGGGGAGAAAGTACTGAGAAAATGGAATATATAATATATTAATCATTGCATCAAATCATAATAAAGGCAAATTTTATTGAGTTTCCAAACTATGGAGAAACTATAAATGTATCATCTTTAAAAATATTATGAAACAATTATGACTGTATAAAAACAATTCAGAAGAAAATTGGCCAACATTAATATTGCTTTTCTAATGTCTTTACATGCCCTTAATTATTGTGTCATTTTGTAGCTGCAGTTTACACTATAAATGTAGATTAAACTGCCTATATCTAAATGCTTTTATATTAGTAATCCCAAAGTGGTTGTGTATGTTTCTATCCCGACCAGCAATGGACAGGTGTTTCCCTTGCTCCATATCTTCACCAGCATCAGCTGTCACTTGAGCTTTGATCTTAGCCATTCTGAAAGATGTAAGATTGAATCTTAGAGTCATTTTGATTTGCATTTCCTTGATGATTAAGGATGCTGAACATTTCTTTTGCGCTTCTTGGCCATTAAACATTCCTCTGTAAGGAATTCTCTATTTAGATCTGTACCCCATTTTCAAATTGTGTTATTTGGTTTGTTGATGTCTAGTTTTTTGAGTTCTTTACATATATTGGATATTAGCTCTCTGCCGGATGTAAGGTTAGTGAAGAACTTTTCCTATTCTGAAGCCTGATATTTTGTCTTATTGGTGGTATCATTTGCCTTGAAGAACCTTTTCAATTTCATGAGGTGCCATTTATTTATTGTTGAGTGTTCTTAGTGCTTCAGTGTTCTGTTCAGGAATTTGTCTTCTGTTTCAATGCTATTCCCCACTTTCTCTTCCCACAGATATAGTATATCTGGTTTTATGTTGAGGTTTTTTTGATCCACTTGGACTTTAGTTTTGTGCAGTGTGATAGATATTGATCTATTTGCATTCTTTACATGTAGACATCTAGCTAGAGCAAACTGTATATTGCTTGGTTAAGATGACCATTTTTCCTGTTAATCTTACCATGAGAATGGGAGTACTTTCCATTTTCTGATATCTTTTCAGTTTTTATTTCTTCAAAGACTTGAATTTCTTGTCATATGTGTGTTTCATTTGCTTGGATAGACTTACACCAAGATATCATATATTATTTGTGACTATCGTGAAGGGCACTTTTTCCTTGATTACTTTCCCTATCAATTAATTATTTGTATAAAAGGGGGCTATTGTGGGGGCCATGAGTATGTAGGAAAGAGGAGGTGGGAGAGAGCCCACATCCAGTCAGAGTTCCTGTGCTCTGGGCAGGTGGATGCAGGAGGACTGCTGGACGCTTTCCACAAGGGCCCCTGGTGGGCATCTGGCTGTGTGAAGCCACTGACCCCACACAGTGGGGGGGGGGTGCACAAGGGGCAGGCCCTGATACAAGGTTCTCAGTCTCTGGCATCCCATGCTGGATATGGCAGAACAGCTGAATAGGGCCTGGGGGTGACACTGGGCCCTGGAGGGGAAGGGAAGAGAAGGCAGAGGGAGAAGGCGGGCACTGGGTGGTTTCCAAGCAAGTGAGAGTCTTTAGTCCAGTCCATGGCTGTAGCACAGGAAGGCCTTCTGATGGGAGATAAGAAATGGCTCATTAGAGATTACATGCCCAAGTACAAGGAATGGCAGGGCCAGGAAGCAGGAGTGGGTGGATTGGGAAGCAGGGCTGGGGGGATTGGAGGCAATAGGGGGCTTTGGGGATAGCTTTTGGAATATAAATGAAGAAAATATCTAATAGAAGAAGAAGAAGAAGAAGAAGAAGAATAAGAAGAAGAAGAAGAAGAAGAAGAAGAAGAAGAAGAAGAAGAAGAAGAAGAAGAAGAACAACAACAACAACAACAACAACAACAACAACAACAAAAACAAAAACAACAAAACAACAACAACAAGAACAAGAACAAGAGGAACAAGAAGAACAAGAACAAGAAGAACAAGAAGAACAAGAAGAAGAACAAGAAGAACAAGAACAAGAAGAACAAGAAGAACAAGAAGAACAAGAAAGTCTATCCCATTGTCCAAGCATGGAGGGCCTTCATGAACAGATCTATAGTTTTAGAGCTTTATTATAGAAAGGCAGGGAGAAAGAGAGAAGGTAAAAGAGAGAAAGACCATGGCCATGGCCATGTGGAGAGAGGAAGAAAGGGAAATAGGGAAAAGAGCTAGAGAATAAGAAAGGTGAAAGCTCTGGGGGTAGATGCATATGTAGCAGAAGATGGCTTAATAGGCCAGTATTGGGAAGAGAGGCCCCTTTGTCTTACAAACGTTATATGCCCAGTACAGGGGAATGCCAGGGCCAAGAAGTGGGAGTGGGCAGGTAGGGGAGCAGGGAGGCAGGGAGGGTATAGGTAACTTTCGGGATAGCATTTGAAATGTAAAAAAAAAGAAAATATCTTTTAAAAAAAAAAGGTGAAAGCTTAGAGAGAGGTAAAAGCTTAGAGAGTAAGTAAGAGAAGTAAAAACTTAACAGAGCAAGGAGGGGCCAAACAGCCCCTCTTATAGTGGGCTGCTTATCTTGCTGTTGCTAGGTAACTGTGGAGGAATCTAGCCAGAAGGCCAGAAGCTTGGGACATTGTCTTCCTGACTACTAGACACACACTTCTGTTGGTGTTGTGAGGGCTGTGGGGTCAGTTATTTTGATAGGAGCCAGAGGTCCAGGAGACATGAGGGAATGCCCTTCACCCCATGGAGTTGGAAGCTACCACCACCAGGTACTGTTCAAGACCTCAGCTCTACTGGAGACCAGGCCGTCTGTGCATAGCCCATTGCTCCACAGGCTATTATCTTTTGTTGTTGTTGTTGTTGTTGTTAATTTTATATCTATCCACTGTGCTGAAGGTGTTGATCAGTTGTAGGAGTTCTCTGGTAGAATTTTTTGGTCATACATGTATACTTAGTATAGTATAGTATAGTATAGTATAGTAGACTTTTATCGTTATTAAACTGATTAAAAAAAAGGTTTAAACTTGAACAGGAGGAAATCAACAGAATTTTATTTATTTTCAAAGTGGAAAATGAGAAGATTGTGGGTCCTGATTATAAAAGATATAACCATTTCGACGTTCCCAATTACTGTGTTCGGTGGAAATGTGTGTAGCGTTGCTATAGGAGGTGTTGCTATTAGATGAGATATAAAATCTAAGCCCCTAAAATACCACCAGTGTAAAGAACTTTCACTTGTTTAATGAACACAATGGGTTCACATCTTAGTGACTCAAAAGTCAAAATAAGCAGAACCAAGATATGGAGTCAAATCAGGACCATGGGACAAATATAATCCTGGCTTTGTGGGAGAGTAGAGAACAAACAACCAGACAGTTTGTTAAAAAAACATATTGTTCAGTGAGAATGAAGATAGCTGTCAAAATTGTAATGAAGTAACTCAAGGCAGAATAGCCCTTGCCTAGAATCTCTAGCACTCAAACCTACAGCAGGATGATGGCAAGCTTGAGGCCTCTCTAGGCTTCATGATGAGACTATCTCAAACAAAAAAAGATAGTGCTACTTGTGCCAGTCTTTACACAAGAAAGCTGAAAGTTTGTATAAGTTACATAGGCTAACTTGGCACTCTCAGGATGTGTTCTATTCTAGGTTTCTATTTATATATTTGTTTAAAATGTTTGTCACAGGGCTAGAGAGATGGCTGAGTGGTTAAGAGCACCAACTGCTCTTCCAGAGCTTCTAAGTTCAATTCCCAGAAATCACATGGTGGCTCACAACCCTCTGTAATGGCGTCTGGTGCCCTCTTCTGGTGTGTCTGAAAAGAGCCATGGTGGTGTACTCAAAGGTATAAAATAAACAAATAAATCTTTAAAAAAGTCTTTGTCACAGAAACAGATGTATTCCAACTCAAAGTTGAGGTGTCTAAAAATAAGGAGATTGTGGAAATATTTGTGTCTGAAAAAAAATGGATTATAGAAAAGTAGAATTTCCCCAGGAATCTCCTTTCAGGGGATTGAGATATCTGATGCCAGGATATTAGCAGATGGAACTTGACTCCTGCAGAAAGATTTAGAATATATTAGATGACTTGCTGGGGATACATGAAGATGAGTGATGAGGAGTGGCCCAACCTCTTAAAAATATTATGCATCTCTCTTGCCTATTATTTACAGTCTGTCTTTATATTCACAGACAGACTTACAGGAGTCACTATATGGTTTTTCCCAACTCTACCCAATGTAGCCACATTGTATCAGGGGCCAGCCTAACACCCAGGTACTGAGGTAGGGCCCCGAGTCTAAGGACTAGAGGCTGAGGACCTTTGGCCTGTCTGTCTGTCTGTCTGTCTGTCTGTCTGTCTATCTGTCTGCCTCTCTCTCTCTCTCCCTCTCTCTCTCTCTCTCTCTCTCTCTCTCTCTCTCTCTCTTTCTCTCTTTCCCACTCTCTCTCTCTTACTGTTCTAGGGATCAAAATCTGATGGATGATGGCTTCTGGCAGTTGTTACCTCTCCTTTGCTATTCTGAGGCTAAACGCTAATGGCTTGTGGCAATTGAATCTTGCTAATGGCAGTAGGGAATTAGGAAAAATCATAGTTACTAGAGCTCTTTACTCTTTGACTCAGGGGTTGCTCACTGGGAGGCTAGAATTTTATTAAATCTTCATGAGTCAGAGAGAAAGGAAAAGAAAAAAGTAAGGAACACACAGGTATGCTTGTGTGTGCATATGCACACACACAGACACATGAGCTCTTGCATGCGCGCGCGCACACACACACACACACACACACACACACACATGCACACACACATACATGATGAAGCATAAAAGTGATACACCACCACTTTAGTTTTGTTCTTAGCTTTTATACCTTCTCAATCAAAAGATTACCTCATAGTAATTAGCTGGTAGAACCATTACAATAGAGTAATTGACTACATGGTTTTCTGAACACTTTTACATTCTATTAACTAATAGTAAGTTTAAAGCAAAAATTGATGTCATAGTTTCATTAATACTAGTACCAGACTAAACATTCCTTATCTATTTTCTAGCTTCCCAAGTTCATTATGAGTCTAAACCAATAATTTTTATCTCACAAATTAAAAAGTTTTGTCAATAGGAAAATCATCAGCCCTGTGTCTTATTATTTTGCAATCTTGTATAGAAAAATAAGTCCAGGATTTATTTTCTGTCCTTGCACCTGCAATAAATTATCAATTCCCATTGTATCAACTATAGGTACCCAGACAGCTGCCTTAATCCTAACATAGAAGGAATGTTTTCCTTGACTGTAAATTTCATTCAAGCCTATTTTCTTTTCCCAGTGGAATTAGTCCTTGACATGAAGGTTTCTAGATCTATATTTGAAGCTTTTATTTCACAGGGGAATCAAAATTTCTTGTATCAATTTAGGAGTTCTATAAAAATCATTATCAGGAATTATGAAGTCATCAATTTGTTTAAAAGCATAATTCCATGAAAGCGTATCTTCATATCGATTCTGCAGAAAATCTGCCCACTAGAGCAGGCTGATGCCCAGGAATCATTAGGCAATATAATATTGGCAGGAAAGGCAGTAGCAGCAAAAAGCAATCCTTTTTGGGATGAAGTCTCTGGGGTCCATGGTTCTCAGAGCACACCCTTCAGAGTAATGCAAAACAGTGAGCTGTATCCAGAAAAGTCACTAACTTGCATTTCCTATGTGGCTCTTATCAGTGTTAAATAAATCTCCTTTTTATAATTTTCTCCATTAAAGAAATAGAGACAGAGCAGACAATGATTGTTACCAGCAACAGGCAGGTAGAGTACTGGAGACATTACCAATCTTTTCCTAAACAAAAGAAGATTGGGGTTTTCATTCTGGGTATTAAACATGTTCATCCAGGGGTTGACTAGTTTCTGTTAAAGAAGCAAATTCCTGAGCATTCTAGTTTAAAGTCATGCTCACCTCAAAGTCTAAACAAAGGAAAGGCTAAAGTGATGGGTCATGATGCTTATGGACATGCTCAGCTTGAACAAAAATATTTTAGATTAAACAAGGAAAACATCTTCTGAAGGAAATTGGCAGAAGAATCTGCCTTTCTTAGTAACACCTGCAGAATATTGCTACTTGTTCTGGTTGATTGCTGTTAATCTGACACAAACCTAGACACATCTAAGAAGAGAGAATAAAAGCCCTCTTGAAGTTGTAAATTAGTCCACAGGTCATTGTTTATATTAATGATTGACATAGGAGGGCTAGGTCTGTGACACCTAGACAATTGAGTCTGTATTGTATGAAAAAGTAGACTCAGCAAGTTATGGGAAATAAGCCTTTAAGAAGTATGACATCGCATATGCCAGCAAGATAGTGCCGAAAGGGCCCTGATATAGCTGTCATGTGGGAGGCTATACCAATGCCTGGCAAACATTGAAGTGGATGCTCACAATCAGCTACTAGATGGAACACAGGGTTCCCAAGGAAGGAGCTAGAGAAAGTACCCAAGGAGCTGAAGGGGTCTTCAATCCTATGGGTGGAAGAATAAATGAACTAACTAGTACCCCCAGAGCTCATGTTTCTAGTTGCATATATAGAAGAAGATGGCCTAGTTGGCCTTCATTGGGAAGAGAGGCCCCTTGGACATTCAGACTTTATATGCCCCAGTACAGGGGAATGCCAGGGCTAAGATGTGGGAGTGGGTGGGTATGGGAACAGGTTGGGGGATGGGGGAGGGTATAGGGGACTTTTGGGATAACATTTGAAATGTAAATGAAGAAAATATCTAATAAAAATTGGAAAAAAAAGAAGTATGACATCATGACTTATGTTTCAGTTCCTACTTCAACTTCTCTTCATGATGAACTGTGAATTGTAAGAAAATATGCTCTCTCCTCTTCAATTTGTTTTTGCTAATGATGTTATTTCCAGTAAAAAATTAGAAAATTTCCTAATCATATGTATATCCATGTACATGAAAGGAATTAGTGTCGGTCCTAAGAGGAAGATAGACTGTTGTCTTTGGATAAATAAATAGTATTCAATTGCCAGTAATAATTACAGCAGATAGTATTTGCAAATATGCATATATGTTTATTCATGTTTCATTTGAGTGAAATAGATTATGAAGTTATCTATTTATGTATGAAAATAAACCCTATAAAATGTTTCTGATAGCCGGGCATGGTGGCGCACACCTTTAATTCCAGCACTCAGGAGGCAGAGGCAGGTGGATTTCTGAGTTTGAGGCCAGCGTGGTCTACAAAGTAAGTTCCAGGACAGCAGCGTGGACTATACAGAGAAACCCTGTCTCAAAAAACCAAAAAAAAAAAAGAAAAATGTTTCTGATAATATTAATTTGAACCTAATTTTGAAGGGATTGTATATAAAATAATGCATGTAAATTATAAATATTTTGTTACAGCATAAAAATTCCATAAAACAAAAATATCTCCATAATTTAGGTTTAACAGTGCTCCATGTTACTGCCTTCATGAGTAATAGCATTAGATTGCAAAACATCCTCTATATTTCTGGGGCTTATGAGAAGAAAGAATGTCGTATTTTTATTGTGCTAAAATTTCATTCTATAAATACAAGAAAACAGAAATGTCTAAAATATGCCTTTTAAGCACCCAAAAACTTGGGGTTCTATTAGCTAGTAATGAGTCAAACAAAATATTATTAAGAAATTGAAGACCAAAAATAATGAGAAAGAAAGGTAAAATCTGTCTATATAGAAATGTGATTATAGAGAATAAATATTTTACATGCATAGCCTCTGAAATCCTGGGTAAAGACTTAAATGGGTAGCGTGTATTCATATGAGGATTACTTTTAAGCTGTAACAAGTCATTGAATATTCAAAGGGTTTTTTATCATGAGATTTTATTTTCATAGCTGTTTTAGATTTACAGTAGAACTGAAAGAAATCAGAAAAAAAAAAAAAAAAAAACATATATCCTCTGCTCCCCACAAGCATACATGTTCCTAGAATCAGCATCCCTCAATAAAACAATATATGTATCACTGTTAGTCAACCTATACTGACAGCTGTCATTTAAAATTTTGTAAACTCTATACAAGGAACTAGAGAAAACTGTTTGTTCATATAAAATATTTTGAAAGGTTATTTTATTTTTTTTTTTTTATTTTCTTCCTGAATGGCAAGCATTAGAGACAGGGGACACGCCAGAGAAGAATTGAAAATGGAAACTTGATTATGTGACAATACATTTGAATGTGGCTATAGAAACAGCCATAAGACTCTTAAACTATAGAACTTAATGGTAACATTTTGTTGTTTCCTCTTTAAGACCATGTTTATGATGAAAAGCACAGTAATTATGACATTTGGGTTTCAATTCCTAAACCTGCCATTGACTGGCTATATAATTCTGGGTGAGAACTTGTGACTTCTTCATTCCCAAAATCTATCATGTAACAATGATACAAACTTAAAAATGAAAACCAAAACATCTAAACATTTGAAAGATACACAATACTTTTATTTCCATGAATTTAGTTGCAGTGAGTTTGCAAATCAAGCACACATATAGGTGCCTGATTTAAGTGTTCTTTTGTATGGGGTTGAGGGAAGCAGGTGGTCACTTCCAGAGAAAGACTTCCCAGCCTGTGACTGCTTGTGAAGCTTATTGTTTGATCACGCTTGTTCTTAGACACATAATCAGAAGAATTGAATGCATTACATATACTTTGCACACTAACCTTTTCTAAGCAAATTAGAATGGTCCTAATTCCTCTTACTAAAAATTGTCAGAACCAAAACAATGAACTTGCTACAATATTTTCATACCTCAACAGGATGAATGAAACCATGTAGGACTTTTTCAAACTTATTTCAGTAGACTTTTTAAAGTTTAACTTACAGAAGAGAGTAGTATATTCTACTGGATGAAAAGAGACTGACCCAGTGCTATAAATACAAAGAGTTTTTTCTGTTTTATTGTACTGCATAATAAAAGTAGTTAACAATATATATTGTATATGTTAAACTACTATAGGACTGTAAATTTAATCATGTTAAATGAATAAAATTAATTTAAAGAAATGGGTATGTCAATTAATTTGGCTGTTATGAGATATATACATTAATTAAAATATAATATTATACCTTAAAACTATGCATGATTATTATATGTCTATCAAAACTCACAGCCTGAGATGTTAACATAGCACAAATAAATCTGAGCAACCAGATATACAGATTCAGATGACATAAGTCTGATTGTTTTCTGTTATATTAAAGGACATTTTAACAAAGAAAAAGAGAATTAAAATTTTGCAGTGGAGACATTTTCAAGGTTTGTTTTCTGTTGTTGATTTCAGCTATGTATAGAAACACAATCCATCAGCAGTTTACAATGGATTGCTCTGTTTTCTGCTGACAATGTCTGTTACCTAGCCAAAATTTCTAAGCTAATATATGCAGTAGAGTTGAAACTCATCTAGAAATCTGTTATTTGAAAGCATGCTTTTAAAAAGATTTTTAGCTTGTGTTCTACATGACCTCTCACTGGTTTGAAAGGGATGAGGAGAGGAGTAAATATAAAATCAATAATAACAGTAGTCAGACTACAAAAACTACAGATGCCACCCAAACCTTAAGAGTACTGATGCCAAAAGTCAAAGAACATCCAAATATAATCATTACATACAAGGGTTGAAGAATAGTTTTTATGTGATGATTGACATGCCAAGCATTTCTAAGAAAAAAATCACTCAAGATTACCTGTACTGTGTTGGTTTTCGTGACACAAACAATTATGCATTTAGCTCTAGAGGATGGATGGATAAATGTGGGTAGGTAGGTGGAGGGATAAATGGTTACACAAACAAATAGAATAATAAAAACATATGAATACTTTAGTATTAAACTGAAAATTTGGTGGCATAGCAACAGGTGGTCTTAAAAATAGAATCTCAAATATCAGTATCCTGAGCATCACTACTTTCTCTTTCTGTTCCCATAGATCACCTTGAAATGTCTC
Organism: Mus minutoides; assembly: GCA_902729485.2. Classification (NCBI taxonomy): domain Eukaryota; kingdom Metazoa; phylum Chordata; class Mammalia; order Rodentia; family Muridae; genus Mus; species Mus minutoides. Next base: position 68,894 of record LR751574.1, on the reverse strand, counting down.
TATACTACTGAACTGCATCCAAGCGCTTGAAAGATATTATGGATGTTAAAACTCTAAGAAATCCTTGTTCTGTCACTTTGTTACTTCCAAGTACTATGTGTGATGTTTGCCAATATTGTCTTTTGAAAAATGTGGAACCCACGGAAGGAAAGAAATTAAAGCCATATCTCCTAGAAGCAAACTGAGAGTTTGCAGGTTCAAAACAAATCACAGCATGTGTTTGGCTTCATTGATAATGTATTATTAAATTTCTGCTGATTTTTTTATTTTACTTAGAACATATCAATATCAAGTTAGCCTCAAAAACATTTAAAGAATATTTGACCAAATTACATGAAATTAATAAATAATGGACTTAGTGGGTATTTTTCATTGATAAGAACATATTGGTTAATCTCTTCTATCTTAAGCACAATGACTATAATACCGTGGTAAATAAATATTATTTTTGAATAATATTCTCTGATGCAGTTAAATATTCATATATAGACATGTCAGAGAGCTGTTTCACTACTTTTAATGATATTAAGTATGGATTTGGCACTCCAGAAACTTTTTTTTTTTTTTTGGTTTTTCGAGACAGGGTTTCTCTGTGTAGCTCTGGCTGTCCTGGAACTCACTTTGTAGACCAGGCTGGCCTCGAACTTAGAAATCTGCCTGCCTCTGCCTCCAGAGTGCTGGGATTAAAGGCGTGCGCCACCACACCCGGCTTGGATTTGGCACTCCATAGTGTTGTAGTTCCATGCACTTAATTTATGGACACAAAAGCACTTATGCACCAATGTTTCTAGACATTCTACCATAACAACCCCAAAATAGAAACCTACCAAATAAAGATGAGTAGCTACGAAATTGATACAAACTGTACAATAGAGTACTTGATCCAATACATTGTCTACAAGAAACACAAGAAACTCCTCAAACCACAATATCCCAGATTCTACTCTGCAACCTATCTTGTAGTCTTGAGTTATTCTGTTTTTGTTTTTGTTTTTTTATGAGGAGGGTGGGAGACGTAGTGAGGTGGTAATGTGTGAGTGTTCAGTTATTGGTAACATTTAGTGGGTAAAAGAAAATTTTAGGTATAATTCCACAGATTCTATCTACTTTTATGTTTGTTTTTATTATTATCATCATTATTAATTTAAATAGATCTTATTCATTTACCCAGAGCTTGCCAAGTAAATGAAACTGGCCTAACAATGGTCCCCTGGGTCTTCCTGTCTTCATCTCCCCATGCTGCAATTATAAACTTGTGGCATCACACCCAGATTTTCTTTACATGGGTTCTGAGGATCAAAACCAGATCTGCCAACTTTCATGACAAACCCTTTGCTATCTGAGGTATCTTGCCATCCCAGCTTTTTTAATGTCTTGAATTCAGCAATATAATATTATGATAGCTGCTATGATATCCATGCTAGCTACTAAATGACTAAAGATCAAGTAGGGTATAAGGTACGCTTATCCTCAACAGCTTGGAATACAATTTCTAGTCAGGATGCAGAAGTCAGCTTGAAATTCTATCACATGACTCACAAAAGCATCAAACTAGGAATTTATGAAATATTGTTTTCTTGAATTTTCTCCATTTAATATAATTTGAACTGTGTATAAGTATGGGCATCTAAAACCTCAGAAGGCAAAACAATGGGGAATGGGGTCGTAATCTGAAAGCAGAGGAAATTATGCTTATGTGAAAGCAGTGAGGGCTAATACCAAAAACATTTTTCAGAGTGAGAAAACTGCCATCTCTGAGATGTTATACTGACTGAGCAATTTATATAGTTGTATCTACAAAACCTTGATCTATAATTTTTCCTGCATGCAAAATGTGTTGGGGTAAAGGTGGCAAAGAACTTATGTGAGTAGACAACCAATTCCTGGTCCAGCTTAATACACATGCCACTAGAGGGACCCTGAAGAGCCAGGAATTAGAGGCTGGAGAGAGACCTAGGATAGAGCCACAAAGGAATAGACAACAAACAAACAAACAAACAAAAACAATGAAACTATTTCTAGTGATAAAGTGCTATTCTTGTAGACTGGAGGCTGGATAATTGCCATCAGAGAAGGCTCATCCAGCATTGGATGGAAGGAGATACAGAGACCCACACCCAAACATTAGATAGAACTCAGGAATCCTTCAGAACAGCTGGGAGAAGGACTGTAGCTCAAAGATACCTCACAAAACCACAGAATCAACTAACTAGGGCTCATAGGGGCTCACACAGACTAAGCCAACTATGAGGGATTTTTTTTTTTTTTTTAATGAGTCTGACCTAGGTCCTGTGCTTATATGTTAATATTGTGTCCTTTGGGGGTTTTGCGGGACTCCTAATAGTGGGAGAGGTGGCTATCTCTGACTTTTTGCCTGCTTTTGGCAACTTGTTCCTCATACTGGGTTGGTGATCCTGCCTTAATATTAGGGGGTGAGTTTAATCTTATTTCAACTTGGTATACCATGCTTGGATGACAATCCTAGGAGCCATGCCCTTTTCTGCAGGGAAAGAAAGTAAGAGTGGATCTTAGGGAAAGATGGAGTAGGGTAAAGGGTCAGGGAAGAGAGGAGAAATGTAACACATGAGAGAAAAATAAATAAAAAAGAAATAGGAGGAGCAAGAGGAACAAAAAAGAGGAAAGAAGGAAACAACAACAACAACAAAAAAAAAACTATACACAAAAGGAGTCTTGTGGTTTATTTTATTTTCTGCTCCCTCTTTCTTTCAGTCCCATATCAAACCAGTTAGGATTTGTCCCTGTGGTAGCCACATTATTTGTATAAGAGAGGGAGAGAGAGAGAGAGAGAGAGAGAGAGAGAGAGAGAGAGAGAGAGAGAGAATATATTCCTTTATCAGCAATAGTCACATCTAGTCAGAAGTATCAATTTGGTCCTGAAAAACATAAAGCTGATCTGAAATTTCTTTTACATTTCTGAGGCCTGGAGAGACAGAGAAGTTAACTGATACAAGGGAGCCATCAGACTAGCTGTTTTGTTCTGAATCCTAAAAAAAAAAAAAAAAAAAAAAAAAAAAAAAATGCCTGGGCTGGCAAGAAGAGGAATGTGTTAGATGTTCCATTAGTTCCCCTTCTCAGAAGTCACCCAAACAGCTCATAGGGAGCTAGATCTCCCTTAACTGCTTCAAGATGACAAAAGGGGCAATGCAGAAAGAGCCAGAGCTCCTCGGAGGAGAGTCACTCCAAGGGTTCACAATATAATTTAATAATTCTTGTAGCATGCTATGTGAGTAAGGTTGTAACTGAAACACATTAAAAAGTGAGAATGTTAGTGCTATTATAGTTGGAACTGTATGGTTAGTTTTAAAAATGAGGCAGTTTTGTACTAATTGAAAGAAGAGAGCAGGCAAAAAAGATCTACCTAATAATCCATGCATTATCCTTTTATTTTTTTTTCCATGCATCATCCTTTTCCTGGAATGAGAGTAGCATGTAAAATTCTTTGAAAAGAGAAAGTGCTACTTGAGTCTGGGGATGTCCATGGAACTGTATTGTAAATTTAACCTATCTGACTTAAGCAGTCATCTATTTATAAGAAGTTTTTATTTAATACACCTGATATTGAGTATTATTTGTTATTAAATACATTTCAGTTATTAGTTAATTTGATATATATATATATATATATGTATATATAACTAATATATAAATCAATATATAAATCAATATATATATATATATATATATATATATGTAATAGTCCCATAAGTGTTGCCAAGGTAGATGTGGCTACTAAGGGATGGAAGGTTGAGAAATGTCTAAAGAGACATACAAAATGAATGTAGCGGAAGATGGCATTACCTCAGTCACTTCACTGGGACTGGAAGATTCATGATTGTTGCTTCTGGTTCCTCTTGGCTCAGGGCTGCTTAATCATTGCACATGAACATTTTCTGTGCCTACAGGATTCTCAAAATGTCTTCACCTATTAGGGCTGCATGACAGTTGAGGTAGTATAGGAACGTTTTAATGAATGCATTGACACCAGAATTACTGGGCTGAGGCAGTATGAAAGGATGACAAGCCTGGTGACCTGTGATTTATTTCTAAGATATGCTATTTGTAGGTTGAACCACAGTAAAATATTCTCCCAGAGGAATTTAGATTTTATTACTTAACAAATAATTTTGAATGTTCATGTTACTAAATTCAGTGAATAATTTGCTGTTTTCTGCCCATTACAGAGATATTTTGCTTGCTCAACATGACATATTTATCACAACCATGTTATAAGTACAAGACCTGCTCAAGATCATACCAGAAAAGATTGTAGCACAAAAATCTGAGATGACCTCTTGTTTTCATCAAATACTGAAGAGCTATTAGATGTTGGCAGCTGCTAGGCAAAAGAAATCGTTGGCTATTTGTTTGTAGATGTAGTCCCAAGTAGATTTCCCATGCTACAGTTGTTGGTACCACAACAATTCACATATAGTCAGCACTAATTCAACTTGTGAATATCAAAGTGTAGGAGAAGAAGAAAAGGAAGAGTAGGAGGAAGAGGAAGAGAAGGAAGAGGAAAAGATGGGAGGGATAGGAGAGAAAAGAGGAGGACAATGCCAAGGATGATGATGAAATGAAGACATGAATTTGGAAGATGTGCAGAGGAGCTATCATCATGTTGTATTACACCCACGTGTGAAATTCTAAAGAATAAAGAAATATATTATAAATTCACAAATGTTGACAAAAAGAGAGAGAAGAATTATTTTCTAAACTCCTGCTAAGAATGTAAATTAGTCCTTCCATTTAAAAAAGTTCCTTCAAAGAAGTGAAACTCCTCTACTTCTATACTTGTGTCCAAAAGAAGTAAGAGCAGGTATATCAAAGAGATACTTGGATCCTTATTTTATTTTGCAGCAATTATTGAAATCTGCCAATGTATGCACCAGTAGATTATTTAATAAAGAAAATATGCTATTTATTCACATAGTAATATTATTCATCCATATAAAATAAATAAAATTTGTAATTTACAGTAAGGTAGATGCAGCTGAAGGGCATTGTGTAAGACAAAATAAGTCAGGCAATAAAAGACAAATACCAAGTGGCCTATCTCATTTGTTGAAATTAAGAAAGTTAATTTCAAAGTATAATATAATAGTCATTAGGAGAGGATGAGTGGGCTTGGAGAATGAAGGTCAGAGAGAAATTAAATAAAAGGATGCAGCATATAACTAGGTTCCAGTCTAGCAAGATGGCTATAGTTATCACTACTTCCATTCAGTGAAGACAGAATAAAGGATATTGGAATCAAAACTACAAAGAATGTAAGGAGACATAAATACTAAGTATTTATCTCTTGATATATAACATTGCACATTACTATGAATGCTATATTTTACTCAACATGTATAAAAATAAAACAGCTAAGTTGTTTACTGTGAAGCATGGTGACTTCTATGCTACCTGGGCTACAATGGACTAACTAACTAACTAACTAACTAACTAACTAACTAACTAACTAACTGGCTAGCTAGCTAAACAAACAAACAAACAAACAAACAAATAAATAAATAAATAAATCATATTGTAGAGACTTTAGTCCTCCAGACCTGATAACTAATTGGCTCATTTTAAAATCAAAACAGCAAACCTTTTTTTTTTTTTTTTTTCATTGAGATAGTGAGGTTTTTTTTTTTTTTTTTTTTTTTTTTTTTTTTTTTTTTTTTTTTTTTTTTTTTTTTTTTTTTTTTTGTTGTTGTTGTGGTTTTCCAGCAAACAAAAAGAAAGAAATAACTAATAAAATCTTGTTTAACAAATAGAGGGAATGTCAGATGGCCCCTGAAAATATGCACAGGAAGTTTCATGGATTAGACCTTGAAAATTCAGTCTTTATATGGTAGATAGATCCAGAGTCACGTGGACACATTTGCACTTGACAGTGCTCCTAGCATATCTCAGAGGTAGACAGTAATGGAATTTCTGGAATGACGAATCAATGAACCAGTCTGACTAAATTACTATAATAAGGCCAGGCTCAGTAACTTTCCCGGGAAATGTTTAAACTTTGGAGGTGAGTAACAAAGCTATTCCTAAAATAAGAACTCAAAAATTTTAGGAGGGTAGTTTTATTAGAGTGATAATACAGAAATGGAGATGGCAATGGCAAAATGATTATTTTTCTCCTTTTGTTATTAATGTAGGTACATACACTAATGCAGTGAGTACAATGGCAGTAGCCAAACAGAGAGAATGATGGAAAGATACTCATTGCAACTTAAGAACTCAGAAAAATGAAAGTTTCTTTTATAGGCAGATTTGAAAAATGTGATGTTAAAACAAAAGATGAATGAATACTCTGATAGTATGTGTTAGGAGGGCAGAATTTGCACGTATTTTCAAACCAGATAAATTTGAAATTACAGTGTATTAAAATTAAAATATTCTGGGGAATCACTCAAAATTCAGGAAATATAGACAACCTCTTCTTCTAAAAGAAGCCAGAATTGAAAAGAATGTAAATGTCCAAGTCCCGGTAATGAGAGGTGAACCTATGGAGATGAATGAGGTCCCTAATGATCTTTCACTGGATTCTGCATAAGGAAATTTGGAGAGAAAACATTAGGAGCATCTGTGTATTATAAAGTTCAGAGAAAGTGGTGTTAAAAGAAGGAATGATCTATTCTCACATACTATGATAAAATAAAAGGTGTGATAAAAGAAAGAAAATGAGTTGGTAATTAGTACTATACAGAGTGGTTACATTTAGAAGAGTCAGTAAAGAAGGAGCAGCTCACATTCTGGAATGTTTATAATTCAAGCATTAAATTCAATACACATGATTTAATTTATTTTCTTCCTGCTGATTTGGAGATGCCATTGAGACTTTCATTACATTAGGCAACCACCAGATTACAGATGACTCCTGAAACAGGCATGAGAAAGCCATAGAATTCTCAGCTGCTGAGGTTGCCTCACAGAGGGGGCAAGAGAGAGGTGAGTGCCCAAAGTCCATGACAGGCCTGGGAGTGGCATGGCTGTGAGATACAGTGATTGCTTCTCACTGAAAGTGGCTGCGAGCAAACATGTTTAGGAAACGATAAGCAGACATCATCCAGATACAAGGAACTTCACAAGGCAACAGAGCAGGCTTTGGAACAGGCAGCTTCTTTCTGGGCATTGCACTCTGGAGAAAAAAAGAAATATCCATGAGCCTGTAAGTGGGACAGATCAGAATGACTCGGAAGGAGATGCTGAGACAAGCTTGGAGAAAAGTCGGCAGTTATGAGTTGAACCTAAAAAGACACATCATGTCTGGAAAGTGTTGCTAAGATGTCCTTTCCTATTGCTACAGTGAACACTAGGGATTGAAGCACATGTCAGTCTAACATAACATTAACCTTGCTGTTTCCTGCTTAAACAATCAAAAGATGAACAATGAACAAAATCAAACACTTATTAAGGAAAACAATCTGTGCTAATATCTTATAACTTTCAAGTTAAATACCTCAAATCATGGGCATGTAAGCTGTATAAAGGTGCAGAACTTTGAGTTCGAGACATTGCTTACATTCATCTAACAAGGTAAAGAATTTGAATGGTCTCCAGAGATAAAATATGGACTGTTCTTAGAAATACAAGTCATTGTGATTAGATGTGAGGCCCAGATCAGCTTGTGTTTAAATGTGCCAATGGGAGCAGGATGGAGCTTCTCTGCATGGAAATGTTATCCTGACTCCTGCATTTGAAAAACCCAATCATTTCCACATGGCAGTGAAAATTTTTTTCTCACTACCATGTATCACAAATAAAAGTTACCAGTTGCTTGAGAACCACTTGTCTGTATAGCTAGCTATCAAAAATAGAAGAAATTCCATTATCTTTCCCACTAGTTTCATTTGCTACCACCTCAGGATTCTGAAAACATACCATTAAGCCTTATTGTCTAAGGAGAATAGTAATATTGATGCACCTGCCTTGTATAGGTTTAGTATCCTAGACAAAGCATAATATCAATAATTCTCCAGAGTTATTAATTGGGGAAGTTGGAAAATGAGGAATCATCTGTTGAAAGAAAGCAAACAACTATTTTACTTTTTAAATTACTAAGACCCAGTTGATAGGAACATGGTGTTTTGATCTTAAAGGATCACATTTGAAATTCATGACCCAAAACCATTGTTCTCTGCAGCTGTGGTATTGACTCCCACCAGTCTGGTGTGTGGTAAGAGGAGGGATTTTTTTTTTTTTTTTAAGAAATTGTTAATTTAACTTATGTAAAATAATTGGCTGCAGCATAAATAGTGCAAAGATTTACCATTTGGATTGCTTTATTAACTGAAAAGTCAGGTGTTGAAACTATTTTAAATCCTGTTATTCTGTTCTCTGCTGTTGCAATGTGGGCAGATTCTCACTTGTTAATTATATTGTGTACAAAAAAAGAAGAAAACCTCAATTGAAAGAAATAGAAGATTCTGTAATGTTTCTTCTTTTTACATGTATCCATAAAAAAGCAGGGCACTTGCTATCACCAAACCAGCTTTGTGCTGGACACAACTCCACAAGCACATTTTATTTTGATGTTATTGTTCGTCTTTATAAGACAAAGCTTTTGTTGAAAAAAAAAAAAAAGTACCTGACCATTGCATTAGCCTCACCCAACCCATGCAATTCCTACAGATAACTAACTACCTAGAAACTTGGATTCCTAACATTGCAAGTAAGTAACAGCTTAAGACACTATACTAAAATGATTTAATCTATAATTTCAGACTGGTTACTTTTATGCCAGTCTTTATTTTTAGCTTGCTATTTTTGATTGTTATGACTAAAGTATTCACCCTTTTGTGTCTGTATCTTCCAATGTGTCTGTTTCTCCCTATTCTTTTTAACTTAGTGTGAGATTCTTGCATTTACGATATTTAATTCAATTTACCAGTTATAGTTGAAATTCTTAATGATGTTTGCCTACGGGAAATTTTGATATTATAAAAATAGGTTTTAGACTGAGTTCTTTGAAGATAATAGATGTATCACTTACCCTTCATTTTAATACATGATATACCTAAATTTTTGTTACAGGTTTTGAATGTCAAATGATGCCTCCAAAATTCATATTTTACATTTATACTTCTCATAGCAAATATTGAACATCACTATATTCACTGATCAAGCTATGTGCATATCTTACATGCCTTCATTTCTGCATTCTAATGCATTTGATAAACTGTAGTCATCACCAAAGCATATTCATGCATAAATATATCCAACTGAATTCATCATTTTTGTATGATTATTTAAAAAGAAAAGGTGAGCATACAGTTTGCTAAAATATTTTATATTGAAAAATAAAATGACAATCATTTTTATTTTATGTGTCAGAAACTAGAAACACACAGGATTATATTAACAATTCCATGATCTGCTAAGGTGTTTATTATGTAGCTAGGTGATAAATTAATTTCTCAGAAAATGTAAAACACAGGTTAATTCCCTAGAACAATATATTACAGTTGTAAAGGATCAGTTAGTGCTTTGATAAATGAAGATGAGAAAAAAAGATCAGTAGAAAGCAGATGAAGAGCATATGTGTTTAAATTAATATAAAAAGTCTTCAGCACATTTTTAAGGTGACTAGGAAAAAAAATCAATGGAAATCTGAGAATCTGGCATTTGAAAAGGAAGCTCTGCAGGAAGGACAGGGTGTGCAGGGTGTGAAGAGCTTGCTGGCAAACAGCCTGAAGCTTTAGCTGTGGCTGTAGAGTGTTACAGACTAGGAACACTGTCATTCACACAGCCTGAAATGGAGCGAGGTACAATCGAACCAAACAAGACATCCATCATGGTTTCAGTACCCTGAGAAATGTGCTGTGAGTTACCTCTGCTCAAAGCCACAAAGATAAAATGTTAAACAGCCCCAGGTAGTAATACTGCACAAATATGTGTAATGGTTGGGCAAAGACTTCACTGCACAAAGAATCAAGATCTTGCAACTCATGCACATAATGGAAAAGAAAAGGGCAGAGACGTTTAAGAGCATATACAGGAGAATGTGGACAGAATTCAGGATACTGCATTAGGATGGACCCAATGACTGTGGCTGCCAGGGATCCATCCCACAATCAGCCACCAATCATAGACACTATATCATATGCCAGCAAGATAGTGCTGAAAGGGCCCNGATATAGCTGTCTCGTGGGAGACTATACCAATGCCTGGCAAACATGGAGGTGGAAGCTCACAGTCAGCTATTAGATGGAACACAGGGTTCCCAAGGAAGGAGCTAGAGAAAGTACCCAAGGAGCTGAAGGGGTCTTCAACCCTATAGGTGGAAGAATAACCATGAACTAACTAATACCCTCTGAGCTCATGTCTCTAGCTGCATATATAGAAGAGGATGGCCTAGTTGGCCATCATTGGGAAGAGAGGCCCCTTTGTCATGCAGACTTTATATGCCCCAGTAGAGGGGAACGCCAGGGCCAAGATGTGGGAGCGGGTGGGTAGGGGAGCAGGTCTGGGAGGGGGGAGGGTATAGGGAACTTTCTGGATAATACTTGAAATGTAAATGAAGAAATTATCTAAAAAAAAAAAGAAAAGAAAAGAAAAGAAAAGAAAATGGGAAGCATTGTCCTCTGATGAGTCATGAACATTCCATGGAAAGAACCTAGAGGACAATGTCAAGAAGTCCCAAAAGCCCAATGCCAGGGAATCTGGCCTTCCTTTTACTACCAACCCAACTTAGCCTTCTAAGGAGAGGATTAATTAGTAACCAGAGACATGTAACAGGAATGGTGATTTCCATAATCATATACCATGCTAAGACATCAGAAGACTCCTTAGATGAAAGTATATTAAGGAATTATTAAATGAATTAATTTATAACTTATACTTGGCTTTTTTTGTTATTTTTGTTTTGTTTTGTTTTGTTTTGTTCTCCATAGTATATCTTCAAACCCCCAAGCCTTTTAATCTTTATTCCTCATTACAGTTTGAGAGATTAAGAAATTATACAGAAAATTGTACTACTTCACAAGCACTTCTATGCATCAAAAGCTGTACTGACACCAAGCTAAAGAAACATGCCAAAATTTTTCATGGCATCTTATGGAGCAAGGTTAGATTTTTTAAATCATATGTGTACTAAGAAAATTTGAAATTTGAACTATTGCAGGCAACAGACAAAAGACTCTGTGGGTGAAAGCAATGGGACCTGATCAAGCCAGAGAAAAGAGCAGGTGGTACTAGAGACAGAAATTATCCTTGGAACTCATTGTTACTTCAGACATAAAGGGACTGAATAAGAAAATCCAGGTAGAATCACCAATATTGTAATCAATAGGAATGCTTAGGAAATTATCAGATCAGAGTTCTTGACACTTCTCAGCCATATTTTTTGTTCATTTTGAATGACTCCATAGTGGGGAGCCCCTTACTCATGATTTTGCGACTTTCAGGAACTCATAAGAGACCATCCTTGCTGTACTTACACGAGGTTTATTGACAGGAACCTGTGCCCTAGGGTCGACCCTTATCCCACACAGGGGAAGAGGAGTTCAACTAGAGTCACTGGGAGAAGGAGTATTTAAAGGAAAAAAAAAAAAAAAATACAACCCAAGAAGGTGGGAGGGCCTCATTTGAAAATAACGAAAATACCAGTGAAGTGTCACAAGGGAAAACACTCAGTTTCACAAAATTGTTTTTATTTATTTATTTATTTATTTATTTATTTATTTATTTATTGTTTTTGTTGTTGTTGTTGTTTTCTGAGACAGGGTTTCTGTTTCTCTGTATAGCCTTGACTGTCCTGGAACTCACTCTGTAGACCAGGCTGGCCTCGAACTCAGAAATCTGCCTGCCTCTGCCTCCTGAGTGTTGAGATTAAAGGCATGGGCCACCATGCCCGGCCACAAGATTGTCTTTAAGATATTGATCTAACTTAGTTCCTGGAACAGAGTTGCTGAACTGGCTTGGGCAATCATTCGTTCTGTGGTCATCCAGTTCTCAGAACAAGCTGTAGTCAGCCAAGCTCCTGGAACAGGCTGCTTCAGGGCCCACCTATTTTCTTTCTTGGCTCCAACTTGGTCTAGGGGGTCAAACTTAAAGTTTTTACCTTACAATTTCTGTAAGATCTCAAACCGAGTAAGCAGGTGACCAACTTTTAAAAAAGAAAACCCAAATTTTCCAACATGTCTCCAGCATTTACCATTTAACAAGGCTTGTCAGCCATGAATCTTCCCACTCTCATTATGAGAGTCCATGGTTTCAAATCCTTGTGCTTAGGTAATGCTTTGACTATTTAATAAATTATTACAGGGTTGATTTTTATTTTAGACTATCTTTTACACATCAATAACAACAACAAAAGCCATCACCTACAAAGCCAACTACACATGGTTCTTCAATTCATCCATGGTTTCTTCTCTTATTAATTTAATTTTTTGTTTTTTTGGTTTTTTTGGGTTTTTTTTTGGGGGGGGGGCGTGGGGGGGGCGTTGAGACAGAGTTTCTCTGTATAGCCCTGGCTGTCCTTTCTAGACCAGGCTGGCCTCGAACTCAGAAATCTGCCTGCCTCTGCCTCCCAAGTGCTGGGTTTAATTTTCTTCTCACTCTTCCTATTTCAATGAGATGAGCCATTTTACCATTTTTGTGGATACTCTAAGTATAAATTTCTGCTGGAACTAGCGACATTCTTTCTGCCTATAAATTTTCCTCCTAATAAATTCCTGTACATATAGCTTCTCCATTTTCTTTACCTATTTATCGATGTAACTTGATTGAAGAAATTCTGATTGACCACTACAAAGTAAAACAAATAATACACTGAGTTCTCTTTTGTCTTTGAAATGATTTATCCTGAATTTTTCTCAGATTTACTTGAGAAATAAGTAGTCTACACATGTAATATTATAATAGATATTGTAAAATGAGTAGGTATTATGTTACTACAAACATAAATGAAGTGATTATTATATATAGCACTTCACAGAATTACAAGTCTTTGTATTTTCACTATATATGCATGAAAGAGAATATGTGCCTCTTTGTGTGTGTGTATGTATGTGTACATGCTATTATGTTGCAGGAATGTACATGCTATTATGTACGTATCAACATGTGAGTACTCTTGAAGTAATTTTCCTCCCACATTAAGGGATTCAGGGATCAAGTGTAGGTTGTCTATATGCAAGCACCTCTACTGAGCCATTTCTCCAGACAATTACCTCCTTGTCAAAGGAACACTCATGATCTAATTTGTTAAAGTTCAATTACACTGCATAGACTGTTAATTATAGTCAAGAGGCTATGATTTAGAACTTCAGAATCAAAAGTGGAAGAAATGACTCTTGCTGGCTTTTGGTCACAGGGTCCATATTTTGGTTGTCACTCACACGTGTCCTTTCTAATTATTATTAGAATATACTACACTATTTGTTTCTTTTCTTTTTTTTTATGGACATTATACATCACCTGGCAAATGATATGACAGTAGGACCACTTACATCTTAAAATCTTAGTACTAACTCCCATCATTTAAATTGTACCCAGCGCCTCAATGTAAACTTACTGTTAGCATGATTGAATTGATAAGTTAATGGAAAATGGTTGGAAAAGAGGTGATATGGATGTGAGTATGTATCTACAACATAAAAACATATGTTACTTAATGTATATATAGCACATCACATGTAGAACATTATGTAGAACACAAAAGAACCTAATATTTGAAAAGAAATATGAAGTTTTTTATGTCTATAAAGTTTAGACATAAGTATTTTTAGGCACCAAATTATAAATTGGTGGCTAGAAATAAGTGTCCTAGATGAGACATTTTCATAATGGTAGAGCCTGGGCATCTATTCAAATCATTATATATATATATATTCATATGTATCCATGTGTATGGACATATACATGGGGGCATTACTATTTTCTCTAGGCATAGCATAACAATGGCCAACGTGGAACAGTATTATACTAACCTACAGAATAACTTTGCCCTAAAATCATGGCAATGAAATAAACAAAACAGCACACTGATAACTAGAACTATGAGCCTAGTAATGAAAGTGTTGTCATTACCTAGTAGAAGAGATACATCCTTTCATTTCCTGTCGTCCATTCTCACTTGCCCCTTATCCAGATAGTGTGGGAATGTTTGAGTTTTGAGGGCATTAAATATTGATTGTGGGGTGGCAGTGGTTTTATCTTTGTGACTCATGACAAATGCTGTCGAAATACCTTTGGAGGATGAACCTGATTTTCAGCCAGTAACACACTTCATATTTTTACAAAATGGACTTGAATGGAATTATTTCTTTGATCTATTATCTGGTTGCTAACTGTTATGAACAGATGTCTGTTCACATATTCTCAGGAATAATAATGCAACAATAAATTTAAGCATCATCACTATTTTTCTGAAGGAAAAACTTATATTGAGAGAAGATAGCCTAGGTTGGAATATAAACAAAATAAAATAAAATAAAATAAAATAAGCAGTGAAAATTAAATAGGAAAAATAAAAGGAATATTTAAATTTTAGTGCAGAATAAATGAATGAATCTATAAGTGAAGAGGAAATAAGAAACGTAGAAATGGAATAAATCCAGTCATATAACTTAATATGAAAGTCTTTAAACAAAATGGCAGCATTTTGCTGAATTTTAGGAGTCCTTATAGCATATCTGATACACCTTTTTCACACCGACAAGTGCTTCTGAATTCACATATTTAATGTCACATATGGAAATAGCTCTTTTTTGCTTTCTCTTTATTATTCTCAGAATCCTTCACATTAAAAAGGTACAGTTAAGGAAATCAAATAGAGCAGATTATAGTATGGTGACAAAAACAAAAACAAAAACAAAAACACAGATACAAAATCTAGTGGCACCAAATTTGGAAATACATATTCAGGTCCCTAAGTAAAAGCCTATTTTCATGTGAAGGCAAAGACAATACTTACCAAGCAATGGACATTTTTAGGAATCCAGAAGTTAAAAAGCAGTCAACACTATGGCCACTAAAGGTCATTAGCATCATAGGAGGGCTTCTCAGACCATTCTGTTGGCAATAAAAGAGACTAGGTAGGTATGACTTAAAAACACATAGCAGGACACTGGGCAAGAGAAACCAAAACAAACAAGTGGCAAAGAATACCAAAAATAATTATCATATTTTTGATACCTGTGTATCTAGAAGCAGAAAATGAAGGAGCTCTATCATATGTATACAATTAGATGCATTCCAGGAACACAAAAGACTTGATCTATTTGTGTGTGCCTGCACTGCCAAGCAATTAGTGGAACCTAAAAGCAATTTTCTTAGAGCTGGGCTTTCACTCAAATGATGCAAGTTTTGGCAGTTGAAGCTGCATTCACTCCGTTGCTAGGAAAACAGGAATCAAAAGTGTGAAAGTTCTTTCCAAGGTTCCCTCCCTTCTGTTTCCTTTTCAAGCAGTCCTGTCCTGCTAATTCTGGTGTCACAATTGCTTGGTCTGTATTGTCTTTGCCTTCAGATGAAAACAGGCTTTTACTTAGGGACCTGAATATGTATTTCCATATTTGGTACCTTTAGATTTTATCTGTTTATTTGTCACTGTCCTCTAGTCTTGCTCTATTTGATTTTCTTAATTGTTCCTTTTTAATGTGAAGGATTCTGAGAATAATAAAGAGAAAGCAAAATGTGATGGGTAAAATATTGCAATACTCCTGCCAAGGGTTTTGTACCAGGACACAAATTAAAAATGATTCACTACCTGACGTATTCCCTGAAGACCAGTGTAACTTACAATTTTTGAAGACTTCTGTTGAAAATGTAGACTTGGATATTCTTTAAAATGTCTCTTATTATTGTTCATCCTCATTTCATGGAAGGTAAATTGACTTTGTATTGACACTGGTATGCAATAATACATATGCACAAAAAGATTTATACTGCTTACTCCAGTAAGTTTTGGACAGCAAAATATATAGTAGAAGAACAGAGTGATGGCTCATCAGGAAAGAAAACTTGACAGTAAGGCTCATGACCTGAGTTCTATTGCCAGAGTATACATGGTAGGCAGAGAGAACCAACTCCTACCATCACACTCATGAGTATCGAAATATACACACCCAGACATAGACACAGACACAGACACAGACACACACACACAGACACACACACACACACACACCAAAGAGATAGTAGGTAATGAAAACATAATGTAAACATAAATGTACTTTTTTGTGGGGGAAGGTTGAGATAAGGTTTTTCTGTGTATCCCTGGCTGTCCTAGAACTCGCTCTACAGATCAGGCTGGCTTTAAACTCAGCCACCTACCTCCCTCTGCCTCCAGAGTGTTAAGATTAAAGGCATGTAGCACCACTGCCTGGTTATAATTATTTTTGAAACAATATATAAGGACTGTCTTTAATAATAAAGTAGGCTTTCATGAAGTGCCTAAATTCACCATTTATAATAGTTGGTCTGTACATCCTTCAATAGTTTAATTCAACAGTGTCCTCATTTGTATACTACGGATAATATTATATGTTTTGTGAGGCTACTAGTTAATGTAAAAATAATACATGCTACACAGTACTATATTACTATTCTTAAAGTAAGCATATAGCTTAAAGTATGCATCTTAAAATTCATTTCTATTGCTCAATATCTTTCATGCTCATCATTCCAAGAATATAAAAATCAACACTTACATTTCAGTCTAATTTCTTGTTTCTTAAAGCTTTTAAAACTGTTTTGATATGCAAGGGCATAGAAGGCTCTATTAAATGAGAAAATCTATGAAGCATCATTTTTTTCAAAGATATGAAGGTCATAGTTTTTCTATTAACAGGTATTCAGAGGAAAGAGCTGAAAACTGCTGGGGGAAAAAAAAAAAAAAAAAAAAAAAAAAAAACTCCACTGATTTCCCCTCTGCTTTGAGTTCAGAGGCAGGCAGGCCGGTAATGCAGAAGCATGAACACCACAGGGCTGGTTTGGCAGGCGAGCTGTTGCTATTTCTGAACCATATATGTTTCTTTCTGTTTTTCACATGCCAGAGGCTCTGCTCATTGCCAACCTTTCTCCTTTGTCAAGCTCTGTAGGAAACTGATATAGCCCATGCTCAAAGGCAGCCAATAAGCGGGCACGATGCTGCCACTGCCTTCACATCTCTACTGGAGAAAAAGGAAAATAGCTGCAGGATGTCAGGCCAGCCTTAAAATGTTATGTGATGTTATTGCAAAGAGTCAGAATTCAGCCTCTAAAATATGGGCCTTGATATGGTAACTGTGAGAGAATGCAGTGTGTCATTGAAGAAAGATAGTAGTCCATTCTTGCTTTTGAAATCCTTTTATACATTTCCTGAAAGGTAATGTCATGAGATCTTCTGGCAGGGAATTTTTTTTCCCTATGTGTAATTTCCTACCAACCTTCCTTTCCGAAGAAAGAAGAGCAGATGGGCTTCTATTAAAAAAAAAAAAAAATTAGTCTGAGACGTATCTATTTTTACTGTTCTGCTTAGGAAAGCTTGAAAGCAACAGAAACTCCAGGAAATCATTAGTGCATTTCTGTGAAGAAATGTTAGTGCTCATGAGCCAAATCTCACGAAGGCATTATGGGGAAGCATCAGAGTTCTCTACTTCTACCCCTTTCTCCCATTTTGGAGGAACACACTTCTATGATGTAACTGCTGTAAAAACCACTCTTTAGTAGTGTATAGGGAAATCTTCAACAATAAAGCACACCAAACTGTGAAAATTTTATAATAATTTAAATTATCTTAACATATATTAACACACAAACTATATATATATATATATATATATATATATATATATATGAGTAAAATGTATTTTAAGACATGATAGTGTAGAGTCCTTTGACATATCAATTTCATCAAATATTTATCATTTTTCTACTAAAAGTTTTAAAACTTCTTTGAACATTTTATGGAAACATGTGCTCATTCATTGCATTTAAATTGTCTGTATTTATAAATTTTGTTGTGTATTTTGTATATGTAAAATGACACTATAGATTCTTACTAGAAAATTGAACTTAATTATTTAACTGTATTTTTATTTCTTAAAAGAATTCCTGTATCGGTATGCCACTGGGTATACCATTTTTCTTCTTCCTCTGTTGAAGGTGTTAGTCACCATCTTGGTTGAAACTAGAATCACTATGTTTGAGTTATACTATCACAATTGGGATTTGAGTTGTCTTCATCACACCACACTGAGGTTACCTTCCTTACACTACATGTGTGCTAATGTCATCCCATTTCCTCAAAATCTGGGAAGACAATGTTCTGTTAGTCAGTGACATTCACAATAAATCTTGCTCACGGAAGGCATCATATTAATAAAAAGAAAAGGGTATAATGAGAATTGGAATATAAATATTCTTTTCTGTGACTACTCCAATGAAAATCTCCTAGAAAATCCTCTGTTCTCAGGACAAATATTTCTTGACACAAATTGCTTTAGTCTTGAATATTGAGGCAGGCAAGTTTGGGTTAGAGTGCTGAAAGATAGTACAGTCCTGTTATGATTCTAGTGTTTCATTATAAGCCTCTATACAGAACCACAGAAAGAAAATTTAGTGGCAGTATCATTTATTAATAAAAATTAAATATCATGAATAATATTCCAATCATACTTTCACCAGATGGCATTTTTAAAGATGCTCAAGTTAAACTTACATTCTTGAACTGCATAGAAGTAAGGAAACAAATAGACACTCAAAAATAAAATAGGAAAAAATGTGATGCATTTACATACGAACTTCAACTGTAATCTTAACAAACTGGAATAGTTGGCAAAAACAGAAATAAGAAAGACTAAGGCAATGCATCTGACTTTGGCACAATATAAGAAATAGGTCAAAAAATGCTGAGGAAAATGGGACTCTTTCCCTTCCATGAACAGAAGTTACTATTTTATGTTCTCAGTGCTAACATTCCTCTGTCAACACCTCTTCTCTCTTCTCTGGGGATGCTCTGACAGTCTGCTTCACTGCAGGGTGCAGGCATATGCAGAGCTTCCTCACCCCCTGTAATGCTCACACATATGAGGTAAAGCACAGTACAAGATGCCGAGACAAGGCACAGCCCACGGTGAGTGACACTACACGTGAATTACAGTGTTGAAATGAGAATAACTTGAAACTGCATCTCAGCTCCTGGTTAGATAATACATTTAAAAACATGATATGAGATATATTTCACACATTATGGCAGCATCAAAAGACTTGAAACTCAAATTTCAAAGTGACCTATGAGTATGGATTTTGTACATTAGATGGCCATTGTACTGGAATCTAGAACCAGTTGTAAGAAATTCCATAGCTGTGGTAACAGTGAACATGAATTTATAGACTGAATATATCGACTGAGCACATGAAAAATACAGGAACAAGAAAGTTATGGCTAGGCCAGGCGTGGTGGCACACACCTTTAATTCGAGCACTCAGGAGCAGAGGCAGGTGGATTTCTGAGTTCGAGGCCAGCCTGGTCTACAAAGTGAGTTCTAGGACAGCCAGGGCTATACAGAGAAACCCTGTCTCAAAAAACAAGAAAGAAAGAAAGAAAGAAAGAAAGAAAGAAAGAAAGAAAGAAAGAAAGAAAGAAAGAAAGAAAGAAAGAAAGAAAGAAAACAAGCAAGCTATGGGTAGAAACTGCAAGAAAGAGACAATGACTACATGATTTTTTTAAGTATCTCTCTTTGGAGAATTTTGTATAATATAATAGTTCTTTTAAAAAGGAAATCTTGAATTTTTTTAAAGCACACTTACAAAGAGAGAAGAAATAACAGAAAGGAGAACATATTTAATGGAGATTGGAAAATCCTAAACACCAAAATACTACTTGGAGAAAATACAATTTTGAAGTGAATGTGAGTGACTAAACAATATATTTATTTCACTGCATATAAAAGCATTTATGAACATGTATTATGAGACATAGTCTACTTTTCATATCTATAACTAAAAACTAAGATAAATCAGCTTTAAATAAAGAAGAAAATTTGGAATGGGAGAGATGGCTTCATGATTAAGAGCATTAGTTGCTCTTTCAGAGAATCTGGCTTCATTCCCAGCATATAAAGGGGCATTTTATAACTGTCAATCCCAGTTCCTGGAGATCTGATACCCTTTTCTGGCACCAGGCATGAACATATTGTATAGACATACATCCAGACAAAACATACATATACATAAAATAAGTCATTAAAGAAAGCATTTATAAAGGGTAAAATAGACTCTATTGAATAGCCAATTCCCAATAAGGACATAGTTATTATTTATGAAAGCTTAGGCCTTATAGTTTAGGCTTGCTCTGAACTAGCTTGCAAAACTTAACTGCATCTATCTTAGTCTACATTTCCCACATGGCTCATTATTTCTCAATATGTTGTATGTCAGACTTTCTTCATGTCTAGCTAGTAAATCCCATGCATCTGATGCCAGCAGTACCAACTTTGTTTTACTGACTAGCTTTAGGCCATGAGCTCTTTACTAAAGCCAATCAGAGAATGCCTAGGCAGGTGTGGAGGACAGAGACATACCTGATTATCCCAACAGGAAAAGATTATTTTGGCACAAGCTATCAGAGGATTCAGTTTTTGTTTAACTGACTTTATGTTTTCAACATGTTTCAAGACAATAAATTGCAGTAAAATGTGTTTTAGAGAAAAATAATCTATCAGAGAGAGAGAAACAGAGACAGACAGACAAACAGACAGACAGACGTGCGCACGCGCGCGCGCGCACACACACACACACACACACAGAGTGAGAGAGAGAGAGAGAGAGAGAGAGAGAGAGAGAGAGAGAGAGAGAATGGGCTACCAATGTATCTAAGGGCATATTCCTAATATCCCAATGACCTAACAGCTTCAAACTAGAACTTGCTTCTTAAAATTTCTAATTGTATCATGAGCTGAGTATCAAACTTTATGGGCTCTGGAGTAATAGTTTAGATATAAACTAGCAATAAAGAAGGTGTTAGATGTTTAATTTAAGGAAAAATGTGATAATTGAAGTGATTTTATGAACCATAGAGCAGTAGCAGATTATATATATATATATATATATATATATATATATATATATATATATATATTGATATATATATATATCATAACTAACATGCATTTGTCAGTGTTCTGTCAAGTGTCATAGCCTATTGCTGTTGCTGTATGACACAGACACTAGGTAATTCAAAAGGCAGAAGGAGATTCTCATAGTTCTGAGGTTGGAAACCCATGTTCAAGATGGTCGTCGTGTGTGTTGTATTCCTAGTCCACTTAAGGCATCTCTTCACAGTAGCATTCTAACATGGCATAGAGATAGATGGAGACTTGAATTCACTCACTATGAAGTGTGACTCTCACAGCCCATGCACCTGCTAAAGGCTCTGCTTCCTGCTACTGCTGCTGCACTAAGCATAATGTTTCAACATGAATTGTGTAAGGAAAGCAACTGTTAAAACGACAAAATTAAGTATGTACCATTGACTCTCAAAATTTCAAGAAAAATATGTGCAGAAAATACCTCTGCTTTTAGAACCATTGCTGAGAGGAAGTATGGAAACTTTTTTTTTTAACCCATGTCACAGTATGTACAAGGGCAGACATTGCAAGGTCAGCCTATCCTATTTTAGCAGTGACAAAGGTTATGTCTGCTTTTATGAAGGAGAAGAAAATTTTGATCCTAATAGTTGAAAGGACTCCTGTTTCAGCTGAAGAAAACTAAACAAACACCTAATTTTCTTGATTGAGATGAGTACAATGAGTTTTACAAATCTAACTAGAACTTTATAAATTTGGCTTATGATCAACCATATTAACTTAGGAAACAAAGAGATCCTAGCAGAAAAAAAAAAGAAAGAAAGCAGACAATATTATTTAAAAAAATAGAACATTACCTTTTCTTTTAACATTGTGGAGATAAACTATGTTTGTATGTAATATATTGAAAAGTATTTGTGACTAATTTTCAAAATAGGATTTATAATTTTCATATAAACCTCAGAAACATACAGAGCACTCAGAAATGTTAAAAGGAGGGAAAAATCCTATAAATTAAGGAAAATATCCAACTAATTGTTAAATATTAAACCACACATGTAAATGCATACAATGTTAAATATTAAACCATATACATAGATGCACACAATGTTAAATATTAAATTATACATATAGATGTATACAATGTTGAGATTTACTTGCACATTGAATTATGGAAAACCCAGTAATCCATCATGCTATGGGCTGGGAAAAATTTACAGCCAGAACTACTTTACTTCCACAGACATAAATAACACTTATCTAAGAACAGACATCTTGAGCATCCACATTTTGTTTTACAAATGACTATCTGAACCACGTGATTCTATAATGCTAGCTATACACAGAAACCAACTTTTACTGATTGATTCACCAAGGTGCTGAGGATTAGAAAAATCAAACCTTTAAGTGCGAAAAGCAGCCTATTTAGAACCTGTCCACTGCTCTCTAAGCTATCTGAGAAAATGTCATCCACCTTCTCCAACACTCATCACAATGTCTGGAATTTACTTCTGGTAGAGGTACCTAAAGATTATACATTTTCATCATCTTTAGTGTCAAGCCAAGGCTTATGTGGAGGCTGCATCTGGGGCACATCTTCTCCACTTGGCTCTGGAGCTCTGGAAATCCACTGAGCCACAGTGAGCATCTCACTCTCTCTGCACTCTGCCACTCTGGCCACTTCTCTAGTAAGGTATTTAAGATTTGATTTAGTTTGACTGAGCTATTTTGGGTTGCTTTAGTTCACTTCTCTAATCTTCAAAAATCTTTATGGGATATCTGTTTAGCCCTATGGCAACAGTAATTTGTATCATTTCACTTTGGTAAAAATTTGCTTAAGGATGGTGTTCCTAACTAGCAGTTAACCCATCACATGTTTCCTTCATTTTCAACAAATAGTCACACTTCCTTCATGCTGAAACTCCCATGTATACTAACCACTTTTATTTTCACCATTAATTACCTTTGCCCCTCTCCCTTCCAGTCTTTATCCATATTCTAAACCCTACCTTGACTCCATTTAATATCATATTCGCAGGTGTGCTATGCTAAGCCATAAACCTGGCCACTCTTCCAATGTAATAAAAATGTAAAATGTGTGTGTACCAATTTATATTTTAAGCCTTTGTATAACTCAGATGTACATACTATTAACAAAAACTTTACAAGACGACCCTGTGAGATTACAGAATACTTTCAATATCAGTTCATACTAATCCTTTAGATATATTCATTCAGGTTGGTGGATGACTATTCACCTACACAGATGATAGTGAACCCAAGGGATGAACGATGAAACAGAACAGAACATTTGTGATAGTGACATATAGGGTAAAACCACCAGAGACAAAGATACAAGGTTTCCAAAAACAAGCATGCATCTGACTCTCATTGTGCAGTTAGATATAAATGTAGTTGAGGAGACTTAGATGTGTTTGATACCTGAGTCACTCTTGCCATTACGGTTGGTTTCAAGAGCTTTCAGCAAAATTAGAAATATTTTCAAACACATCATGTACATCAATGAAGTATCCATGTGTTTAAAATATGGATACAAGCTCAAAATCATGAGAACTCCTTCACAGGAGAAAAAAAAAAAAAAAAAAAAAAAAAAAAAAAAAAAAAAAAAAAAAAAAAAAAAAAAAAAAAAAAAAAAAAAAAAAAAAAAAAAAAAAAAAAAAAAAAAAAAAAAAAAAAAAACAAGAACTCATGGCATTGCAGGGCGGTGGTGGTGAACACCTTTAATCCCAGCATTTGAGAGGCTGAGGCAGGTGGATTTCTGAGTTCGAGGCCAGCCTGGCCTACAGAGTGCGTTCCAGGACAGCCAAGGGTGACACAAAGAAACCCTGTCTCAAAAAAAAAACAAAAACAACAACAACAACAAAAAACAACAACAACAAAAAAAACCAAATCAAAACAAAAAACAAACAAACCAATCAAACAAATAAACAAAAAAGAAAAAAGAACTCATGGCATCATAACTTGATTAGGAGGAAAGATGTCAGGGAGATTTGTGTCCTATAACATTTTACAGAAGAGCACTTGTATGGAGCAAGATCCCCACATTCCTTTCCTCCATCAACTCCCTTGTAGCAAATATCTCCATTGTGTCTGAAACTCATCGGTAATGCCCAAAAGGAAATAATTCACATGAATGCATATCTCTCTATGTCCTCCTAGTGGAGAAAACCAATTTCAGTTTTCTCATGCATCTATGGAATACAAAAACTACACTTAAGATCGGAGGCAATGAATACTACNCACATTCCTTTCCTCCATCAACTCCCTTGTAGCAAATATCTCCATTGTGTCTGAAACTCATCGGTAATGCCCAAAAGGAAATAATTCACATGAATGCATATCTCTCTATGTCCTCCTAGTGGAGAAAACCAATTTCAGTTTTCTCATGCATCTATGGAATACAAAAACTACACTTAAGATCGGAGGCAATGAATACTACAAATTAAGTTTTTCTTATATCCTTGACCTACTAATACTCCTCGCTTGTCTTGGTAATGTTCTATCTCTTTCTATTACTTTAACTAACCTTGAAAATTTATTTAATTACATTAGTATTTTTCCTATCCAAAATGTCCTGGACATCATACTGCATACATCTATACCTAAATTTATAACATTGACCATAATAATAATTTTGTTAATGTTAACTGAAGTGGAAACTTAAGAGTTCCTTGGAAAGTCAAGTGTGTTGGGTGGTGTTGTGCTGGGGCAAACATGTGAAGAAGTATTTTCCTGAAGTTAACACAGGTGATTAAGCAGACACAGGTGAAAGGATGTTCTGCTAAAGCAAGCATGCAAAAGGACACGTGATATTGAATTTTTTGCTAATGACTCACATGCATTGGTTCACCTTACACTGCATAGTTGAGCTTCCATAGAAAGAAATGCACCAAAAATCTTCTAGTGGTGTGCTTCTTGCTGTTTCCTCAGGCTCAGGCTGATTGGCAGAGTGATGTAAGCTGAGACAGACTCATGTAGTTTTGCTAAGTCAGACTCATGTACTCAGACAAGGCAGGTGCTGAGACAAGACAGATGCTGAGGCAAGACCTGTGGATGATACATGATGTTTGCAGAGAATATTAAAATAACGCTATGGATGGTCATGGGTTCTGAGCTTGGCCTACTGGGAGAGCTAGGTGGATATTGCTTGTTGGTCTCACCTCTTAACTGATCATCACTTTGCTGAGAGAAGCACAGATGAGAACTTCTGGCATTCTGGTTGTCCATGTTCCCTCCTGCTGAGTTGTGTCTAGGCTGAGGTCTGGTTGTCTCTGCTAGGTAGTGCCACTGCTGCTATTTGTGTTTATGATCCCAACTCTACTGAACTGGACTGCTGGTGTATCTGTGAAGATCTACGAATGGATCTACTGCTATTGCTGACCTATTAACTGAACTCCCTATTTCCAGACAACACAAATGAAAATTACTCCAAAGAACCGCTTCCAAACAAGTCCACTTCCCCCAAATCCTTCCTTTCCCACTACTTCTGGGGTGTTGTGGGCTAAAAGGGAGGTTAAAGCATTTAAAAACCATCATTAAAAATGAAGATTAAAAAAAAAAGTTACAGTTAACTGCTACCCTAGGATTCAATGAAAATGAAATATACACATGGCAATATCCTTATCTGTCCTTCATTTCTCATCTGAAATGAAACCTAGCTTCCATAGGACTGTGCATCATGGCATAAGAAATTATAAAGCTCTCCTTTACAAGTCTTGAGGAAGATAGTTCAACAGCTATTCCTAAAATATGATCTTGTCTGTCTTCCAGAAGCATAATCGTTATAAAATTGTTAGTATGTCATAGGCCTTTGAGTATTATGACATAACATAAAAAAAAAAAAACAAAAAAAAACAAAAAAAAAAACTCCAAACCCCATAAGCTTCAGACAATGTTATGGACTATGGATTCAAGTGTTTCAGACCGTTTCTAGTTGGCTATCTAGTTTGGAGACCTGTAGTGAGATAGAATATCATAGTAGACATTAGATGGTAGAACAAAGCACATCACCCTATGATGGCCAGCAAGCAAGCCAAAGAGGCCAAGATACCAATAAGATTTCAATGAAATACCACAGTGCCTTAACTTCTTTTTACCCTGTCTCCATCTTAAAAATTCTTCCGCCTCCATATAGTACCCTCATGCTTATTCTAATTTTCAATTTCATCCAAAATGAAGCTTGACTAAATACATGATTTGAGGCTTCTGAGAATTGGCAAAGGCCATTTTAAATAATAAGTGTGGAAGTTTTCAAATCTATAAAATTACATGAAGCTATCAAAAACTTTCCTTATTTTCTGCTATCTGCAAACCTCTATCACAAACAAATATGTAGTTAATGCAAATTATTTATACCTACTCAAAGTGCACTATTTGGCAACCATGCCTTGATTGAACAAATGGCCATGGGGAATATATTTGACCCATCCAATTACACATGTGATAAGGACTTTATATGAACTAAGGAATCAAAATTGTAAGGTGGAAGCAAAGTATTATCACATTTGTACCCAATTGTGTGTGTGTGAATGGGTGTGCATGAGTGTGTGCATGCGTGTGTGTAATACATGCATATGATATGCTCCCTCTGGACAGTACTTTAAAGTTTGATTGTAAAATCCCTTAAAGTAGTCCTATTTTGATTGATTCAGAATTAAGTTGAATATTCTTAAAAGTCCCAGGAGTCAGGGAAACAATTTCTAATATTCTCAGTAAGAAAAGTTATCTAAACAATCCAGATGTTTAAATAATTCGAGTCTATGGTGTTAAGGTGCTTGCAATGAGATACATTATTTTGTTGTTGTTGATTTAATAAAAATAGTCCAGATATTTGAATATTATGATCTCGGTATGTTCTTTGCCTCTACTTGGGAAGATTTTCCCTCAACTTTAACAAGTTCAAGAATTTATAAGCCAAAGTTGACATCCAAAGATGAGAAATGTAGATTCGTATTTGATCATCTTGCATAATTATTCTGACAAGCTTTACTTCAGCAGTTTTTCTTTTAAACTCTATAATACATGTGAATGATTTCTAATTTCTCTGGGGAATTTAAAAGCATAGATTCATGCAAAATTAAGTAATTAATAGGTAGTCATTAAACATTCAGATTAATTCTAACAAAGTAGAATAACCAAGAATATTTCAGATTTAGAAAATTTTTTCACTTATATTTAAGGTGTGGACAGACTGTATAGATGGATTAAGATCTGAAGAATATTATAACTTAGTGTGAGATATATAATTTATGATCTCTGGGGTGTGTTACAAAAATTATTCTGTGAATGATAGCTCATAATTAGATGCTTCCTAGCTTTCTAGGAGAAAAGTTACTGTGTCTAAAACATATTCAGTATACGCTAAAAGAAATCTACAAAAAAAGTGATCAAAAAGTGGCAATCTATATTCACAGAGTACAGGAAATGTAGCTGTTAAGGGAAAAGAACAGCTTGGTTATAAAGTTTGTAATTGTACTTTCCACAGTGAAAATAAAGAAGTCTGCAAAATATCTAAATGGATAAAGAATATTGTAGAAAGTGGCTTGAAAGGAAATTTCATTTATCATGATTCAAAGTATAAATGATTGGATTAATTTTAATATATGTTTAAGTAGCTATAGTTCTAAACATTTTGTTGATGACAGTTGAATTTTCTTTCTTTCTCTTTTTATTTTTTGAAAAATTGCAATATTTACTTAACCAATTAGATCTTCTCAAACTTTTTTTTAGTAATACAATTGAAGGAAACAATTAAAAACTTACTGATTAGTCAGTGTGCTATATGTTGAGTTTATTTTGCATTTGATTATTTATCAAAACAAAGTACACTCAATTTTGAAACAGCTGAGATTTCATATCCTTTCCAATCATTACTTTTCTTCTTCTTCACATATGTTATTGTCATTTTGGTCAACAAGTATTGGCATACAGCTATTATCTTGTACTATTTGTTTATTTTGTTTGTTTGTTTTGTTTTGTTTCTTGTTTTTTTGTTTTGAAACATATATACTAAAGTCAGCTGAGAAGAGGAAAACTGAACTGAGAATGTGCCTCCACCAGATGGAGAGTAGGAAACTCTGAATAGCGTTATTAATGATTGAAATAGAAATTCCACTCCACATTTATTGTGGGCAATGCCACCTACCCATGGGCTATATGAGAAAGCATGCTAAATGAGCCATCAAAAACCAGTAAGTAGCCTTCCTGAACATTCTAGGCCCTATGTCTTCCCTCCAGATTCCTGCCTAGAGTTCACATCCTCATATCCCTCAGTGATCAACTGTTACCTGGGACGTGTCAGCACAATACATGGTTTTCTCTTTAAGTTGTTTTTGACCAAGAGCAATAAAAATCAAACTAATACAGAAAATGGTACAATAGAGTGTGCTATTGTTAGGACTGACTTGACCACTTTGTTTTGAAGAGTATTGTAGAAATGTTTGTAAATCTGAGCAGAAAAGTAATTGAGTGCTCAATTACTTTTGGACTTAATGACTATTATGGGCTATTATGTTGGTGCTTGTGAGATATGAAGGCTGAGAGGAATGCAGATGATCGATGCCTGACTTGTTACATTTCAGAGCAAAGCAAAGCAAATCAATCAAACAAACAAACAAACAAAACAAACAAAACAAAACAAAACAAAAAACAAAAACAAAAACAAAATCCTATCAGAGGTGTTCATGTGACGTTTTTAATTAAGAATTGGTGTTTTCTGTTCAGTTGTGGATGAAGAACCAGCTGTGGTTAAACAGAGACCATGGCCACTGAAGTACAACTTTGGCTTTGCTCAAATAACTGGGGCTGGTTAGTTGGTACTGAAAAAATAACTTGGATTGATGTGAGACCAGCAACACTCAGATGAAATCCTGTTTAAATGATTTCTCTGGGATCAGCACATAGTAGCTATGGCCCAGAGGGGCCAAGGCTGCATTCCAAGCTGGAAGCCATACATAGCAATGTGTAATAGTCTTCCATGTGGTACTGCTATAGAAGCAAGAATGGGCCATACAGAATAGCTGAGGCTTAGAACTCTAGGAGACCAGGAGTAACCAATGTTAAAAGTAAAATCTAAGTTGCAGTGAAAGCCACAGTACAGAAAGGGTCACCAAAAGAGGCTGAAACTTAGCATTCTGTGAAAGTGTAAGAGTCCCTGAAAAGAGGCTGACACTTCAGCTACAAGATAGGCCAGCTGCATGACAGGTTCTTGTCCATGAGGGGATCATGGACAAATGTTAAGGTGTGGAATGTTCAGGCAGTGTTGGAATCCCTAAAGCAAACACAGGAGAGGCTGTCATTGAAGGTGCTGACTCATTTACAGCGATGACCCCAGCATATCAGAAATGCTAAGATCATACAATAACCAACAAGGATAGCAGCAGATGTGGAATGGAGCTGCCCTGAGCTTAGGAGATAAACTGTGTGTTTCTGTGGCAGAGACGAAAGCAATGACTCAAAAAGGTCCAGGACATCCAGGGCCATACACAGAAACCCTATCCCGAAAAAAAAAAAAAAAAAAAAAAAAAAAAAAAATTCCCTGGAGCCCAGAACATCAAAAGTGAGTTCTAGATACCGAATGCCTAGTTATTAGTTTTTGTTCTATAATCGGTTTATTTTGTTAGTAACATGTTAATTGAAGCCATTTGGTACAATCAGTGAACCAATATTAGTGCGAGATATTAACTAAAGTCCATACTTTATTCGGATTTCTTCTGTTTTGCCTAGTATCTTCTTTGTGTTTTAGGATTTTTTTCCCAACTTTTATTAGATATTTTCTTCATTTACATTTCAAGTGTTATCCAGAAAGTTCCCTATACCCTCTCCCCTCCCGGCCCTGCTCCCCTACCCACCCGCTCCCACATCTTGGCCCTGGCGTTCCCCTGTATTGGGGCATATAAAGTCTGTATGACCAAGGGGCCTCTCTTCCCAATGATGGCCAACTAAGCCATCCTCTTCTATATATGCAGCTAGAGACATGAGCTCAGGGATACTAGTTAGTTCATGTTATTCTTCCACCTAGAGGGTTGAAGACCCCTTCAGCTCCTTGGGTACTTTCTCTAGCTTCTTCCTTGGGAACCCTGTGTTCCATCTAATAGCTGACTGTGAGCTTCCACCTCCATGTTTGCCAGGCATTGGTATAGTCTCCCCCGAGACAGCTATATCCGGGCCCTTTCAGCACCATCTTGCTGGCATATGCTATAGTGTCTATGTTTGGTGGCTGATTGTGGGATGGATCCCTGGCAGCCGCAGTCGTTGGGTCCATCCTTTGGATTCAGCTTCACACATGATCTCTTTAACTCTTTCAATGTGTGCTTGTTCTTAATTCTAGGAAGGGGTGACGTGTCTACATTTTGATCTTCCTTCTTCTTGAGTATCATGTGTTTAGTAAATTGTATCTTGGGCAGTCCAGGTTTCTGGGCTAATATCCACATATCAGTGAGTACATGTTATGTGAGTTCTTTTGTGAATGGGTTACTTCACTCAGGATGATGGCCTGTGCGGCTTTTAAAGCTATAATATGACTTATTTTGTGGTATTAAAGAGATATTTGGGATGAAAAACACAGTTTATGATTGAAAACTGATATATCCCTGTGCTATATCAAGGTGATGATGGATCGGTTGTGTTGGTTGTTTTCTTTGTTTGTTTGTTTTTTAATGACTTGGGACAAGATAAGATCACCTATGAAAACGTAACTTCAGTTGAAAAAGTGCCTCCATCAGATTGGCACTTGGGCAAGCCTTAATTAATATTGATTTCTGAGGGAGCACCTCACAGTGGTAGGAGCCATCGCTTGACAGGTGGTCCTAGTTTGTATTAAAAAAAAAAAAAGCAATCTGAGTGGACCATGGAAAACAAGCATGTAAACAGCATTCCTTCATTGTTTCTACCCCAGTTTCTGCCTTCCTTCCCCCAAGTTGCTTTCCGCCTTGGGTTTTTTTTTTTTTTTTTTTTTTTTTTTTTTTTTTTTTTTTTTTTTTTTTTTTTTTTTTTTTTTTTTTTTTTTTTTTTTTTTTTTTTTTTTTTTTTTTTTTTTTTTTTTTTTATCACAGCAACAGAAACCAAAGTGAGACACATCCTATTTAATCAAATCCTCAAACATCCTGAAAGCTTTTGACTTTGCAGTAACAAAATCAAATCTCAAATGATGTATTTTTCACTTAAAGTTGCACCTGGGAAATCAGAAATAGTTTGTTCTTTCACGTTATAAAGGCCAGTGTCCTAAAATAATTCTGTTTCTGACACTGTGAGGTGCGTGGTGAGGCGTTCAAGTCTGGAGAGATGCTAAACTTTCCCTGCTTATGATTTATATGGGCAAAATAGCATTGTCATAAGCATTCTGTGCTGTCTGTGGAGTTTCAAGGTTATACTCAGTGTTCTTGGTGTCTGCGATAAATCTACTTTTGGGAGTGCCAGTGGTGCTCTGCCTGATGTTGGACTGACCGTTTTCATCAGAATGTTAGTACTACTTTATAAAATATAAAACAAGGCAGAACTAAAAACAAAAGACATCTCAACAGAAAATAAAAAAGTAGAAGAACCCTGGACCTGTCCTCTTGGCTCACAATAAAGAATTTTGACATTTTGACAAGAAAGATCACTAGCAGAGTGTCTACAAAAGCACTCTGTTCTGGTTTCAGAGAGATATCTCAAAGAATAGTGATTATTCGAATAAAGTATACTTAGGTCAAGTATGTGTTAACTACTAGAGACCTTGAATTTTAAGCATAGTAATACTTTCTTTCTCACCTGTTAACTTCACAAGGCTTTTTTTTGTTTGTTTCTCTTTTATAAAATGTTTTCATTAAAGTATAATATGCCTTCTCCCTTCCTGAATTCTGTGTCTAGCTCCTACCAACTACCCTCCCTTAAACCTCTCACATGGTCTGACAAGTGGATAGGCACTTTTTCTTTAATATTATTACATACATACATATATACATACATACCTACATGTATGAATATATTCTTGTATATGTATTTTTGCAAACACACACACACACACACATACACACACACACATACACACACGCAACCTGCTGAATCTACTATATTGTCTATGTGTATATGGCTTCAATAATGACCATTCTACATTAAATAATCAATAAAGATGCTTATCCTTGGGTGAGGCTGATTCTCCTTCTCCAAGCAGTCCTTAATTGCCTGTTCCTAATTCTTTGTTTGCATATGCTCCCTTCTCAAGATCCTTGCCCTTCCACATGAATATGTCCATCACTACTGCCACTGTTTTCATCTTGTTTCTACAGCTACTTCTAGTGGAGACTGTATCATAGCAGACTTCCTGGCATTCTGGCTTTGACAACCTTCTGCCCTGTCTTCTGCAATCCTCCCAGAGCTATAAGTAGATCAGGAGCTGCAAAATAGATGCATACAGTGGGATTGGCCTCCTCAAGGTCTATTGATCTCTGTATATGTCCTGTTTTGGTTCTTTTGAATGCTTTTCATTTGTTTTAAAGAAAGACTTCTTAGATAGTGTTTGGGAAATCATAGCTACACTTACCTGCGGGTATAAGAACACATTTTAGAATGTAGGAAGAAATTGTGTTGCTCTAGCAAAAATGGCAGTATTACTTTCCTTTCTCAGATCCAATGCCTTCACTAGCCCAGGGAATCTGGCTAGGTTACAGTACCAGGCATGATTTCCTTCTTGTTGAGTGGGTCTTGAATCCAATTAGACATTTGTTGGTTACCACCAACATGTGATTGTCACTTGTGCCACCTTTATTCATGTCTTGGCATGCTGATATTTTCTGTGTTTCATGGGTGTTACACCTGAATGGGATTGTTTGTTTCCACTGTCATCCAATTGGACACCTGCAGAAATATTTTTTAAAACTATAAAATCTATAATCGAAAGAAAGAGGTTTTCATGTAAAAATCAGCTCGAATTACTCAAGAGCTGTGTCTTTATTGTGTGATGTGTTCAAAATATGTACCCATCCTTTTCTTTTAAAATGTGTGTGTGTGTGTGTGTGTGTGTGTGTGTGTGTGTGTGTATCTTTTAAACTAAAGTATAATACAAACTGTCAAAACATAACTATTATTTTTTGTGTTAGTATGTTTATGTTTTTATGTGTGCATATGTTTGTGTGCATAAATGTGAGTGTGTCATGTGTCTTCTTTGGTTATTTCCCTCTTTAGTTTTTGAGGCAGATATATTAGCTGAACTTGAAGCTTACATATCATGGATTCTCACGATCTGTATCCCGTTCTGATACCCAGCACTGATATTACAGTTGTGTATCTCAATGTCAGTCTTTTATATGGGTTCTGGGCCTCTGAACTTTACAGCACAAGCCAACACTCTAGCCCTAATTACCTTGTTTATATAGATAAATCAATGTTCATTTTTTTTGGCCCTGCAGAGCTCCTTCTGGTTTCAGATATTCCTTTTGTAAGACTCTGGTAAGCCTTAACTTACCAGAGACGCCCTGAGTGAAAAATGTGGAGTTGTGGACTGATGCAAAAGCAGGAGGAGTAGGCTGGTGAGATGGCTCAGCAGGTAAAATCACCCGACTGCTCTTCTGAAGGTGATGAGTTCAAATCCCAGCAACCACATGTTGGCTTACAACCACCCGTAATGAGATCTAACACCCTCCTCTGGTGAGTCTGAAGTCAGTTACAGCGTACTTATGAATAATAATAATGAATAATAATAATAAACGAATCCTTGGACCAGAGAGAGCAAGTGGGACCGACCAGAGACAGCGGAGCCAACCAGAGCGAGCGGGGCCAACCTGAACAAGCGGGGCTAGCCAGAGCGAGTGGGGGTCGGCCAGAGCAAGCAGGCTGACCAGAGTGAGCGGGGCAAGACCAGAAGGAGCAGGGTTGACAGTATTCAGAGCAGCAGCCATTAGGCACAATGGCAGAGCAGAATAGTGTGACTTTTAAACTTTTAAAGAGATTGGTCTTTAGGGAATGAGGTGACAAGGATCTGTAGGTGGCCAAGATCAGTCCTCCCTGCACAATGTATCTACATACTCTGAGGCTCCCCCACCTGCAGATTACTGATGGTCAGTTCCCCCTCCTCTCTGTCCCTCCGGTCTGAGGAATATAATAGGCCTCTCCCTTCCAGAGGAGAGAAGTGCCTAAGTGCTCCATGACCTTTCTCTTACAGGAGGGGAGGGGTCTGGTGAAATTTTCCAAAGGTTCTGAATTGACCTCTTCACTTTCTTTTCATGACTGTGGAATATAACCATTATTTTAAAAAAATCAATAAAAGTTTGCCCTCTTGATTAAGAATTCATAACAAAGAAGACCAGTTGTGCAGCACTGGCTACATATAGATGATTGCTCTCAAAATAATGTATGTTTCATCATGTTGATCAGAATATTTTGTAAAGTTATCACTATGACCTTATCTTCCCTTCAGCTTGTTCTAGCTTTAAATAGACTCCTTCCTGACCTCAGGCTTCTAAGTTCACTTCTCAAGTACTTTTCTAGAAGACCCACATTTCTAAATTGTTTTTCTGCTGCCTTAACATACATGTAAATCTTTTATAAGACCCTAGTTACTTTCATAACTCAAATGTCTTTCCCAAGTATTTAGTAGCAACTCTTTTAAAATGACTTCAAGTGAAAGAACACTCCTGACTTTCACTTTGTAGAGCAAGACAGGAGGTTACAGTGCCAAGCAACTCTCTTCCAGTTGTAAAGCTCTTTTGTTGGCAACACATAAGAATGATTACTTTTCCTTTAGGTAAATCCAACTAATAAAGAAAATGAGCCATTGTCCCCTTTTCCCAACACTTTAGATGTTCCTATTTTGGATTCAGTAAAGCTATATACACTTCAGTTGCAGAAATTTTCCTATATTGCCACAGCCCTGAGTAAAGTCATCCTTGGTGGTTTAACTTTGGTACAATTTCGCTTTGACAGGAACTGAGATTGATTTTTAGAACTAGTGCTTACAAAGACTTCTTAGGGAAACCATCCTAATACATGAGTCCCAGTGTTCTGAGATTTAAAATGAGAGTAAGGTTGTTGCCAGCGACAAACATCTTAGAATAATTTGAAAACCTTGAAAAAGAGCAACTCTTCCAACCTCATGCTGTTTTAGATGGAAAACAGAAGTTTCTGTGCTTTGCTTTATAATTGAGTGAGATGATGTTTTTGTTTTTTTTTTTTAAATCCGATGTGACAAATCATTTTTAGGGTATTTTTCTAAATGATTTATCTACATCTAATAAGATAAGCCAAACTTTATGGTTAAAAATAATATTTTACATACTGTCATTAATCAGAATCAGAAGTAATTACAGAAAATACAATAGAATTTAATAGAAAATAATAGCATATCATTTTAAATTACAAATTGTAATTACTTTTGTTCTTTGTATAATTTGTACATTTTTATAAATTAAAGGTCACTGATAAATTCATAATCTCCATTTCATCTGGTAGATTTAATTAGATTTTTTTTTCTCTTGGAAAAGTCACAGTTTGATCACCTACTTGCAAATTCCTGTCAAATTGTAAGAACTGTGTAAAAATCAATAAGAACAAGCCCTGTGCTGGCTATTGATTGAGAGCTTGTAGTATAAAGGATAAGAGACAGTCATTAGCATTTGTTGGCCACACACAGAGAGAAAAATTACCAGCAATGTTTTGAAATAGGAAAGCAGGGTTTCAGTTATGTCCTGACTAGAACATGTTGGTTCAGAAAAGCCATGTGCAGGTTTCTAGAAATAGACCACCATATAATGTTTGTTCGGAGTACATATTGGCCATATCAACTTCGTTCTATGTAGAAATCAAAAGCAAATACTGGGGATTCTTTCTAACCCCAAACAACTATGAGAGTATCACAAGGACCAGAGAATGAACCACAAAGATTAAAACATGAAAAAAGCCAATTTTCAGAGAAGATTGAAATCCCTTTCTTCCCTGAGCTTCATGTCAATAATCACATAAGCACTGCAGACAAATGGACTGTGGAGAGTGAGCTGCTACATAAATACCCATGTCATATCACAATTATGGATATGATTTACTTTTAATGAAATAATTTGAGAATCAAAATACAAATTCTGTTTAGGCAACTGAGCTTTTATTTTTATTTTTATTTTCATTTTATTTTATTATTTATTTTTGGGGTATGGGTTTTTGTTTTGTTTTAGTTTTAGTTTTGTTTCGTTTCTTTTTTCAAGACAGGGTTTCTCTGTGCAATCCTGGCTGTTCTGGAATTCACTCTGTAGACTAAGCCTTAAACTCAGAAATCCACCTCCCTCAGCCTCCCAAGTGCTGGGATTACAGGCATGTGCCACCATTGCCTGGTGCCATTGAGCTATTTTTAAAAATGCACATGGCTTTGGCCAAGCTCTTTCAAGCAAAAGGTCTTTTAGGATTGTTCCTGATGATGTTAAACAAGAGGACATTTATTTTGGCCTAGGCTCCTTGTTATGTTGTCATAAAATGTCACAAAAATGATAAAATTATGCTTTGTCCAGGGCCAGTGGCTGACTGGGATTAATAAACTTGCTTGTACCCTCTATATATTATGCTGATCCATATAGATTTCCCAGTGATCAATATTTCACAGTGAGTATTTATATCTAGTACAAATCATTTCATATCTATAAAATGTGTTCCTGTAATTACCTTTTTACCTAAATTAAGACGTATAAAAAAAAAAAAGTGGCATTAGAAGCAGAAGCTGGAGATGCTACATTGTATTCTCTGTTCTCAGGATGCTGAGGCTGGAAGAATGCCAGTTTTAGGTCAGCCAGGTCCATGAACCACTTTCAAACCAAAATAAAAAAAACAAAAACATGAAAAAAAGCGAAGTAAGTGGGGACCCTTTTACCTAATGGTCCAGGACTACAATGCAAAATGAATTATTGCTACCAATATTATTCACCATTATTAATTAAAAATTTTATATATGTTGTTCATGAAGTTTGAAGTTATCAAATTAAAATAAAATCAGTTTGCTAAGTAGAATCTATCATTTTACATATATTTGTGGATGTTTACAATTTAATAAACTTTATTTTAAATAACACTTCAAATAATTTTTAACATGCTTCCTTTCTCATTTAGATGCAAAGTTAAAAAGATATAGTGAGATACTTTGAGCCCTTCAGATCATTTCTAGAGTTAATTTTATTTAACATCGTATTACTGACTTAACATGTAAGGATATTCTTGATGATTTGATTATGTTTTCAGAGTACAAATTCTAGGAAATTGTTTGTACAGAAGAACGTGTAAAACAGAAATTTATAGTGAATGAAGAGTATTAAGATAATACTGAGAGGTTAGCATATTGACCTCTTATTAAAGATAGAAACTTGAAGGCTAGAGAGAAGGCTCTGCAATTAAAGCCACTAACAGCTCTTCCAAAGGACAAGAGTTCAACTCCCAGCACCCACATTGTAACCCAACTCTTTGCCACTCCAGTTCCATCTGACCTGACAATTTTTCTCTGAATGCACAAGGCACCAACACATGCTGCACAGCAGCCTTACATACAGGCTAACCATTCATAGACATTAAATAAATGTATGTCTTCAAATAAATTAAGAATAGGAAATCCTGTATTTCTGTCTAAAGTTAAGAGACCAGGAAAAGTAGTAAGAGCTAAATCATGTGAGACTATAAAAGTATGAACTTTGATGATGGAGACAGAACTATTATACAAATTCTTAAAGCTCACATTGGTTAGAAAACTGTTTGTAATCCAGTTATGAAGAGCTAGCTATATTTCTTTATAAGAATATTGGAGAAAAGCAAACAATCAAACAAAACCAACTGAATAAAAACATTAATCACTTCTCCTTCTAGCACAGGACCCAGCCTCTAGAAGAGAAATTGCCTTCTACAGAAAACATTTGACTTTCTGGATACCACAATTAATACAAATAATTCCATACAGAGACACATCTGATAAAAATATTGTCTCAAAAAAGGAAAATACATTTGTATAAAGTAGTAGAGAGATAATACATAAAGAAATAAAAATATAGGTAAAATAATAAAATAAAACTCAATAAAATTTAAAATATTAAAAGAAGACCCATGCTGACTCCAAATTTTCAGTCACTAACCCAAACAATAAAAGTGGAGAAAGCCTTCTTTTGTATTAGAAGTAAACTACCTCAGTGCTGTATATATTATTAAGTTCTCTAAAAAAAAATGGTATTTTATTGGAAATTACATTACTTTTCCAAGAAGGACATGTACTAGAGAAAGAAAGTTGGAGTTATGCTGAAGAATATATTTCAGTGTCTCAAAATTCATTCTTAAATAATTATATTACTGAAGAATTAAATTCACAAGGTGGTAGAACAAGGCTGAATTAGTTATCTCACTACAAACAAAGCAAATGAGGTTATGAAGCATGAACTTAAAAACAGTATAACAGTGTT
Organism: Mus minutoides; assembly: GCA_902729485.2. NCBI lineage: Eukaryota > Metazoa > Chordata > Mammalia > Rodentia > Muridae > Mus > Mus minutoides. Next base: position 30,463 of record LR751574.1, on the reverse strand, counting down.
GCTTTAGAACAAGCATGCCAGGAAAGAACTAGTCAAAGATTCATGCATATGTAAGCATAAAACCTACATCCAGAAAACAGAAATCATAATTTATTTGAATGTACCTCAGAGGTCCAGAAGTGTTTATCACTATTGCTGTAAATGCCAGGCCCCATAAGTGAGATAGAGAAAAATAATGATTCTATCAGTATGAACTTATATAAAAATTCCATTAAAATATATTTGAAATATATAGGACCTTGGAGAATTGTCACAAAATAGTGTACACTTAACCATATATATGTTTAAATTTTGAATGTATTTTCTACAAAGTTCTGTTATAAAACTTAAATGTGCCCTCGACACATTTTTTCATATTCTGCTCTATACCATATCTTCTCTCTGGCAGTTATGGAACTATTTTAGAGGAATAAATGAAAGTAGTGAACTGTGCAAGTTAATATTCTGGCAATTGCCCCATTTATAATTTCCACATGCTTGTTATTATTAAGCTCCCTTTTAAAACCATGTTATAGCAGAAGTAGTAACTTGTGTTATATCTAATTAATCCTTTATATTTATGAGTGCTAAAAATTTTTTTAGACACATATTGTAGTTTAATAGATTTTAATAGTGCTATCTGAAATTAATTTTCCAGTAACATCAGTGAGAAAGTTCAAGTTCATATGTATATTCTCTCCTTGGGGGATACATTAGTAAAAATATATTAGCTGCAGACCTGAGAGTATAAGAAGAAAACCCTAAAGTCAAAGTATTGTACTTTGTAAATTAATTTTCATAGATTAAGACACACTAAATAATCTCTCAAAAACTTTTCAATAATTTTTATATGACCAAGTAATTGAACATTTTGAAGGGTAGTGTATAGGACTTTGATACCAGTATAGAATGTATAAATTAGTCCTTTCATCCTCAAAACATTTACCATTTCTGTTATGAGTTACTAAAGTCCATTTTTGTTCTTTAAATAACTATGAAACTATTTATAAAATATACAAAGTATGCTTGGCCTATAGAGCCCAGAACATTACAACTTGTTTCTATAGCAAACCCTACTTTGATATGTGGAACCCTTCCTAGATTTCAGTAATCACTTTATGTTAGTCATATTTCTGATGATGCATAAAATCACAAGGCAAGCAAATTAAAGAGAAAAGGTTTGTCTGTTTTACAGACTAAGATATTCATAGAGTGACAATTGATCATGCTGCTACTGGACCTGAGACAATGGTGACCTACCTAATGGTGACAATAGGCTACAAAACCATTTACCTAGTGGTTGGAAAGCAAAAGAGTTGGAAGTAGTAGCTAGAGTCCCATTTCCACCTCTGGAGACACATTAAAAACCTCATATTGTGCCTTACCTCATAAAGATTTTACCATTCCCTATAGCTGCTAGCTGAAGACCCAGCCTTTAATGGTTGGATATTTCAGGGACATTTAAGACTACAGCTATTGTGGTCTATGTCTGGGTGGTGACCTCTACTCATGGTAATGTACATCTTAAAATGCACATGATTCTATCTCATGTCTAAATTTTTAAGTTCATAAGTTTGATCATTGCTCAAAGGCTTAAATCCAAGTCTTTTCCCGAGATTCAAGGCAAATTAAGCTGTGAGCCTCTAAAAGAAATCAAAGCATAAGTTAACATTCATGGCAGATAGAATGGCACAGAATGGGCACCCAACTCTCCAAAGGAAGAATAGGGGAACATAAAAAGGAAGATTTATCCAAAACAATACAGAAATCCAGCAGGGCAAATATGAGACCCTACAGATCCATGGCCAGCATCCAGAATACTGTGTGGAAGGATACGGCCCTCATGGGTAAGCATGGCCTTAGCCATATAGCTTCAGAAGACTATATATCCATATAGTCTTCCTTGTCATTCTCTTGGACTGATTTTACCTGCTGCCCTCAGCTTCCCATTATCAGTATTCCACAATACAGGTATATTCAGACTTTCTTATCTCTAACTTCACCTTCAGTGTTTCCTACATCATAATGCCATGAACTGATGGCAGAGTTTGGTTCCATTTATACTGTGTCTGGATCTCAGGATTTCCACTGGAATATCTATTAATATCTTCATACCCCATAATGACTAGTTTTTGCATGTTTGAAAAGTCACTATTACATAGATAAACTGAAGTCTGCTGCTACCCTGGGTAAATGATCTGCTTGAAGACTTTAAAAAGTCCTCTACCTTAGCCAGTCTCATGTGAACCAGCTACCTAAGGAGTCTATTCACAAAGGAGTTTCTTTGAAAGAAAATCCCATTTTCCTACCACTGAGCCTGAGGAGTCAACTGTTGTTGATACTGACATACCATCAAGACATGCTTCCATTCATCCCTGAGCAAAGCCATTGATTTGTTGCTATCGTGGTCTCAATATTCTTGGCCTATGGGAAGTGGCACTATTAGGAGGTGTGGCCTTGTTGGGATAACTGTTTCCTTTTGTTGGAGGAAGTGTCTCACTATGGCTTTGAGTCTCCTATGCTCAGGCTCCTCCCAATGTGGAAGGAGAGATTTCTCCTAGATGCCTGCAGATGAGACTCTCATATTGGCTGTGTTCACATCAAGATGTAGAGCTCTCAGATCCTTCTCTAGCACATATCTGCCTGGATGCTTACTGCCATGGTGATAACAGACTGAACCACTGGAACTGTAAGCTGGTGTCAATTAAATGTTGTTCCATATAATATAGCCTTGGACAAGGTGTTTCTTCACAGCAATAAAACCCAAACTATGGCTGCTTGCGGTGGCTTGAATGAGATGTCTCCTGTAGTCTAGGCATTTAAATACTTCGGATTCAGTTGTGGCTATTTGGGAAAGGGTATGGATTCCTGTAGAAAATATGTTGTGTGTTAGTGTTCCTTGAAGCTTTGAAGTTTCAAAACACTCAGTTACATCTCTAGTCCACTGAAAAATCTCAAGCTTCTGGTTTGTTAAATGAATTCTCATGTGTTTCTCCCACAACATCCAATGCTTTCTGTCATGTTTCCCAACCATGTTGCCTCTGTCTCTCTGTGTGTGTCTCTTTCTCTACCGCTGACTCTTTCTCTCTCTCTCTCATTCTCTTTATCCCCCTTTTTCCTATTTGTGTTTGAAAGTGACCCTCTAATTTCTGGCTCCTATGTTATGCCTGTCTATGGCTATAGCTTGCCTGCCTGCCTTGATGGACTGCATCCCTTCTGGAACACTAAACTAAAATAAAACTTTTCTTACTCTAAGTTGCTTCTGGTCAGGTTATTTCACCTCAACAACATAAAAGCACCAAATACAATGCAAATGTCATTCCCTTGATGTTGTTTCTTTGAAATTTTCACCAGCATTGAAACTAGCCCATTATTTTTCCATTTATTCGGGACAAATTCAAGGTTTAGACAAAATATGTTCAAATTCTTTGGTACAGTTAAATGCAAATAGACTGCAATAGAAATCTCATTTCTGTCTGTAGCTTCACCAACATTATCCTTTCTATCCAAATTCTTATTAATACGCTGTTCTGAGAATGCACAAGAAATGGCTGGTGATTTCTTCTTTCAGCTTCCTTTGTCTTGATTGGCCTTCCAAACTTGTCTTGAAACTTTATGCAAATAAAACTCAAATTCCTATGACTCACATGGTAAAGTACTCACAACTACAGCTACTGCCTGGTACCAACATCCTGCTAGTTACAATTGTAATATAATAAATACTTCATATAGTAAATTAATAGTGATAAATTGGCTAGTTTGGTTTATAATTTTGTTGTATGGCCTAGACAAAACATCACATCAAAGTAGAGATAACACTACAAACTTTAAATAGGAGTAAGTAATAAGCACTAAAAGGCTAGAACCCTAAATGCAATGACCCCAAATCTCCTGTGTGACCTTACATTTTAACTGTTCCACCATATTCTAATAGTGCTCTGTTGATGACAAAGCCTTTATCATTTAACACATAAAAAACTTGGAGATGCTCCAGATGGAGACTACAATACTATTCTACTTTCCCTTTGCATGTGATCATTATTAAATCTTCTACATGAGTAAAACCATGAGACATCTGTCTTCTACACACAATGAAATGTTATTCTATTATTGAACAGTAAAAAAGAATGAAATTCTGACATTTATGACAAAGTGGATGGAACCATAATGTATTACATTAAGTCAAATTATCCATCTTAAAACTATTCCCCAGATAAGAAACAACATATTAGAAGAAACTGACTGAGGCAGAGTCATATAACATACACATATGCCTACAATTTATTATATATAATTTACTTTTCACATTTTCAATATTTCTGAGCATTATTTTAGTTCAAGAAAAAAATTCGGAGTGAGTTAAAAAGAATTTTTCCCATCCTATGCCTTGATACACACAGAGTCTTTATCATTATAAGCTTAGTTCACCATGGTGATATTTTATTCAATCTGCTTTTAGAACTTACATATAAACCTGCTGTTTGGTTGTATTTTAAATGTCCTTCAACAGTGTGTTTTAAAGGGTCAGTCATGATGTTGCAGCACTAATGGAAGGTGGTGTGTTCCATAAAGTAAAACAACGCACTAAAGCCATTACCTAGAGTTTGACATTGTGTCCATGTTCTCCTACTATTGTGTAACTTTAAATTTTTAATACCTATTTTTAATGATTGTTCTTAAACACTTTAATCTCTTTTACCCACCACCTAATAGAGGTAGTGGAATAGAAAGGATTGTAGAAAGTAGCCCTCTTTAGAAAGGTCCTTAAGAGCAATTCCCATCTGTGTTGGCTGGAAATCAGCAGTTCAGTTCCTAGGTCAGCACCAGCAGCTCAGTCTACTCACAAAACTTCATTGTGGGAAGCAGGAGTAGCAGCATGGGCCAAGATGGCGCCCTGGCTCTATGCCAAGCCCCGTGAACTTTGCTTGCTTATCCCAGTCTCGGTCATGTGCAATAGAAGTAGCATGTGTAGCTCGCCAGATATATGGCTTAATGCCTCTTGATACCATTCTATCAGCCAATCCATTAGAGGCTTGCCTGCATGCTAACGTCTTGCCTTGGGTGTGCTTGTCTATGATTGGACTCCTTAGTGTGGTGTGAGGTGACGTGAGTGAACCTAAGGGGATATTGTGGACAGTCCCAGAATAAAGCAGAAGCTGCAGAAGCTGCTTGAGACCTGCTTTGGTGTCCGTGTCATTCTTTCCATTGTCTCTGCTGGTCAGAGATGTGGGTTGTGACACTTCATGGATACACAAACAGTCCAGTTCGGTTGATAGAGCAAACATGAATCAGCAGTGTGGCACTATCTAGCAGAAATAGCCAGGCTTCAGTCTCAGCAAGAATCACACAGGGGAACCAGCATGACCTCCAGGAGAAGCTCTAGGTGGTGTTTCAATGAAACCAAGAACACAGTTTCTGTGAGGACGAGTGTTGCACAGATAGTTCTATAAGTAAGCATAGTCCAGCCTCCTTCACTGTCTTTTGTCTCCTATTTATACTCACTCCAAACATCTCATGTCCTACGTGGTTCTTGGCTTAGCATGTGAGTCTCTCTCAGCCGGCAGCACTCTGCCAATCAGCGTGAGTCTACAGAAGCAACAAAAAGCCACAACATACCACCAGAAGGTTTTGTTTCATTTTCTCTTAATGGAGACCTGACAAATGGAGTTCAACTATACAATACAAGGCAGACCAACACATGTGTGTTGTTAGCAAAGAATCTTTCATCATGTGTTCTTTCACATGCATGCTTTAGAAGAACATCTTTCAATTGTGTGTGCTTCAGAGAAAATACTCTTTCATGTTTGCCCCAGCAAAACACTATCTAACACAACAGACTTTCCAAGGAATCCTTAAGTTTCAACTTCACTATTGTTTGTGGTTGCTCAGAGATGAAGACATCACCACCATCACCATTACTATTTGTTCCCTTCAGAGTATATTTGTGTTTCTACAAGGCCCAAAATAACTGGGTCAAGAAAGCAGGGACTAATAACACAGTAAACCTGAGCAAAGCAGATTTTTCTTTTTTTTAAATTAATGTAGCACAGATATTTTCTCACAGTTTAAATCTGGTATTACTATATAGCTCCATTTCTATCACTTAGAGCACAAACACACACAATAGCAACAAAAATGGGTTCAACAAGTTGCATTTATGTGTATGTGTACATTGTATATAATGGATATATATAATGGATATAACATATATATATATATATATATATATATATATATATATATATATATATATTATGTGTGTGTATACTACAATCAGAGTAGCAGATATGAGAAGAAATTTAGGAGCACAGAAGGAGTTGGAGGGGGGAGAGGGAACATCAGAAATTACATAAATCTTCATATGTTCCAATTGGTAAAAAGGACACATGCTCCACTATGTTCATAGCAGCCTTATTTATAATAGCCAGAAGCTGGAAAGAACCCAGATCTCCCTCAACAGAGCAATGGATACAGAAAATATGGTACATTTACACAATGGAGTACTATTCTGCTATTAAAAAAATGAATTTATGAAATTCTTGGGCAAATGGATGAATCTGGAGGACATAATCCTTAGTGAGGTAACCCAATCACAAAAGAAGTCATTGGATATGTGCTCACTGATAAATGGATATTAGCCCAGAAACTTAGAACACCCAAGATACAATCAGCAAAACACATGAAAATCAAGAAGGAAGACCAATGTGTGGATACTTCATTCCTCCTTTGAATAGGAAACAAAATACCCATGAAAGGAGTTACAGAGACAAAGTTTAGAGCTAAGATGAAAGGATGGACCATACAGAGACTAACCCACCACGGGGGATCCATCCCATAATCAGTCACTAAACTCAGACACTATTGCATAGGACAGCAAGTGTTTACTGAAGGGACCCTGATATAGCTGACTCCCACAGAAGTGGATGCTCACAGTCATCCATAAGAGGGAGCACGGGACCCACATTGGAGAAGCTAGAGATAGAACACCAGGAGCTGAAGGGGTCTGCAACCTTAGAAGATGAACAATAATATGAACTATACAGAACCCCCAGAACTCGTGTCCCTAGCATCATATGTAACAGAAGATGGCCTGGTCAGCCATCATTGGGAGGAGAGGCCCCTTGGTACTGCAATCTTTATATGCCCCAATACAGGGGAATGCCAGGGCCAAGAAGTGGGAGTGGGTGGACAGGGGAGCAGGGAGGGGGGAGGAGGGAAGGGATTTTCAGAATAGCATTTGAAATGTAAATTAAGAAAATATCTAATAAAAAATTTTTAAATATTTTTTAGTTCAAATGAAGAGTTACTTATTGCTTTATCATTTCTATATTGGTTGTTTTCATACAGAAAAGTTCTCTAGATTCTTGTGCTGATCTCAAAATCAGAATCCACCTGCTTCTGCCTTCCAAGTGCTGAAATTGAAGATGTGTCCCACCACATAGAGTTCAATTTTAGTTATAAGATGTTTAAATATAAATCTTTTAAATAAAATTACTATCCTGAGTTTTAAAAAACTTCAAACTGTCTTTCAATGTAGCATTTTTGTCTATTTAAACACCTTTAAAATATAATTATAAAATAAAATATAAACTTGATTTTATGGACCTCAAAACAAATCAGCCTAGAACTGGCCCTTCTTGTCTCATCACTTTAATTCACAAAGTTTCCGTTCCCTAAAAGCTGGTGTTCAGTAAGTTCTCTATTTTTTTTCTCANAGTAAAAGCCTTCAATATTTCTAGTCATTTATAAGATAAAGTACGTTATCATTATCTATAGTTGCCTTACTGTAAAAAGCACATTAGAACTCCTTACACTAGAAGAGCATATTTTATCTGTTATTCATTTATTCTGTCCCCCACATCTTCACTATTATCTGTAACCTCTGATCCTACTCTAAATTGATATGATATCAACCAATTTAGACTACACAGTGATAATGTGCTACTCATACATTTAGATATGTCTGGCTCAGCTCGTAAAAATCTAATCTTAGTTCTTTATCCACAGGAACATGAGAATACAGATATTTCTTTGGCATAATGGCTTTGCTTAGATACAAACCCAATGGAGGGATTACTGAGCCATATAGGAGGTCTAATCGTATAGTTCTAGGTCCTCAGATTTTTTTTTTTTTCTGTGACGTTTGTACTAACATATTTGTAGGGATAATGTGAAACTAAAAACCTTTTAACCACGAAACATTATAGGAGAGATAAGAGATTTTAAAATGGATACAATGTTATTTCTTGCTTGGTAAAATAAGTTCTGGGGTGCAGAAGATTGGATACAATTATAAATATGCCTTACATATCTCAGAACTAAGAGAAAGGAACTAGAATATACTCAACACCAGGGAATGACAAACCTAAGTAATGGATATGCTAATTTTCCTGATCTGATCACTATTCAGTGTGTAGAGAAATACGTACTAATGTGTCAATTTGAAATGCAATATTCCTTAATTTCTTAAAACTCCATTAAAGGACAATAGGAACTGTTTTCAAAAGATATTACTGATAAATGGTCAAGTGGTCAGAACTTTTATCAAGTTATAGGAAAGTGAATACAAAGTAGAGCCAAGGTCCTGGCAAGGAGAGGGAGATTTCTCACACCCTGTACTATGTCTTAAAAGCTACAGAATGCTGATCACTAGACAACAGGATAAATTTTAAGTATCTGAGTACTTTCTAGACTGCAGTTGGGCTTCAAACAATATAAACTCATGCCAACTGCCTGATCTCCTAGATTACCAGGTTTCAATTCCTAACACCCATATGGAATCTCATTGTAAACGAGTAACATGAGCATCAAGGAATCTGCCACCCTCTTCTGGCCTCTTGGGTTACCAGAAATGCACTTGATATACAGACATACATGGAGGCAAGTCATTCATATTAATACCAAGATGATAAAGTGATAAAAAAATAAAATTAGGTAAGAAGTGAGAGAATGCCATGTAAACATTTGAGATCCTCCCATAGTCTTACATAAGAAGTAAATTCAAACATGAAATTATATAACCACAGAAAGTTAAAAGGATAATTATTGAGAAAAAATGTGTTTAAGTGACATATAAACCTTTACTCTAGAATGATGTTTTTGTAGTCAGTGTTCAATTGCTGTGAAGATGCACCATGACCAAGAAACCTTTTATAAAAGAATGCATGTAATTGGGGGCTTGCTTACAGTATCAGAAGCTTAGTTCATTGTCATCATGGCTGGGAATGTGGCAATGCAAGGAGAGAGAGAGAGAGAGAGAGAGAGAGAGAGAGAGAGAGAGAGAGAGAGAGCTAGTCTCTGGGTTTATAAAAACCTCAGAGGTCACCTCCAGGTAGGTGCATTGTTTAATAAGGGCACACATTCCAATCTTCCTATTTCTATCAAAAATTTTCCTCTATTGCAACTAAGCATTCAGATGTGTGAATCAATTGAGGCTCTTCCTATTTAAACCACCACATTACATTTTATAACACATTTTCTTGATAGTATTCAACATTCACATTATCAAGCATAACAATAGATATTCTGACCATAAACAAGAGAAGAGATGGAGGCTAGGGTCAGAGAACCACAGGTGCTGAATCTACAGCCACCATGGACACACGAACGCTGCATTTGGAAGGGAAGTCAGAGGCAGGCAGACCCTTAGAAAAGATAGGACGAGGAGGAGCTCCAATTGAGATCCTGTATATCAACCATGTTTCATAGCTCATACTAGTAAATTTCTGCAAAACATTTACATCTGAGAAAAGCTGTACTTTTGGTCCTTTACCAGCCTGTTCTTAGATGGTGACTAATTGACAAGGGTAAAATGCTATTATTTCATGCTCTTCATGTCAGTGTTAAGTCAGCTGATGATAAGGATTGAGAGAAGTGAAGACAGAGAAGGGGGGTATACATCCAGGGATTGATATCTAAGAGACAACAATGGTGTCTACAAAGGAAAGGATGTACCCTAAGACAGAAACAACTAAAACTATAGTTCTTAAATGTCATGCTTAGAAAAGGTTTCAGCCTTGTAAAATCCAGGAGGAGGCTCTAACCTTAGAGTAGAAGGGGAGAAGGATGGAGAGAGAAACTGCATGAAGGGGGACGGGGAGGAATGGGGGGCAGTGATCCAGATGTAAAGTGAATAGATAGATAGATAGATAGATAGATAGATAGATAGATAGATAGATAGATAGATAGATAGACAGATAGATAGATAGAGTAAATAAGTAAGTAAATAAATGAATGTGAAAAAGTAAATCCCAACATAGCAGAATTTGAGAGAGAGAGAGAGAGAGAGAGAGAGAGAGAGAGAGAGAGAGAGTGTGTGTGTGTGTGTGTATGGGCCTGAATAACAGAGGTCTTCTATGGAGATCTCTGAACCCTCTTCGAGGGTTCTAGCAAAGGAAAAGAGTGCAGACAGGGAGGCACAAGTCTCTGCTGTGCCTTCCAGGTCACTCTATAGGCTCTGCTCAGGGTCTGGTTGGGCTGGGCTGATGAGAAGCTGACTATCAGTGAGGAGTGCAGTGGAACCTCAGGCAGCACTTCAGGAGAGCAGTTCTTTTTCCAAGTGTTGCAGCTCTTAGAACAAAAGACTCATACAACAGAGTAGTTCTCACACCTTTAATTCCCTGGATAGGATTTATATACAGTTTTGTGAGTGATTTGGGGTTCGACAGCAGATACTTCTCATTGGCTTGGACTGAGAGCTTGGGACAAACCTTACTTGCATGTGGGAATGCTTGGTGCTGCTCCTACATGAGTGACTGATAGCCACACACCTCTCCTGCAGGGCCTGTGGGGGCGGTAACTTTGACAGGAGCCAGAGGTCCAGGAGACAAAATCGAACACCTTTGGGTCCCTGGGGTTCCAGACCTTTGCTAGACTGGAGACCAGGCTGTCTGTGCGCAGCCTACTGCCTCACGAGAGAGAGAGAGAGAGAGAGAGAGAGAGAGAGAGAGAGAGAGAGAGAGAGAGAGAGAGAAGCAAGCCAGTAAGTAACATCCCTCTATAGTCTCTGTATCAGCTTCTGCTCCCTGACCTGCTTGAGTTCTAGTCCTGACTTTTTTTTGGTGACAAAAATGTGGAAATATAAACTGAATAAACCCTTTCCTCTGCAAATTGCTTCTTTGTCATGATATTTTGTGCAGAAATAGAAACCTTGACTAAGACACTCTGAGTCCTCTTACACCTTTTTTAGAAGATTGTTCATGTTACCAGTATGTATCTTCAAATTTTAATTCATCATTGGCTTTTTACATTAGTATTATTCTCTTCTTCCTCGTCTTACTTCTAGTTTTTTATTTACACAATATTTTTTCAGTATTTGAAGCTCAAACTATGAAGAAGCCCTGGGAGGCCAAAGGACAGGATGATTGTATCTGTCTTTAGAAAACTAGACAACACAAGATTCTGAAGGGAGACTTGGCAGGTGACAGAATTTTCAGAGCAGAAATGATCATAGTTCACAGGGAAAGGCCTGTGCAGCTGCCTGTCTGTAGGACACAAATGCACGTGTGTAGCAATGCACTCTCACAAAAGAATAAAGTCTGCTAAAAATTACACTTTCTGTCACATGCAAGTTTACTTTAACTGAAGCTCTCCTGATAGGCCAGGAAAGAAAGTGATTCCAAGCCTTCAAACCCTTTCGACATGGAAGGAAGTCTATAATGTTAGAATAAAGTACAGGGTTTTGATGTATCTCCTGATTATTCTGACCATTATTCAGTCTGCCCTCATACTTCAGTTTTTAATTTCTATACCCACATGTGATTTGGAAGTCAATATATAGTGTAATATCACCTGACTGATACCAATAAGGACTTTGAAGTGAGAGATCTACCAGGGAAGCCCAGTTCTTACAAATGAATACTTTGAAAGTCTCTGATCTCTGTAGTTACTAGTTAAGTCACAAAACATTGGTCATGTGCTTATTCTCCTGGAATACTGTTGTGCATATAGACACATTTGAAGAATGTTACATTTATTGGTTTCAATACTATCACAATGTATCAAATCAATATCATAATCAGTATTTTCTCCTTATCATGAAGACCATGAAGACTAAATTGGAAGTTTAGACCTGTTTACTCCCCAAAACTCCCATATAACAATACATAAAATTCTTTCTCAAATCTACACTTTAAAGTATAGCAGAAATTTTTTGAGAATAACTAAGTCTGTCCCCTTTAAAAAGGGTTATCAATCATGTGTTTTGCATAGTGTTAGTTTTTAGATGAAAGGAAGCATTTGTTATTTCTACACTGATACAAGTTGTCTTCTTATTATAACAAGAAGACAGGATACTTTTACTTTTTTTTTCCCTGTTAGGGTTAAATAGGTGAAAGGGTTTTCACTAGGCAGGGTAATCTGGTTCTACCCTGCTATTCCAAATAGGCTGTATTTCAGAGATGTACATTTTGTCCACGAAGCTACAACTTTGAATTTAGAAATATTCCTCATTCTTAGTATCTCCTTCTAGAGCATATGTGGTAACCTAGGATTTCCCTCATCCATTGTTTTTGGTAATTTTTTAAGGTGTAAAAATCATATTCAATTATAATATGTATCCATTAGGAACTCCGTGAAGGTATGCACCCTAGTCTTTGGGTTCCTTTTAGCCTTCATGAAGTTACTGCTTTTCATTATCCATTAGATCACATTAAATTTATTGTAAAACTTGAGTTCCAACATTTAATAAAAATATTTATTTTTATAGATTATGATTCTGATTTTATGAATTCCTCTCAGATATGATAAGAAAGATGCAATATTTGAAGAAAAAAATCCATCTGAGTTTTGACATGTGAAATTACCTTTTCTACTTAGTGGTGGCTTACAGCATTTGAAATGTGTTTCCACAGGGATGTTAAGGCTGAGAGTCCAAACTCCAGCAGAATTCATTCCTCTGAGTCTCTAAGGGAGTGTGACCCAGACTCCTCTCCTACTTTCTCAGATGTCTCTTATATCTCTGTTTGCTAGAAGACTTTGGTTAGTAAATGCCTCCTAATCCAGGTGTTGTCTCCATTTCCTTTTATATAAAGGCATGGTTACATAGGATAAGGGATTATTTCAATGAACCTATCACCCCAGATGAAGAGAGCAAGACACTATAATAGATACTTGACTAAGTGTGAATCTACATCCATCTTTCATTGTAGTCTATTTTTTTTCTATAAAAATAGCAGTTTCAAACATTGTTATCTGGCTAAAGTTCAAAACAGAAACAAAGTAACTCTAAATATCAGATTCTGTTTAACTTAACAAACCAGATGTTGGTTTAGCTGATTTAATAAATAAATTCATTAAAAATGAATGAGTCATTAGCCCATACTATTTAAGTTTTTGTACTTTGACAGAAGCAATACATATATCCATGAGCCACTCTGTGTAAGGTGGCTATGGATGATGCCACTACAGAAAGAGCTGAAACTCCTGTATTGACAATTAGAAAGTCTTCACAGAAGATACCTGTACTAGTATTGAAAACAAGATTTCTCCCTGTGATCTGAATGTGGAAACAATTCATGAATATGTTTAGGCTACTGTCTAAATGCAACTTAACATGCATTTACCACTGATAGAAGATCTGTGAGGAACAATGGAATAATATTAACAAACACAACAATCAAGATAACTAACACCAAAAGAAATGAAGTCAGTACAATCATCTGTAAAACTTAAATTCTAAGTAGCAGAGATATTTGAATGGATGAAGAAAAGAAGTAAAGTTACAACTAAATTCTTACTTTATGAGAAACTTATAGGACAGATTGCTTGAACTGATGTTTAATTTGTGTGATATTTGGGAACTTTCTTACCTTCTATATTTGAAATTTTCCCATCTGCAAAATAGAAACATATTGGCTACTTTACTTAGCTGTTATCAATAAACATTAACTATCAGATAATTATGTAATTCTTAGCTTTGGCAATAACAACAGGAAGGAATACAGCAAAAATCATTACTTAATTTAAAACTTTTAAATGTAAAATATAATATGGTCAATATACAAGAGAAAAATTATTATGAATATTGCCACCTACTCTTTAATCTAAGGGTGAAGAAAACTAGAATGTTAAAAAAATGAGCAATACAATTATTGAAGCATGTATAAGTTTGGATATTTTTTATTCAAAAAGAAAAAATCAAAATAAATATCTTATGTTTATATTTTAAGTTCACAGGATAAAATTGCAAAGCCCAAGAAAGTGGACAGAATATTATAAAGCAGAGATTTGCACAGTAGAATATAAGGAAGAGATGGAAGATATCAATAAGAGTGGTAACTGGGATTTTGCTGAGAAAAGACGGTAATATTATTAGTCCTTAAAAGAAAAATGTAAGGATTGGCTAAAAAATGTAGAAAAAAATTACAAATCAATAGACACAATGAGACAATCATCTATAATTTAAGATGTTAAATTGTCTGCAGAAACTACTCAGTGAGTAAAGTGAACTCTACACAAGTGTGGGATCTCATACTCCAAAACCCAGAACCCATGCACAGTGACACACAGTAGCAGGAGCCTGTTACAAAAACTATCCCACAGTGAGATGGCAGGCAGAGGCAATGGATTCCCTGGAAGATCAAGGTCCAGCTAGCCAGATATACAGAGAGACAATAAATGAAGAGATGGATCGCAGCTGGAGTCATGGGTTCCTCCATGTGTACTCTTTGTTTGGTGGTTTAGTCCCTGAGAGCTCTGGGGATACTTGTTGGTTCATATGGTTGTTCCTCTTCTGGGGCTACAAACCCCTTCAGGTTCTTGGGTCCCTTCTCTAGCTCCTCCATTGGGGACCCTGTGCTCAGTCCAATGGTTGGCTGAGAACAACCACCGCTATATTTGTCAGTTACTGGTAGAGCCTCTCAGGTGACAGCTATAACAGACTTCAGTCAGTAAGCACTTCTTGGCATCCACAATAGTGTCTGGGTTGGGTAATTGTATATGCAATGGATACCCAGGTGGGGAAGTCTCTGGATGGACTTCCTTAAAGTCTCTGCTTCATGCTTTGTCTCTGTTTCTCGTGCCATGGGTCTCTCTCTCTCTCTCTCTCTCTCTCTCTCTCTCTCTCTCTCTCTCTCTCTCTTCCTTCCTTCCTGCATTTATTTATTTATTTATTTATTTATTTATTTATTTATTTATTTTTTATTTTTTATTTATTTATGTTTTCTTGAGACAGGGTTTCTCTGTATAGCCCTGGCTGTCTTGGAACTCATTCTGTAGACCAGGCTAGCCCTGAACTCAGAAATCTGCCTGCCTCTTTGTTCCCCCTTCTAAGAAGGACCAAAGTATCCACATTTTGGTATTCCTTCTTAAGCCTTATGTGGTCTGTGAATTTTATCTTGGGGATTCTGAGCTTCTGGGATAATATCCACTTTTCAGTGAGTACATACCATGTATGTTCTTTTGTGATTGGGTTACCTCACATAGGATGATATTTTCTAGTTTCAACCATTTGCCTAAGAATTTCATGAATTCATTGTTTTTAATAGCTGATTTCCATTTAATAGCTAATAATTCCATTGTGTAAATGTAAAGATATTTTCCCAATCTGCTGGGTGCCATTTGTCCTATTGATAGTGTCCTTTGCCTTACAGAAGCTTTGCAATTTTAGGAGTTTCCATTAGTCAATTCTTGATCTTAGATCATAAGCTATTGGTTTTCTGTTTAGGAAAATTTCCCCTATGCCCATATGCTCGATGTGCTTCCCCACTTTCTTTTCTATTAGTTTCAGTGTATCTGGTTTTATGTGGAAGTCCTTGATCCACTTGGCCTTGAGCTTTCAGACCTTATTTTAAATAAAGTATAAAGCAAAGATCAAGAGCAATAGTCATCCTACAGGGACTCCATAGGCAACTTGCTTATTCCATAGGCAATTATATGTAGCTACACACACACATACACACACACAGAGAGAGAGAGAGAGAGAGAGAGACAGAGAGAGAGAGACAGACAGACAGACAGACAGACAGACACACACACACACACACACACACACACACACACAGACAGAAACAAATAAACACAGGTATGTTCCCATTAGGTATATTGTCATAGTAATGCAAACAAGCATTGTAGCTCAACAGTTAAATATCAGTTCTTTTAAAGCCTAGAAAATTTAAAGTTATACTTCTTACTGGTCAAGGCAATGTTCACTTTGGTGAAGTATCCCTAATCCTATCAGCTTTACAAGATATGTGTGTGTATGTGTGAGCCAACAGATGACATTAATTGTCAAACATATAGTCTGAGTAGTAGGAAATTGAACTTCAATCATCTTATATTGTCAATAGTGTCAGATTTTGGAAATTTAAGTGTGATGTCTCATACCTACAAATTTAGTACTTTATAGGTGGAGAGAAGTGAGCTTGAGGCCAGCCTGAGCTACACAGTTTTAGGCCAGGTTGGTCTACAGAGTAAAATCCTATCTCAGAGGAACACATTCAAAAGATGCTAGTGATACAGTAAGAATGGTAAGAGAGAAGGTAAGCCTAATGTCATAGCATTTTAATTGTTCGAATAAAAATATAAAATATATAAAAATAAAGACTATTATCCACTTATTCTTTCATTATTAAATTTGTATAACTAAAAATATATTGTGATACATTTATGTAAATATAATTAACATAGTGACAATATCAATAAGGAAAAATAAAATCATAGTTGAAGCAATATATCATGTTGGCAGTAACTTTGTGTCTTAGCCAGGGTTTCTATTCTTGCACAAACATCATGACCGAGAAGCAGTTGGGGAGGAAAGGGTTTATTCAGCTTACACTTCCACATTGCTGTTCATCACTGAAGGAAGTCAGGACTGGAACTCAAGCCGGTTAGGAAGCAGGAGCTGATGCAGAAGCCATGGAGGGATGTTCCTTAGTGGCTTGCTTCCCCTGCCTTGCTCAGCCTGCTCTCTTATAGAACCCAAGACTGCCATGCCAGAGATGGTCTCACCCACAAGGGGCCTTTCCCCCTTGATCACTAATTGAGAAAATACCACACAGCTAGATCTCATGGAGGTACTTCCCCAACTGAAGCTCCTTTCTCTGTGATAACCCCAGCTATTTCAAGTTGACACAAAACTAGCCAGCACACTTTGATAACTCATGGTATATGGTAAGTGTAAAACCTGTGCAGTTGACACCTCTGCAGAGACCTGAATGATGTAATCAAGAGGGGCAGGCAGGTATATGTGGGTAGCAGCCTGGGTGTCAAGGATGCCATGAGCTGATTCATGTAAATAATCATGATTCTTTATGATTATCTACATGAAGAATAAAGTAAGTGACATCATGAAGAAAGAATACTCCAAGGCAAAGTGGCCTGTGATTCAGGGAGAAGGCTACAAGTGTGAGTCCTCTAACCTACAGGAGAAATTACTTTTGATCTTAGCCCTGACAAGCTGAGTCAGGAAATGATATCATTTGGTGACTGGAGGAAAAGATGATGAGAGGGATCAAACTGAGCTACCTGAGAACCCTTCCTTACCTTACGCAACACTACGGAAAACACTGAGACCCTGATCCTTTGTCATCTGGAGTTTGGGGAACTTGCGTATTTGATTTGACTTTCAGAGATCTATGATAAAAGGAAACAGAAATGGGGACAGTCGAACAGAAGTTTTACTTTTTCTTTATTTGTCTTTGACCTGCTCTATTTCCGACCTGGGCTGGTTCACCCCTCCTTAGGCAACCAGGTGGTCCCCCACTCCCAGGTGGTCAACATATTGTTGCTAAACTTAGTGAAATGATCAGCATAGCACACTACAACCCAGAACTCATGGACTCAAGCTATCCACCTGCCTCAGCCTCCCAAAGAGCTGAAAGTACAAGCATGGCTCTTTGTTTTTAATAAAACTATATGCCTTCTGTAGGAGCTATTCCTAGTTGTCAACTTGACTGTATCTGGAAATGAACTGCAATCCAGAATTCCAAGGCTCACCAGTGATCCTAATCTGGAGGCTGGGAGATAGAAGTTTCTGACCTGGATCTTGGCATGGTGATCTTGAGGCACAGTGGCTATGAATTCCAGAAGATTAAGACAGGAAAAACTCTGAGTTCAAGGTCATCTGAGATTAAAGTCATGGTGGCACACACCTTTAATCTGGGCTACACCTTCTGCTGGAGACCTACATAAGGACATTGGAAGAACAAAGATACACACACACACACACACACACACACACACACACACACACTCTTCTTTGCCTGCTTGCCTTGTAAGTCACAGCAACTGCTAGATCCTTGAACTTCCATTCACAACTGCTGCTGACCATTATTGGAGGTTGGACTACAGACTGTAAATCACCAACAATTTCCTTACTATATAGAGACTACCCATAAATTCTGTGACTCTAGAGAATCTTGACTAATGCAGAAGTTGGTACCAGGAGTGGTTCTAGAGGAGCAGAAGTATAAGGATGACTCTTTTAGGGCCCACAATAGAGAAGCTAGTGATAGAACCCCAGGAGCTGAAGGGGTCTGCAATCCTAGTAGAGGAACAACAATATGAACTAACCAGAACCCCCAGAACTCATGTATCTAGCTCCACATTTAGCAGAAGATGGCCTAGTCGGCCATCATTGTGAAAAGAGGCCCCTTGGTATTGCATACCCCAATACAGAGGAATGCCAGGGCCAAGAAGTGGGAGTGGGAGGGCAGGGGAACAGGGTGGGGAGAGTGGGGAGGGAAATTTCAGGATAACATTTGAAATGTAAATAAAGAAAATATCTAATAAAAAATGTTGAAAAAAAAATCTGTAGTTTGTTTGATAAGTCGCTACCACCTTCAAGTACTGAAACCTCTCCAGATTCTCTCCATCCTGAGAGCTCAGAGAATATTGAAGACCCGTGGTTGAAACTATATTTCAAGCTTAACGAAGCTAATGTCCTTCTTAATCTTGATAAAATAGGTGATTTGGTGTACAAAACTGTATACAAGAAAAATTTGGAAAATGCTTTTGCTAGGTTGCTCTTAGCATCTCAGGAAAAAAGATAAAGGAAAAGGAGCTGTGTGATAAAATAGAATGGCTCCAGACACAAGTAAACAATCTAAAACTTGCTAAGTGTGTCCTTGAAGAGAATCTTCTCTCCAGCAGCCATAGAGCTCAAACTGAAGTCCTTATTATAAGGTTGTCTGAATTACAAAGAAAATTCAAGTCTGAGCCTCAGAGGGTGTCAGCAGTTAAAGTAAGGGCATTAATTGGCAAAGAATGGGATCCTGTAACTTGGAATGGGGATGTGTGGGAAGACCCGGTTGAAGCTGAGAATTTTGAATCTTCAAATTCTCAAGGGTTTGCTCCACCTAAGGAAGTAATACACTCAGCCCAACCCCTTGAACTAACGCCTTCTCTGCATTAGAAAATTAATCCTCCAGAGTCTGACAAACCAGCAGTGACTTTCACTGAAGAAAATGCCAGACAAGACAATAGTGATGTTTCTAAAGACCCACCAATAGTTTCTTCTAGACCTATAACCAGACTCAAGGCAAAACAGGCCCTTAGAGGGGAGATAGAAAGTGTAGTCCATGAGGAAACTCACCTCACTACAAAGGAGTTTAATGGGTTTGCAAATTCATTCAATCAGAAGTCTAGGGAATATTTGTGGGAATGGACTTTAAGGGTGTGGAATAATGGTGGAAGGAACATAAAACTAGAGTAGGCTGATTTTATTGACATGGGCCCTGTCTTAGTCAGGGTTTCTATTCCTGGACAAAACAACATGACCAAGAAACAGTTGGGGAGGAAAGGGTTTTTTCAGCTTACATTTCCACACTGCTGTTATCAACAAAGAAAGTCAGGACTGGAACTCAAGCAGGTCAGAAAGTAGGAGCTGATGCAGAGGCCATGGAGAGATGTTTCTTATTGGCTTGCTTCCCCTGGCTTGCTCAGCCTGCTCTCTTATATAATCTAAGACTATCAGCCCAGAGAGGGTCCCACCCACAAGGGTACCTCCCCACTTGATCACTAATTGATAAAATGCCCCACAGCTGGATCTCATGAAGGCACTTCTCCAGATGAAGCTCTTTTCTCTGTGATAACTCCAGCTTGTGTCAAGTTGACACATAACTAGCCAGTACAGGCCCTCTGAGTTGAGATTCTAGGTTTAATATGGAAGCTTGCCCAGTTAAAAAAGGTGTCAGAAGTTTGAATGTTTGGCTGAGTATTTGTCAGAAGATGGCCTATTGAAAAGGAGTTGGAGATGCCTGATATCCCTTGGCTTAGTGTTGACAAAGGGATTTTAATTTCAGGGAAATTACAATGTTAGAGTAGATATGTTGTATAAAACGTAATCTTCTACAGGAAGGTCCAGAAGATATGCCCTTCATTAGCTTTATAAGACTCAAACTGGTGAGAATGACACCAGCACATTTGTAGAGTTTTGTTCTTGCCCTTTTCCTTGTGCCAGACGTTAAGGTTGGAGATGCTGCTGCTCAATTAAATGAATTAAAACCAATGGGTTAAATTGGGCTCCAAGGTAACAAGGGCCAGGTAGCACCATTGAATAGCCAGAGACAATGCGATTGTAGTCATTATAATAGACAACATAGACAAAACAATGTTTATAATGATATACCCCGTAAAGATCAGCACAGGTGAGGTGAAATTTATAATGGCATGACTCATTTGGACCTTTAGTACTGGCTAATCAATCAAGGTGTTTCCAGGCAGGATAGGAAGCCTACTGCATATCTGAACTTTATGAAAAAAAAAAGAAAAATCTCAAACAAATGAGAGAAAGGCTACGTTGGATTGTGACAAAAGGCAATTTCAGCCAGTGAAACAATTTCCAGACCTGAGCCAGTTTGCAGCTCCAGAACCTCTTGAATGAAGGGGTGGGCAGATTCCCCTGAGGAAGGATCTTGATAATACACCAAAAAGTTTTTTTATTTTTTTCTGTTAGCCTTTCTCCTGTTCTTCCCCAGAGGGAACTATGGCCTTTTACAAGGGTAACTGTACACTGGGGAAAGGAAATAATCAGACTTTCCAGGGTCTATTAGATACTGGTTCTGAATTGGTGCTGATCCCAGGCCATCCCAAGAAACATTGTGGCCCTCCAGTTAAAGTAGGGGCTTACGGAGAACAGGTGATTAATGAAGTTTTGACTGATGTCAGACTGACAGTAGGTCCAGTAGGTCCCCCAAACACATAGTGTGGTCATTTTCCCAGTTCCAGAGTGTATAATTGGGATAGATAAACTCAGAATGGCAGAATTCTCACATTGGTTGCCTGAGCTGTGGAGTAAGGGCTATTATGGTTGGAAAGGCTAAATGGAAGCCTTTAGAGTTGCCTCTGCCAAAGAAAACAATAGTGAAAAGAAAGGGAATCAAAAACAGTATCATACTCCTGGAGGAACTGTAGAAATTGCTGTCACTATCAAGGACTTGGAAGATGCTGGGATGGTGTGTCCCATACATCTCCCTTTAACTCTCCTATCTGGCCAGTAAAGAAGACAGATGGATCATGGAGAATGACAGTTAACTATGGAAAACTAAATCAGGTAGTAACTCCAATTGCAGCCACTGTACCAGATGTAGTTTCGTTACTTGAGCAAATTAACACATCTTCTGGTGCCTGGTATGCAGCTATTGATCTGGAAAATGCTTTCTTCTCCATACTTGTCCATAAGGACCACCAGAAGCAATTTGCTTTCAGTTGGCAAGACCAGCAGTATAACTTCACAGTTTTGCCTCAAGGATATATTAACTCTCCTGCCCCGTGTCATAATTTAGTTAGAAGGTATGTTGATCGTTTGTCTCTTCCACAAAGTATTACATTGGTGTACTATATTGATCACATTATGCTGATTGGACCAAGTGAACATGAAATAGCAACCATTTTGGATTCATTGGTAACACAAATGTGTATCAGAGGATGGGAAATAAATCCAACCAAAATTGAACGACCATCTATCTCAGTGATACTCTTAGGAGTATATTATTGTGAGGCATACAGAGTTATTCCTTCTAAGGAGAAGGCTTTTCAATAGGTCCAGGCTCCTGTACAGGTGCTCTACCATTTTGGCCATATGATCCAATGGTACTTGAGGTGTAGGTGGCAGATAGAGATTCTGTTTGGAGCCTTTGGCAGGACCCTATAGGTGAATCACAAAAGAGACCTTTGGGATTTTGGAGCAAATCTCTGCCATCACCTGCAGACAACTATTCTCCCTTTGTAAAACAGCTCATGGCCTGCTATTGGGCCTTAGTGGAAATTTAACATTTGAAAGTAGGACACCAAGTTACTATGTGACCTGAACTACCCATCATGACCTATGTGCTCTCAGCCACTCCAAGTCACAAAGTAGGATGTGCACAGCAGCAGTCTATTATCAAATGAAAGTGGTATATACGTGATTGAGTGAGAGCAGGTCCTGAAGGCACAAGCAAGTTTCATGAAGAAGTTGCTTAAATGCCTATGGTTTCTACTCTTGTTACAATGTCATCTGCTTCCAAGCATGTACCTATAGCCTCATGGGGTGTTCCCTATGATCAGCTGACTGAAGAGGAGAAGACTAGGGCCTGGTTTACTGATGGCTCTGCATGTTATACAGGCTTCACCCAGAAGTGAACAGCTGCAGCATTACAACCCCTTTCTGGGACAACACTGAAAAATACAGGTGAAGAAAAATCTTTAGGCTGTACACATGGTACTACACGTTTTTGGAAGAAGAAATGGCCAGATGTATGATTATTCACTGACTCATGGTCTTTAGCAAATGGATTAGCTGGATGGTCAGGGACTTGGAAAGATCACAATTGGAAAATTGGTGAGCAAGACATCTGGGGAAGAAGCATGTGGATGGATCTCTCCAAATGGGCAAAGGATGTGAAGATAATTGTGTCTCATGTAAATGCTCACCAAAAGGTGACTTCAGCTGAGGAGGAGTTCAATAATCAAGTGGATAAGATGACCCATTTTGTGGACAGTCAGCATCTTTCCCCAGCTTTCCCTGTCATTGCTCAATGAACACATGAACAAAGTGGCCATGGTGGCAGAGATGGAGGTTGTGCTTGGGCTCAGCAACACAGACTTACATTCAACAAGGCTGACCTAGCTACAGCTGCTGCTAAATTCCAGATCTGCCAACAGCATAAACCAATACTGAGCCCCAGATATGACACCATTCCTCAAGGTGACTATCCAGCAACCTGGTGGCAGGCTGGCTACATTGGACCACTTTCTCCATGGAAAGGCCATTTTGTGCTTGTTATAGTAGATATTTATACTGGTTAAGGATTTGCCTTTCCAGCACGTAATGCTTCTGCCAACACCACCATCCATGGACTCACAGAATGCCTTATCTAGAGTCATGGTATTCCACACAGTATTTCTTCTGACCAAGGAACTCATTTTACAGCCAGAGAAGTTTGACAGTGGGCCCAGGATCATGGAATTCACTGGTCTTACCATGTTCCCCATCATCTTGAAGTAGCTGGTCTGATTGGAAGATGGAATGGTCTTTTGAAGACATAGTTACAGTGCCAGTTAGGTGGCAACAACATGGAGGACTGGGGCAGAATTCTTTGGAAGGCAGTATATGCTTTAAATCAGTGTCTGATATATGGTACAATTTCCCCCATAGCCAGGATACATGGGTCCAAGAAAAAAGGGGTGAAAAAGGGAATAATAATTCCATTCATTACCACTCCTAGTGACCTAGGAAAACTTTTGCTTTCTGTCCCCACAACTCTAGGTTCTGCTGGCCTAGAAGTTTTTAGAAGTTTTGGTTCCTGGGGGGGCGAGGAGGGTGCTCCTCCCAGGAGCCACAAGAAACATTCCATTGAACTGGAAGCTCAGACTTCCCCCTGGCCATTTTGGGCTTCTAATGTCCTTAAACAGGCTAAGAAAGGAATAACAGTGTTAGGAGGGGTGATAGATCCAGATTACAATGGGGAATTTGGGTTGCCTTTTCACAATGGAGGTAAGCAGGATTATGTCTGGAATGCAGGAGATTCCTCAGGGCATCTCTTAGTACTACCATGTCCTGTGATTAAAGTCAATGGGTAACTACAATAGTCTAATCCAAGCAGGATGACAAAGGACACAGACCCATCAGGAATGAAGATATGGGTCAATCCTCCAGGAAAAGAGTCAAGACCTGCTGAGATGGTTGCCTAGGATGAAGGGAATATAGAGGAAGTTAGTTATAAATATCACCTAAGGCCACATAACCAGTTGCAGAAACAAGGATTATTAAGTAATATGAATGCTTCTGTCTTGTGTTGTTAAGAATATATTTGTCTTTCTTCCAATTTCTTTAACATCAATTGGTATTTAATTTGAGACACTAAATGAATGTTGCCAAGGGACATTGCCCCACTGTAAATTTACAAATGTGTTTGTGATTATAGGAAGAATAGTTATATCATGTTAGGCATATGCATGACCTTGTTATTGTTTCTTGTGTACATGGAACAATATTATTTGTGTCAAGTTGACAAGGGGTAGATTGTAATGGTTATTCCTGGTTGTCAACTTCACTATATCTGGAATGAACTACAATACAGTATTGGAAGGTTCACCAGTAATCCTAATCTGGAGGCTGGGAGATACAAGTTTCTGACCTGGATTTTGTCATGGTGATGTTGAGGCACAGTGGCTATGAATTCTAGAAGATTAAGACAGGGAGATCTCAGAGTTCAAGGTAATCTGAGATTAAAGTCCGGATGGCACACACCTTTAATCTGGGCTACACCTTCTGATGGAGACCTCTATAAGGGCATTGGAAGAAGAAGATTCACTTTCTCTCTTCTTCGCTTGCTTGCTTTGTGGATCTGAGCAACTGCTAGACCCTTGGACTTGCATTCACAGCTGCTGCTGACCATTGTTGGGAGTGGGATTACAGATTGTAAGTCATCAATAATTCCCTTACTATATAGAGACTACCCATAAGTTCTGTGACTCTAGAAAACCCCAACTAATACACCTACTTTGGTCATTTTCCAGGGAATAACTCCTGAATAAAATATATATATATATATATATATATATATAGGCTGTGACCTTGAATAATCCCACTCACAGCTTCCCCTTTTTTTTCACATGATTTACTTTGGCTCCAATAGTTTCTTTGTGGTCCACTTAAAATGCATTTCTACTTAAATGTCATCGTTCTAGCTAATGATTATTCTTTAGATTTGTGCTTGTTTTTCATGCTGCCCTCAATTTTCTCATCTTACATCACACCCAGAGTTTCTACTGGTCTTCAATATCTACTCCATTAGTAGCACATTCTATTCTTCCTTTATTCTTGACACATTATGTGATATTAGGCATTTGCTGAACAGTCATTAATTTAGATCAGTTTAGGAATACAGTTCCAGTACATATGCATGAAGATTTTGCCAGCTTTGAGAGTATGAAGACATACTGTGTTCTGGGAGACTTAATAATTTTACAAAACAGCACCTTGTCTTAGCCCAGATAGTGAAGACATTTCTGGATATGTTCAGTGCATGGATTCACTGTGCTTCTCTACATTGATGCCAATCCCCACTTCATGATTATCTATCTGAAAATAATAGAGATCGAGAATGCTGATTTCTGCAGTGATGTAGAAACAGCTAAAATAAAATTGCAATACCCTGCTCTAAGATGTGCAGTTTAAATTCGAACAAACTCAGAATGAGAAATTAGAATGCCTTTGGCTTCATTTATAAAACCTGACAGCTTAATTCCAAATACTCTGGACATTTAATTAATAGGAAGTGAATCAACCCTTCAACATTAAAAA
This sequence comes from Mus minutoides, assembly GCA_902729485.2. NCBI lineage: Eukaryota > Metazoa > Chordata > Mammalia > Rodentia > Muridae > Mus > Mus minutoides. Next base: position 4,758 of record LR751574.1, on the reverse strand, counting down.
GAAAATCTATAATTTGGCCTCTTCAAGTCAGTAGAGCGAAATGTCAAATTATTTTAGGCCCAGAGATAGGATTTTTCATAACTTTTATGATGTAAATGCTTAATAATAATGTCAAAACTTCTGCTCTATTAAACCAGCATGCAACTGATCCAATACAAATTGCCTATCACATTGAATTGTATTGATGTTTTACACAGACAAACTAGGATTTAAAAAGTAGACCTTTGCTCAGCAAAAGACAGATATTTGGGAAAGGGTATGCTAAGCAACTTACCACTCCTGGAATTGCTTTTCTATTGCAATGGCCCTACAGTACTCGTACTTAATCTTAAATAGCTGGAGTCAAGAATCTAAATTACAACTGACAATCCAGATTGGTGTGGTAATTCTCCATTTGCTCTAGCTTCTCATTTTATTCATCCACAGAGTATATAGAGTTTAGATAGTATATTTATTAAATCCATTGTAAGCTGCATATTTTGCAGGATCAGGTGCCTTACAATATAGAAAAATCATTAAGATGTTATTTCCACAGTTGCTCCATGTACAATGCTTTACAGCGAATGTATATTTCCCTGTAAATGTCAGGACATATTACTAGCTTCACATAGTGTGATAACGGCTCACCTCCTAATTCACCAACATGCACCTTCATTCATAGAGGATCTTTGTTGATTCTTAAAGTTTGTTTCACTAAAAATGTGTGTGTCAGTTATTTCTATGGATAGATAGATAGATAGATAGATAGATAGATAGATAGATAGATAGATAGATATAGATATAGATATCCAGAAAAAGGAAATGAGTTAGATGGTATACAGACAGACAGTCACACAGATAATACAGAGGTAGATAATTAATATAAACAGAAAAACAAATAGGTAGTTGATAGATAACATAAATTGATGATGAATAGATAATCAATCTAAAATCTATTATAGCTGAGTATGAATTACAACAACAAATATCTAACATTCAAGAGCAGTATGAAATATAGAAATGAAAGAAAGAAATGTTAATTTAAGAAATATGAAGTAGTATTGTGATTGAAATTTACTCAAATGTATTTAGTTTTTTAAGAAAGAATTTTATTGTCGGTATCTACAGAAATTATTTTACTTTTTTACTGAAATCCAAATAGTATGATATATAATTTTGAGGTTTCATATGAATTTTTCTTTCTTTTTTTTTTTTTCCCTCGTTCTGGTCAACCTTGCTCGCTCCTGCCTCCCCTGTTCAGGCCCTGCTTGCTCCGGCCTGCCCTGCTTGCTCAGGTGGGCCCCACTTGCTCCGGCTGGCCCGCTCGCTCCAGTTATGGGTAGTTATAAGCCACCATGTGGTTGCTGGGATTTGAACTCATCCCCTTAGCCGGGAGTGGTGGCGCATACCTTTAATTCCAGCACTTGGGAGGCAGAGGCAGAGGCAGGAGAATTTCTGAGTTCGAGGCCAGCCTGGTCTACAAAGTGAATTCCAGGACAGCCAGGACTATACAGAAACCCTGTCTCGAAAAACAAAAACAACAACAACAACAAAAAAAAAAAANAATTTGGCCTCTTCAAGTCAGTAGAGCGAAATGTCAAATTATTTTAGGCCCAGAGATAGGATTTTTCATAACTTTTATGATGTAAATGCTTAATAATAATGTCAAAACTTCTGCTCTATTAAACCAGCATGCAACTGATCCAATACAAATTGCCTATCACATTGAATTGTATTGATGTTTTACACAGACAAACTAGGATGTAAAAAGTAGACCTTTGCTCAGCAAAAGACAGATATTTGGGAAAGGGTATGCTAAGCAACTTACCACTCCTGGAATTGCTTTTCTGTTGCAATGGCCCTACAAGGATCTAAATTACAACTGACAATCCAGATTGGTGTGGTAATTCTCCATTTGCTCTAGCTTCTCATTTTATTCATCCACAGAGTATATAGAGTTTAGATAGTATATTTATTAAATCCATTGTAAGCTGCATATTTTGCAGGATCAGGTGCCTTACAATATAGAAAAATCATTAAGATGTTATTTCCACAGTTGCTCCATGTACAATACTTTACAGAGAATGTATATTTCCCTGTAAATGTCAGGACATATTACTAGCTTCACATAGTGTGATAACGGCTCACCTCCTAATTCACCAACATGCACCTTCATTCATAGAGGATCTTTGTTGATTCTTAAAGTTTGTTTCACTAAAAATGTGTGTGTCAGTTATTTCTATGGATAGATATAGATATAGATATAGATATAGATATAGATATAGATATAGATATAGATATAGATATCCAGAAAAAGGAAATGAGTTAGATGGTATACAGACAGACAGTCACACAGATGATACAGAGGTAGATAATTAATATAAACAGAAAAACAAATAGGTAGTTGATAGATAACATAAATTGATGATGAATAGATAATCAATCTAAAATCTATTATAGCTGAGTATGAATTACAACAACAAATATCTAACATTCAAGAGCAGTATGAAATATAGAAATGAAAGAAATGTTAATTTAAGAAATATGAAGTAGTATTGTGATTGAAATTTACTCAAATGTATTTAGTTTTTTTAAGAAAGAATTTTATTGTCGGTATCTACAGAAATCATTTTACTTTTTTACTGAAATCCAAATAGTATGATATATAATTTTGAGGTTTCATATGAATTTTTCTTTCTTTTTTTTTTTTTCCCTCGTTCTGGTCAACCTTGCTCGCTCCTGCCTCCCCTGTTCAGCCCCTGCTTGCTCCGGCCTGCCCTGCTTGCTCAGGTGGGCCCCACTGGCTCCGGCTGGCCCGCTCGCTCCAGTTATGGGTAGTTATAAGCCACCATGTGGTTGCTGGGATTTGAACTCATCCCCTTAGCCAGGAGTGGTGGCGCATGCCTTTAATTCCAGCACTTGGGAGGCAGAGGCAGGAGAATTGCTGAGTTCGAGGCCAGCCTGGTCTACAAAGTGAATTCCAGGACAGCCAGGACTATACAGAAACCCTGTCTCGAAAAACAAAAACAACAACAACAACAAAAAAAAAAAAAAAAAAAAAGAAGAAATTCATATGAATTTTTGATATATGTTGTGGCATGCTGTTGTTTACAGTAATTAGATGGTACACTTTGTCCAAAACTGAAGCTGGAAAGGAGGGTTTTTTGAATGTTTATATTCAAATAATAAAGTTTATTTCTGGAGTTATTTGAGCAAATTTCAACTACTGGATAAAAGTGGTGAGTCTCCATTTTATTTCGTATATGCTTCATATTGTGAAATATTTTTAACATCATTTGTTATGAAGTTAAATAGAATCTAAACAATACTTGCATTCGTATCAATGATACAACTGTTTCCAATGCTATTTTATATTTTGAAACTTCTCATGACCTTAAGACAATGTTTTCACTCTACTGATGCTTGATTATTAACATGTTGAAAAACTTTGAACTAAATTTCTTCTTAATATCTTTCTATATCATCACAGCATGCTACACTCAATACAGCATGCCCAAGAATTCAAAGGAGAGCAGCTCCATATTCATGGCTTGAGTTATATCTATATACACTGACTTTAGATCTCACAAGAGATCTTTCTCAGTACAAATATCAGTCCTTTTAAGATCATCTTAAAGTCTTAGGAAACCACAGATATTAAGGTGAAGGCAAGGAAAAATCTTAAATGGGCCGTGCAAGAACTGCCACAAAGTCACCTATTGCTCAATACTGTGATCCACTTTAGAAATGCACCCCATTAAACAAAAGCCAAGCTTTGAGACATGGTTTAAATTTAAGAGCCAAAGACCAAAACTCTTGGTACCCATTGTTCTTCACTGCCACTTCCCTTCTGGGATCCACATTTCTTGTCACATCACTCAGTAAGCAGTTAGGGAAATACCAGGTATCCACAAAACCTCTGAATACCACAGTTATAAATATTACTGCTAATATGTGTATCATAATACATATTAAAATTACAGAAAAATATGCCTATTCATGACTGAGATCTTTATGTATTTTTATGGAAATTATTCCTTTGAAAGTTGAAATCAAATTCTCTATTTTATTAACTTTTATCTAGTGTTTATGATATTATATAAATGAAAGTGATTGAGATATAATAGAAAATATGTTATTTAAATGTGAATGTTGTTTAGACATAAAGTATTCTCAAAAAATGTCCCCATTTACTATTACAGGGAGTAGTACATTTTTTAATTTTCAAAATGTGCTTCAACAATTAATAGTTTTTGTGAGGAGTAAACTATCAATCTATGTATGTGGCTATCTATCTATCTATCTATCTATCTATCTATCTATCTATCTATCCTCCAACTATCTCTACTGATTTAACTGTCATCTGTCATCATTTTATGTTTCATTTATGTTTACCTCTTTCTCTTATATTCGTTTTTCTTGTGTATATATATATATATATATGTATATATATATATATATCTCATTTATGTTATTTCTATTTCTCTATCTCACTAAGTTCTTTCACTTCTATTAGTACCTAGAAAATATTATAACCACAGTGAATGATGCTTTTATCAGCACAAAAAATTATGTTAAAGCAATGAAACAACTTCATACAAATTTTAATTTTTGGTAATTCATCAGTTTTATTTTTCTACTTGACAAATATACCAAATATAATGTTAAGAGTGAACAAAATCAGATAAACAATTTGATGCTTTATTGGGAAGTATGCCAAGACTACTATGAAATGCTGAAGAGGTAGATGTGACCATTGAATGGTTAGCAAGTATTAAG
>LR751575.1:143186-158060 GCA_902729485.2 Mus minutoides | reverse complement strand
AGATCAAAACACCCATGAAAGGAGCTACAAAGACAAAGATTGGTGATAAGACGAAAGCATGGACCATCCAGAGACTACCCCCCTTGGGGATCCATCCCATAATCAGCCACCAAACCCAGACACTATTGCATGTGCCAGCAAGATTTTGCTGAAAGGACCCTGAAGTAACTATCTCGAGTGAGGCTATGCCATTGCCTGGTAAATACAGAAGGGGATGCTCATGGTCCTCTATAGGACGGAACACAGGGCCACCAATGGAGGAGCTAGAGAAATTACCCATGAAGCTGAACATGTCTACAAACCTCAGGTGGAACAACAATATAAACTAACCAGTACCCACAAAGCTCTTGTTTCTAGATACATATATAGCACAAAATGGCCACTTGGTCTTACAAACTTTATATGCCCCATTACAGGGGAATGGCAGGGCCAAGAAGTGGGAGTGGGCAGGTAGGGGAGCAGGGCAGGGGAGGTTATAGGAAAATTTTGGGATAGCATTTGAAATGTAAATAAAGAAAATATCTAATAAAAAAGAAATATAAAAGATAAAAAGATAAAAAACAAAGAAAAAAATTAAAGTAGAACTAGCAGATAAAACAAAAATGTAGTAGAAAGGTATTATTTTGAAATAGACAAGTGACCTAAACTGAACATTGGTTGGTGATTCCTACATAATTTTATGTCACCACTGCTCCAGCATCTGGCAGGGAGGAAATATTGTAGGTGGAGGCTTTCATGGCTGGCTTGCTGCCTAGGTTTCTTTTCCCTTACTTTGCAGTACATTCATGCCAAAGAGAATAGAATGGCCCATCAAATTAAGCAAGCAGGGCTCACTTGGGTTCACAGAGACTACATAGATCTGTACCAGGTCCTGTGTATATGTAATGCCTATTGGTTATCGTTCCTCTGTTACTCCTACCAGTGGAAGTTTATGCATCTCTAACTCATTTACCTGTTTGTTTGTGTGTTTGTTTTTCATCCTATTAGGTTGCCATGTCTAGACTGCATATGATGGTTTTCCTTTGTCTTATCATATTCTATTTAGTGCAGTTTGGCTGTTGTATCATGGAGGCATGCTATTTTCTGAAGAGGAAACACAGAGGGAGTGGATCTTGTAGAGGGTGAGGAGCTGGGAAAAGTGGAGGGAGTCATGCTTGTGTTATGGCTGTATTCTGTAACAGCATAATCTATCTTCAATTAAAAAAAAACAAGCAAAAAAAAAAGTAGAAACAACACACACCTATGCAAACACACACACACACACACACACACACACACACACACACACAACACACACACCCTTACACACACACATTCACCACTTCCTAAATTGGTACAAGACTAGAAATTCTAAACTAACCCATAACAAGTAAAATGATTTCATCACAAATCAAAACTTGTAACAAAAGACTTAATCCTGGCTAATATAAAACTTTTTAAAGGAATTAACAGTAACTCTCCTTAATTTATTTTGATAAATCAAAAGGTATAAGAAATGTAGTTCATGCCAGGCTGTGGTGGCACATGCCTTTAATCCCAGCACTTGGGAGGCAGAGGCAGGAGGATTTCTGAGTTCGAGGCCAGCCTGGTCTAAAAAGTGAGTGCCAGGACAGCCAGGGCTACACAGAGAAACCCTGTCTTGAAAAAACAAACAAACAACAACAAGAAAAACCAACAACAAGAACAACAAAACAGAAGTGTAATTCATCATATCAATACAGAAAACAGTAGCACTGGTGCCAAATATAATATTTAAAGAAAACTGTATGCTCATATTTCCTATGATTATATTCATGTACAATTTTCAAATGAGTATTAGCAAATTGGCCCAGGAGCATTATCGAAATATTATTTGCAACAGTCACAAGAGGTTCATTATAAGAATAAACCAGGGTTTTAATAAGGCAATCAATAATGAAATTATCACAGTAATGCAATGGAAGTGGGACCATCACCAGCACAAACACCTTCTAATTGTAGAAACTAAGATTAGAGAGTAAAGTCCAACTGATGTAAACAGTGATTACAAAAGCTATAGCTAACATGTTCACAGCTCAAATACTGTCAAAACAAATTCAGTGACAAGAAAATTGCTTCCATTTTTTCCACTGCTACTCAACATCTAACTGGATGTTCTATCCATTTATAAAGCAAACTGGAAGGCACCTACATTGTTCAAGAAGAAATACAACTACTTCTTACAGTATCAGTTGGCTCCAATACAGTACAGCTCATGCAGGGCATTGGTTAGCTGTTTCTTTTTTGTTTTTGTTTTTGTTTTTTTCAATTTTTTATTAGATATTTTCTTAATTTACATTTCAAATGCTATCCTGAAAGTCACTTCCCCCTCCCTGCTCCCCTGCCCACCCACTCCCACTTCTTGGCCCTGGAGTTCCCCTGTATTGGGGCATATAAAGATTGCAGTACCAAGGGGCCTCTTCTCCCAATGATGGCCGACTAGGCCATCTTCTGCTACATATGATGCTAGAGACACGAGTTCTGGGGGTTCTTATTGTTGTTCCTCTTCTAGGGTTGCAGAACCCTTCAGCTCCTGGGGTTCTATCTCTAGCTTTTCCAATGTGGGTCCCGTGCTCCCTCTTATGGATGACTGTGAGCATCCACTTCTGTGGGAGTCAGCTATATCAGGGTCCCTTCAGTAAACATGCAATAGTGTCTGAGTTTAGTGACTGATTATGGGATGGAACCCCCAGTGGGTTAGTCTCTGTGTGGTCCATCCTTTCATCTTAGCTCTAAACTTTTTCTCTGTAACTCCTTTCATGGGTATTTTGTTTCCTATTCAAAGGAGGAATGAAGTATCCACACGCTGGTCTTCCTTCTTGATTTTCTTGTGTTTACAGATTGGATATTAGCCCAGAACCTTGGTTAGCTGTTTCTTAACCCTAATAGTAAATTACTTACAATCACAAAGTAGAATTTCAACTCTGAGGCAATACTTCTGGAGCCTTCTAAGATTGTACCCTCCTCCCCCAGTGTGCTCTAGGCTGAGAGTTCAGACCTGAGGCCCCTGAAGGTGTGCCACAGGAAGCCACATACAGAGTGGTTCTGCAGCCAAGGCTGGTTTCCATTGTTGTGTTAAACCACACCTGAGCTTCTCCAGAATCTGCTACCTGCCTGTCTTGCCCCACCCAAGTCCTGCCTCCAGCTGAAACATTCCACAGTGCCCTTGAGACATCAAGACTTCTGAATGAACCCAGCAGGCACCTGCACTGAACTGACTGTGGGCGGGGTCTTCCCTTTCAAAACCAAGGAAGAGTTTTCATTAAAACACAGACATGCTTTGATTGGTGATTCATCTCAATGTTTTCATTTCTCACCCATCTAGTCTCCCTTAGCCCCAGTTCGCCCCCCAGCGGACCAGGTCTTTGGGTATGCCAGAATGGTGGACCCCAACATAAGGTGTCCAGAATATTTACAGATACTTAAAGATTATCTTTCAATGTTTTTTTTTTCTTTGATATCAGGTATATTATGAATTTCTAGCTGACCCATAGCTCACTCTCTAGACCAGGTTGTGATTGAACTCACAGAGATAAGTCTATTTTTTCAAGTATTGAATTTAAAGCTATGGGCTTGCTAATTATTCTGGACTTACTTAAGAGTTTTAAAATTATTTTAATTCTGTGTAGTTTTGAATAACCAAATGGATGGTACACAGAGAAACTGCATGTTTATGGCTTGAGGTTAATTTTAGAAATATACTCAATTATGAATTCTATCCCATTGAATAAATATATTTAAGCAAGCACTTGAAAAATCATTCCATATGATTTTTCAATTTACCTTGTTTTAGTGATAGAGGCTCAAATATATTCTGTTAGAGTTATGTTGCCAGAGTTTCTTCTGTCTGTTTTATACAGCTGATTTGGACTTTTTCCTATTAGACATGAATTTGGCAAAACCAGTTCAGGATAAAGATGAGGAACTTAAAACATGAAAATTTCCCCATGTGGCTCATGGCAGAATGACCTGATTCCTTTCCCATCTCATATTTCTTGTTCCTGGCTTACATTCTTGTCATACTGTGACTTTGCCCTGTTTTATAATCAGGATGGTGTTTCAGTCACCATAAGCTTCTGGTATTAGTTGAGAGAGATAACACGATTTATTGGAGATCAGATTGCTAAGTCTTGCATGGTCTCTTTTCCTACGTGTTCATGGCCCCGAACTCTGATTTCTACCTTGGGAACAAATATATAGAATGCAGGTTGGAAGTTTCTTTTGACATTAATGTGAAGCTAAAATCCTGAAAATAATGAAACAGACAAGGATTGCTTAGAGCAACAGCAGCAGCCTATGATGACGTCTTCTATGAAGTTAAAGCTGAGTCTCCTCAAATTAAAAGCAATGAAAGTGTTGTTCTCAAACAACCTAAAAGAAAAGTGCCATGAGTAGGGTCATAAATGTAAACACATTTTAATCTACTATAGAAGTTGTGTGCATCATTTTAAGGCTTTATATAGAATTTCATCAAATGTGACAGTTGTTCTAAATAAAGGTAGAGTCTGTAATGCTTTTGCCTTCAGAGAAATGCTCACAGTTCTAATTATTGCTAATGTGTAGTAAGTATAAAATTTCTAATGGTAAATTAGTCCTAGAAAAATATCTCAAAGCCATATGAAATCAACATAATAAGAAAGAAAACGATAGAGTTGAACTACTAAATAGAAATTCAAAGGATGCTGATTAAACTGTATATAGAAGATATCTATTTAGCAATGCTGCACTAAGCTTAATTACGCCATCAGTCCTCAATATTGTTCATGCCTTAATCATGGGAACTTATAAATACGCCACTGCTTTAGAGAGAAAATGATGGAGTGTCATCTACAAGAGGATATTTCCATGGGGAAGTTATACCTGATCCTCCAAATGGGCCTAAAGTATCATTCATTCAGAAATCACTTTCAGTTTGTATAAGAAACAGCAATGATTGTTACCATTGTAGCCATTTCTGTTTATTTGAAGATGGAGGAACCATCTATGGCTAGGGAACCTCAACTGAGAAAATGCCTTAAACAGATTGACCTCTGGCCAAGTCCTATCAACAACCAGTTCTTGATTGTAGAGGACTTTTAATCCAGCAACATGGCTTAACTGGCAAGAGATTATATCCAAAGTCATTCTTCATTTATATGACATAGCTGGAATGTAGACAAAGCCTGGATTGACATTTTCTTGATTAATGATTGGTAGAGGAGGACCCCAAGCCAATATAGAAAGTGGTCTTAGGTTGTATTTAAAAACAAACTGCCCAATTAGGTAGGCCTGGATAACTACCAGCAGAGGTGAGTTACATGTGGTCCCCTGAACTCTGTTGTCTACCCCTTCAGTCCCTAGGAGCATTGATTGCCTGAGTCCCAAAGTTGTAAGGAGGCATGCAAGTAGAGGCAAAGGAACCAATCTAAAACTACTCTATGGTCCTTTTATTTTTAATGCCCTTTGTCTGTTTTGTTTGAATACTGTAAGCTGAGTGTTTTACTTTAATTAGAAAAAGAATGATTGGATGCATTACATTATTAAAAGTATGAAAATGAGTAAATTTATGAGATGATAATTTTAACTTGTAAAACCAATTTCTATGTAAATAAGGGCATGAGATTGTAGGCAGTAGAGAATATGAGAAATTTAAGGGTCCAGAGAAGATGAATTTGAAGATACTTTCAGTTAGAGCAATTTTCTGTGTCTTTCAACATCATATTAAAGATCGTTTCAATATTTACACTATGGGATATGGTAAGAAGACTAAAAACAAAATCTTCTAGATAGGCAAAGGCTTAAAATTAATAGAAGCAAAAGTTGACAACTTTACGGGAAGCTTGCAAATTTAAGATATCATGCTGTAAAGCGAGGAGAAAGAGAAGATGAAACTTGGTGAAGACATGCTCCCTACATACTTGTTACTTGGATTATGATTATAATAATTATTGAAATACCTGCTGATGACAACACAGAAAAAAAGAGAATGAGCAGACTGTTTTTTAATTCCCATAAATACCTAGAAATTAAGAAGCTGAACTGCTGTCTTATTTAGGGTATCATTGCTGTGAAAAGATACTATGACCAAGGCAACTCTTATAATAGAAACCATTTAATTAGGTCTGTCTTATAGTTTGAGAGGTTTAGTGCATTATCATCATCTACATCTCGAACCAAAGGCAGACAAAAGGAGACTGTCTTTTGTGGTTTCTTTGGATGTACCTTAAATTGATTCATGAATGGTTTTTGTGAATTCTGTTGCTGCTGATTTGCAAATGATGTTTGCAAGTGGATGGAGCTGTTCACTGTGTGAACTAAACTGCTGATATACTCTTTTATTTTTTTTTAAGATTTATTTCTTTATTTTTTTGTATATGAGTTCACTGTAGCTGTCTTCAGACACACCAGAAGAAGGCTACTGATCCCATTGCAGATGGTTGTTAGTCACCATGTGGTTGCTGGGAATTGAACTCAGGCCATTTGGAAGAATAGCCACTGCTCTTAACCACTGAGCCATCTCTCTAGCCCCTACTTGCTGATATCTTAACAATGCTCCACAGATCTTTAGAGGAAGCAGTAAGTTCCTGTGTTTCTGGAGAGCTCTTTGGAACTGAAGGTTGAGCCCAGAGCCAGACAATGGAGGTCCGGGAACTGCATACAACTCACCTCTGCCAACTGTGTCCTGGACAGATGGACTGGGAAGGGATTGGTGAGGCAGTATCCCGACATGCTAAGTTGTGGGGAGCCACATGTGTCCATAGGGGTACAAGGACACTCTTGAGATTTCCTGATGCTTGTAGGAACTGAGGGCTAGATAGCAAGAGTTCAGGGAGCCACATGCATCTCACCTCTGCTGATAGTTTTCCAGGCCTACCAGACTGGACAGTTTATTTTTTAATGGAACCTAAGACCACTTTCTACATTGGTTTGTGCTCTTTTGTACCAATCATTAATTAAGAAAATGTAAATCCAGGCTGTGTCTACATTCCAGCCAGGTTACATAAATCATGAAGGTCTTTGGATATGATATCGTGCCAGTGCACCATGTTGTTAGATTAAAAGTCCTCTACAAACAAGAATCAGTTGTTGAAAAGACTTGGCCAAAGGTCAATCTGATTAAGGCCTCAGTTGAGAGTTCCTAGTCACAGATGAAAGTAGTTTATGTCAAGTTGATAAAAGGCTAACTAACTACCACTTAATCACCAGTTAGTAAAGAAATCTTAACAACAGTTCTTTCTCTAGTCTGTGAAATAGCCCCAAGTGGATTTTAAGAGAACTACATTACTGAGATTAATGTGGCAAAAAGCACACTATAATGACATTTGTTTAGAAGATTTCTCCATTGGTTTATCATTCTAAAGCAAGGGTGTGAAGAAACAGGTACTTCTAGAAAGAAGTATGAAGATATTACTTATTGCCAAGAAATATGTGTAAAACTGATTCTTGTTTGTTGAAGAATTTTAATCTGACAACATGACTGATCTGGTGAGAGATCATATCCAAACACCTTCTAGATTTATAGGATTCTTCTGGAATACAGACACACAATGTATTAGAGTATGATATGGCAGCATTATACACAGGCCCTTAGTATATACTTTTAATCCCTTACAATAAAGGGAAGGTTACTCTGTAGAAGGAAGCAGCCAAATTTGAAAGTGACATATAATTGAGATGAAGACAAAGTAGCAAATCAGAGAAATATTTCACAGAATGATTTAGACATAGAATATGCCAAAGTCACAAGAGAACAGACCAGAAAGAGGGACTACTTAAGAGCAAGAAGAGAGAAAAGCAGAAAATTGTGATATATGCTGTGTGGTATGGGGTGTATAGGCAATGGTGTGTGTGTATGCAGTTTTACCAAGATAGTGTTACAGAGACAGATTGCTGAAAGAAAGCTAGACAGTGATGAAGACAGAACAAAACAGTGAATAAAAAGGAACAGTAAGATGAAAACATATTGCCTAAGTTAGTACAAGGTCCAGAAAAACATTTCAGTCAGAAGCTGAGGGAAGCTGGATTGAAATAGTCAACACAAAGGATTAGATTGGATGGATGCTAGAAGCTTCCAGACCTAGCCTAGAGACAGGTAGAACAGACAAACAAATGCTCAGCTCTCCAACTAAGGAGCATATTTTCACAGCTTGAATAGGGTTCTTCTTTCATTGCTTCATCTGAGAAAATAAAAAGTAACATCTACAGTTGTTAGGTTTACATGCAGCAAGTCTTTATAGGAGACTATATCACTGGAAGACATTTTTGGAAGAATGGCATGGCCATTTCCACTGGAAATCTCAGAGGATCATGAAGCCAGCACAGCTGTTTGACAGAGTTCCAGCAAAGGTGAGCTGAATGCTGCGAACCATGTCGTTTTCTCTCTCCCACTTTGAAGTTTTGGACTCTGCATGTGGCATTCTTGGGGGATTTCTGGATAATAGTTCATTTTCTGTCTTTTGCAGAGGAAATTATGTCTGAGTCATTTTAGGAAAGTCCCAAAATTACCATCCCTTTTATTTTATGGAAATAATTGTTTCTGGCTTTATTGGGCCTGAATGTTATACCTATATAAATACAAAGATACTAGGTATTACTTTATGAGGACATGAAGTGATCTCTTTGGCGTATCCACCTAACCAAACTCTAACAGTATACATGGAATAGGGCAAATTTAGTCGGCCAACTAGTCAGTCGAGAGAGTTGGTAACAAATTCAAGGTCTCTTTTTCCAATATGCTTAGAGCTCTTTAAAAGTATATTTTACACTATGCCTGACATTAAGCTGTACTACAGAGCAATTGTGATAAAAACTGCAAAGTACTGGTACAGCAACAGACAGATAGATCAATGGAATAGAATTGAAGACCCAGAAATGAATCCACACACCTATGGTCACCTGATCTTTGAAAAGGGAGCTAAAACCATCCAGTGAAAAAAGGACAGCATTTTCAACAAATGGTGCAGGCACAACTGGCTGTTAGCATGTAAAAGAATGCAAATTGATCCATTCTTATCTCCTTGTACAAAGCTTAAGTCTAAATGGATTAAAGACCTACACATAAAATCAGAGACACTGAAATTTATAGAGGAGAAAGTGGGGAAAACCTTCGAAGATATGGGCACAGGGGAAAGATTCCTAAACAGAACAGCAATGGCCTGTGCGGCAAGATCAAGAATTTACAAATGGGACCTTATAAAATAGTAAAGCTTCTGTAAGGCAAAAGACACAGCCAGCAAGACAAAAAGGCCACCAACAGATTGGGAAAGAATTTTTACCAATCCTAATCTGATAGGGGACTAATATCCAACATCTACAAAGAACTAAAGAAGCTGGACTCCAGAAAAACGAATAACCCCATTAAAAATGGGGTACAGAGATAAACAAAGAATTCTCAACTGAGGAATTCAGAATGGCTGAGAAACATATGAAAAAATGTTCAACATCCTTAATCATCAGGGAAATGCAAATTAAAACAACACTGAGATTCCACCTCACACCAGTCAGAATGGATAGCTGTCTTGTGGGAGGCTATACCAGTGCCTGGTAAACACAGAAGTGGATGCTCACAGTCAGCTGTTAGTTGGAACACAGGACTCCCAAGGTAGGAGCTAGAGAAAGTACCCAAGGAGCGGAAGGGGTCTTCAACCCTCTAGGTGGAAGAATAACATGAACTAACTTGTTCCCCCGGCGCTCATGTCTCTAGCTGCATATATGGAAGAAGATGGCCTAGTTGGCCATCATTGGGAGGAGAAGCCCCTTGGTCATACAGACTCTATATCCCCCAGTACAGGGGAATGCCAGGGCCATTATGTGGGAGGGGGTGGGTAGGGGAGCAGGGCGGGGACGCGGGAGGGTAAGGGAAAATTTCTGGATATTATGAGAAATGTAAATGAAGAAAATATCTAATAAAGAGGAAAAAAAAATCAAAAAAAAAATTCAGATGCCAGCAGATTCTGGTGAGGATGTGGAGGAAGAGGAACACTACTCCATTGCTGGTGGGATTGCAAGCTTGTACAACCACTCTGGAAGTCAGTCTGGTGTTTACTCAGAAAATTGGACATAGTACTACCGAAAGATCCTGCATTACCTCTCCTGGGCATATACCCAGAAGATATTCCAACTGGTAAAAAGGACACATGTTCCACTATGTTCATAGCAGCCTTATTTATAATAGCCAGAAGCTGGAAAGAACCCAAATGTCCCTCAACAAAGGAATGGATACAGAAAATGTGGTACATTTACACAATGGAGTACTATTCTGCTATTAAAAAAATGAATTCATGAAATTCTTGGGCAAATGGATGTATCTGGAGGATATAACCCTTAGTGAGGTAACCCAATCACAAAAGAAGTCATTGGATATGTGCTCACTGATAAATGGATATTAGCCCAGAAACTTAGAATACCCAAGAAAGAATTTGCAAAACACAAGAAAATCAAGAAGGAAGACCAGTGCATGGATACTTCATTCCTCCTGTGAATAGGAAACAAAATACCCATGAAAGGAGTTATAGAGACAAAGTTTAGAGCTAAGACGAAAGGATGGACCATACAGAGACTACCCCACCAGAGGGGATCCATCCCATAATCAGTTATTAAACTCAGACCCTATTGCATAGGACAGCTAGTGCCTACTGAAGGGAACCTGATAAAGCTGTTTCATACAGAAGTGGATGCTCATAATCATCTATATGATGGAACACAGGGCCCACAATGGAGAAGCTAGAGATAGAACCCTAGGAGCTGAAGGGGTCTGCAACCCTAGAAGAGGAACAACAATATGAACTAACCAGAACCCCCAGAACATGTGTCTCTAGGTCTACATGTAGCAGAAGATGGCCTAGTGGGCCTTCATTGGGTGGAGAGGCCCCTTGGTATTGTAATCTTTATATACCCCAATACAGGTGAATGCCAGGACCAAGAAGTGGGAGTGGGTGGGCAGGGGAACAGGGTGGGGGGAGGGGGGAACTTTCGGGATAACATTTGAAAGGTAAATTAAGAAAATATCTAATAAAAACTAATTGATAACTAAAAAGAAAAAAAAAAGTATATTTTAAAGATACAGGATCATACACATTATGCTCCTGGAGGAATAAAATGCAGTAAATAGAATGGATTCAGTAAACCCCTTTCCTACTTACTAGCATAGATAAATAAGTAAGTAAAAATAGTTGGGTATTTTCTATTCTTAAAAAGACCAGTCAGATATTTTTCTGTTTTTCTGTATCCCATTAAAACTGCAAACCCTATCAGGATAAAAGCAGGTGGCATATATATGAATTTTACATAGAACTTTTAAAATCTTTTACTCTGAATAACTTAAGCATGTTTTTTAACTTAATCTTTGTGACAATTTCATTTGTATTTAAAGTTGGAGCTATTTGACAATGATGTTATATGCAGGACATTAGCTGAGTTGACAACCACTTCAACTTTTTTTTTTATATATATATATATTTTTTATTGCTGCTTGGTTAAAAAATCTGCTGTATGTTTTTCTGTTGATTATCCATGTAGAGCATATAGTTTATGAATCTCTTTTATAACAAATAATCGAGCACCTTAATTCTGGTCAATGAAAAGTCATAAAATTCCAATCAAATTTATTCAGAAACAAACCTTTTCCATGTCTTAATCCAGTGGCCAAAGGATATGCAAAACTATATAATAAATAAATTTTCATATTATTCATCAGACAGAATGATTGACTCACCATACCATGGAGCATTATCACTTGCAATATCCAGAGTTATCTAAACAACTCATGGATAATACTTAATATAGCCATACATATGATATTTTTGTACATACATACATACATACATACATACATACATACATACATACATATCTATATCTATATCTATATCTATATCTATATCTATATCTATATCTATATCTATATCTATATCTATATCTATATCTATATCTATCTATATATGTATCTATCTATATCTATATCTATATCTATATCTATATCTATATCTATATCTATATCTATATCCATATCCATATCCATATCCATATCCATATCCCTATCTATCTATCTATCTATCTATCTATCTATCTATCTATCTATCTCTATCTATCTATATATATAATCTTTATGAAGTAGCTATGATTAATTTAATATAAAAGTAATTAATTATTTTATAAACAATGTAGTATGTAATTTTGGTTTATTTTAATTAGTATGGATATAAATAATACTTAATGTTAGTGGTGTAATGGTCAAAGCATTTTGTACCTGAAGTTTTCTTGTGTATTCCATAAGCAACTGCCATAGTCTTTAAATACTGACTCTTGTTATGAGGAATAACACTAGTGCTGACTGTTCATTTCAGGTAATTTACATAATTCTTTTTTATTTTTTTATTTTTTATTAGATATTTTCTTCATTTACATTTTAAATGCTATCACAAAAGTCCCCCATAGCCTCCCCCTGCCTTGATCCCCTACCCACCCACTCCTACTTCTTGGCCCTGGCATTCCCCTGTACTGGGGCAAATAAAGATTGCTAGAACAAGGGGCCTCTCTACCTGATACTGGATGACTAGGCCATCTTCTAATACATACGCAGCTAGAGTCAAAGGCTCTGGGGGTTCTGATTAGTTCATATTGCTGTTCTACCTATAGGGTTGCAGACCCCTTTAGCTCTTGGGTACATTCTCTAGGTTCTACATTGGGAACCCTGTGTTCCATCCTATAGATGACTATGAGCATCCACTTCTGTATTTGCCAGGCACTGACAAAGCCTCAAAGGAGACCTTTCAGCAAAATCTTGCTTGCATATATGTCTGCGTTTGGTTGCTGATTATGGGTTGGACTCCCGGGTGGGGCAGTCTCTAGATGGTCCATCCTTTCATCTAAGGCAAACTTAAGAATTTACATAATTCTTGTTTTAAATTTCAAAAATTATTTAAAAAAATTTTTTTGAGTTTTTCTGTGTAGCCCTGGCTGTCCTGGATCTCGCTCTGTAGACCAGGCTGGCCTAGAACTCAGAAATCCACCTGCCTCTACCTCCCAATTCCTAGGATTAAAGGTGTGCAGCACCACTGCCAGGCTTAAATCGTTTTTCATTTGAAAATTGGTAAGTTTCTCATTTAAATTCTTCTCAAACACAATGACAAGATTGATAAAAAATCCAAAAGCCCTGAAGAGGATTATTTTGATCTTCTCAAAAAACCTCTTTACATATATTAAGATTTTGTGGTTCAGGCAGTGTTTAAAGAGTATATTTCAATTATTATTTAAATCTTGAACATCCTGCTTTATAGTGATAGTCCATGATCTCATTTGTTATTTCCTAATATAAGGGATGAAGCTTAGTGCCCTGTCCATGTACACTCTCCAAAAAATTAGACATTTACTTTTAAATTATTATATGTATAATTCTATTACTATTTTCTTGCTTTCAATCAAATTTCTCATAATATATGTAGAAAATGTGATGTTTTTATATTTCTAAATGATATTTATACTTTTGTAAACAATTTTAATCTATTTCTTGTTATCTGTAACTCTGTAAAGAAGAAATGAATCATATAATCATTACTTATGGTATATTTTCTAAATTAAATATAGAAAAGTACATTTAATTATTCACTATTTAGGTTATTTTGATTTGTCTCGATATTACTCAAAAATACAAATCTGTTGTTTCATTTTGAAACTACCAACATGTGGTGGTTTGAATATGATTTGTCTATGGGAAGTTATACTATTAAAAGGTGTCCTTATTTATAATAGTCAGAAGCTGGAAAGAACCCACATGTCTCTCAACAGAGGAATGGATACAGAAAATGTGGTACATTTAAACAATGGAGTACTACTCAGCTATTAAAAACAATGAATTTATGAAATTCTTGAGCAAATGGGTGTATCTTGAGGATATCATCCTGAGTGAGACAACCCAATCACAAAAGAAGTCACATGATATGCCCTCACTGATAAGTGGATGTTAGCCCAGAAACTAGGAATACCCAAGATATAATTTGCAAAACATAAGAAAATCAAGAAGAAGGAAGACCAACGTGTGGATACTTCATTCCTCCTTAGAATCAGGAACAAAAGAGTCATGGAAGGAGTTACAGAGACAAAATCTGGAGCTAAGAAAAAAGGATGGACCATCCAGAGACTGCCACCCAGTGATCCATCCCATAATCAGCCACCAAACGCAGACACTATTGCATATGCCAGCAAGATTTGGCTGAAAGGACCCTGATATAGCTGTCTCTTGTGAGGCTATGCTAGTGCCTGGCAAATACAGAAGTGGATGCTCACAGTCATTTATAGTAGGGAACACAGGGCCCCCAATGGAGAAGCTAGAGAAAGTACCCAAGGAGCTGAAGGGGTCTGCAACCCTATAGTTGGAACAACAATATGAACTAACCAGTACCCACAGAGCTCATGTCTCTATCTGCATATGTAGCAGAAGATGGCCTAGTCGGCCATCATTGGGATGAGAGACCCCTTGGTCTTGCAAGCTTTATATGCCCCAGTACAGAGCTACACAGGGTCCAGGAAGAGGGAGTGGGTACGTAGGGGATCAGGGTGAGGGAGAGAGTATAAGGGATTTTCATGATAGCATTTTAAATGTAAATGAAGAAAATATCTAATAATTTTTTTTTAAAAAAGGTGTGACATTATTGGAGAATTAGCCTTAGTTCCACCCAGTGTGTGGAATAGACTCTCCTGATTGGCATCAAATCAAAAATTCTTAGCTCTTCAGCACAATACCTACCTGCTTGCTTGCATGCATTGTGCTATGATGATAACAAATGAACCTATGAAACATAAGCCTGTGCCAGTGAAATGTTTACCTTTATAAGAGTTGCCTTGGTCTTTCTTCATAACAAGTTAGGTATACTTCTCCCC
>LR751575.1:110615-143086 GCA_902729485.2 Mus minutoides | reverse complement strand
AATTAGGCATACTTTTTTTTTAACTTGTTTTTAGGTTTAATAAATACTTGCCATAATTGAACCAGATATCATTATATATCAGGCAGTTGTAGCACATTCCTTTAATCCCAGCATTTGAGAGGAAGAGGAAGGTGGATCTCTGAGTTCAAGGCCAACTTCATCTACATAGACACCTTCAGTAAGGGCAAGTCTATATAGAATGACCTTATCTTGAAACTCCCTATATGAAAAGATAAATAAAACTATTTTAACTTAAACTCAGTGAGATAAAAATGTCATAGAAAGTCATATTTTGTTCTCAGAGCTCAATATTTTACCTGCTGGAAGAGAAAATTAAATTCATATTTATGATAATTCATAAAGGCCCAATTCTTTTTCTTTTTTTTTCGAGCAATATCTTCTTTTCTTTTTTTTTTTTTAATTAGATATTTTCTTCATTTAACTTTCACATGTTATCCTGAAAGTCCCTGAAACCCTCCCCAATTCCCCCGCCCTGCTCCCCTACCCTCCCACTCCCACATATTGGCCCTGGAGTTCCCTTGTACTGGTGCATATAAAGTTTGCATGACCAAGAGGCCTCCCTTACCAATGATGGCCAAGTAGGCCATCTTCTTCTATATATGCAGCTAGAGACATGAGCTCTGGGGGTACTAGTTAGTTCATGTTATACTTCCACCTATAGGGTTGAAGACGCCTTCAGCTCCTTGGGTACTTTCTCTAGCTACTTCCTTGGGAACCCTGTGTTCCATCTAATAGCTGACTGTGAGCTTCCACTAGACTCCTATATCAGGGCCCTTTCAGCACTATCTTGCTGGCGCATGCAATAGTGTCTATGTTTGGTGGCTGATTATGGGGTGGATTCCTGGCTGCAGCAGTCAGTGGTTGGTCCCTCCTTTTGATTCAGCTCCACACTTGATCTCTGTAATTCCTTCAATGTGAGCTTTGTTCTTAATTCTAGGAAGGGGTGAAGTGTCCACCTTTTGATCTTCATTCTTCGTGAGTTTCATGTGTTTAGTAAATTGTGTCTTGGGCAGTCTAGGTTTCTGGGCTAATATCCACTTATCAGTGAGTACATGTTATATGAATTCTTTTGTGTTTGGGTTACCTCACTCAGCATGATACCCCCCAGATCCATCAATTTGCCTAGGAATTTCATATATTCATTGTTTTTAATATCTGAGTAGTACTCCATTGTGTAAATGTATTAAATTTTTTGTATCTATTCCTCTGTTGAGGGACATTTGGGTTCTTTCCAGCTTCTCACTATTATGAATAAGGCTGCCATGAACATAGTGGAACATTTGTCCTTATTACCAGATAGAACATCTTCTGGATATATGCCCAGAAAAGGTATTACAGGATGTTCTGGTAGTACTATGTCCAATTTTCTGAGGAAACACCAGACTGATTTCCAGAGTGGTTGAACCAGCTTGCAGTCCCACCAACAACGGAGGAGTGTTCCCCTTTCTCCACATCCATGCCAGCATCTGCTTTCACCTGAATTTTTGATCTTAGCCATTCTTACTGGTGTGAGGTGGAATCTCAGGGTTGTTTTGATTTGCATTTCCCTGATGATTAAGGATGTTGAACATTTTTTCATGTGGTTCTCAGCCATTCGGTATTTCTCAGTTGATAATTCTTTGTTTAAAGCTGTACCCCACTTTTTAATGGGGATATTTGATTTTCTGGTGTCCACCTTCTTGAGTTCTTTATATATATTGGATATCAGTCCCCTATCTGATTTAGGATTGGTAAAGATCCTTTCCCAATCTCTTGGTGGCCCTTTTGTCTTGTTGACAGTATTTTTGGCTTACAGAAACTTTGCAACTTTATGAGTTCCCATTTGTCAATTCTTGATCTTACAACACAAGCTTTTGCTGTTCTATTCAGGAATTTTTCCCCAGTGCCCATATCTTTCCGTTTTTTCCCCACTTTCTCCTCTATAAGCTAAAATCTTTTTTTTTTTTCGTGAAAAACTTGATTTGTATGTTTAATCCAAAGTTATTTCTGTAATATAGTATCCTTCCATAGTGAGTCTATGAAACTTTACATTTTCACATTAATGTATTTTGAGTTTGCTTTCTATGCTTTCTGCTTGAAATGTTTTTAGCATTTTGACAATGTTAAAAAAACAATTTAAATATTCTTTTTGATACTATACTTTTGCATATTGAATATATTTTGATCTTTCAATTTTGTAATTGTTAGCATACACTTTTTAAAGAATGTCTAAATGATAAACTGAGATTCTTGACAACATCTTTCCATTTAATCAGTCATGTTGAAATGATATACATTAATATTCTAAAATGATATGAACTGTGATTTATTAGAATTGGTACATTATTAAGTAAGCAAAAAATATAGATAATAAAACAGTAAAGGGAGTACAGAATATTTTTTTCATTTCATTTGACAACTATAGTTTAAATTATTTATGACATGTTTCAGAGTATGCTAATGAATAACAACTACTTCCTTACAAAATACTATTTTGATACATAAACAAATACCTGAAATCCAGTGTTAATAAATCTTTCCTGAATATACAAGTAAGATGTTAGGCTTTTATGAAAACTTAGGGGAAAAAGCTATATAGGTTGAGTTCCACAAATAGAATTTATTTTAAAATATGATAGATCCCTTGGCATATCCAATTTTTAAAACATTTCTATGACCTAGAAAAGTCTAATAGATTCACTAAACTGCTGTTTGCTTTTTTTTGTGTGTGTAAATTTTGTATGATAGAGATATACAATACTGTCTTAGAAATTCTTACTGACTTTATAAGCAAAATATAATAATTTAGTTATTCTTTCAAAATTTGTTTGCCAAGTGAACTTCTTAAAATGAATTATTGTTTACATGATGAGACTTTTGTGTACAATCAAACTGTAATGAAGATCACATTAGTGCCTATTTATTTATTTGTTGTTCAAGAAGATTGTACATGCTATTACTGACTTCAACACATAGTATAAGGGACACAGAAAACAAAATTTTAAACAATTATTGAACTAGGGGGAAGGTCAAACTTACTTTTATAATATTAATATTGGAATTTATCCAGTGATTCACTGTAAAGATGGCTATGTTAACTAATATTTAAGGCATGGTGTTATAATTACAAATATTCAGATTTTCTTTTATTTGGCACTAAAGTACTCCTAACTCAAAACATTTTTATCCCTTTCAATTCACAAACATGTACATCCATTGCAAAGAAACAAACAGTGATATTCAAAAGCAAAAACACACAAAGAATTTTAGGAATTAATGTGCTAAATTACATTGAATATGAAGTGGTCAAACACAACTTTTTACTTTGCAAAAAATACATTCCATAAAAATTATGTAGGACACATCTCTGTTGAATATTATTGTATTTTGGGAAAATGCATTCCCCTTAGCTTAAGAAAAACAAAGAAACCAAAAAAAAAAAAAAAATAGGGGCAAAGAGACTTGAACAAAACAATTTAACTTGTATCGTAGAATACAGAATGAAGGTGCTAGCAGTTTCTGTCTGTCTTCTGTCTGTCTGTCTCTCCCTTTCCTCTCTCTTCCTATTCTTTTATCATTTTTTCCATAACAATTTAATTTACATCCAAAATGCTGCTCCCCCAATCCTCCCTCATAATGTTCTTCTGTTTTTCCTTCTGCTTCACCTATGAGAGGGTGCTTGGCCCACTCTCATAGGCATCTCCCGTTCCTAGGGCATCAAGTCTGTGACAGAAGGCATAGAGTGGTTGTCCTCTGAGAAGTGCTAGGAGCATTTGACAGAGACAGAAGCAGTTACTCACAGAAAGCCACTGGACTGAGGTCTGGACCTCTACGGAAGAGTTAGGGGAAGGATTGGAGGAACTGAAGGGGATGGCAGCTCTATTGGAAGGGCAGAAATATGAACTAAACCAGACCCTGAGGAGCTAGCACCCAGAGACTAAACTACCAACGAAAGAACATACACATACCAAGGCAGGACTGAGGCTCCACGCTCACATGGAGTTTCTGTCCTTTTAATGTTTTAGTTGTTGTTTGCATAACTTCATCTTTGTACTATGTATTCATGGTTTTTTGTTTGTTTGTTTTGTTTGTTTGTTTGAGTATAGACCCACTGGTGGACTTCTGGTATATCTCCAGATGGAGACATTTGTTTATTGCTTTTCTTTCTTATACAATTGCGCTTTCCCTTCCCCCAACTCCTCTGAGATCCCCCCAATCTATCCCCTATCTGAGTCCACAAATAGACATCTAAAGAATAATAATAAAGTAAAATAAAAAGACAAAACAAAAGCAAACAATTTGAACAGGCTGTAACAAACAACAAAAAGAGTCAAAGAAAAAACACAAGCAACACAGACAAGGTAACTTCCATGTTTGCACAAACAGGAGTCCCTTTAAAGCATAAAATTAGAAGTTTTAATATGTACTCAAAGAACCTTCTTACAGGAAGTCAACCATCTGCCAGCAGAACTCAATTTAAAATATCATTTTAACTTAATCACATTTTTAGAAGTACTTCTTTCCAAGTATAGATTCCTTCTTGGCTATATAGACTAGAGCTCCAGTATATGAATCTTAATTATATACAATTCACAATATTGCAATTAGTGAACATTTATTAAAACTATGAAAAATCATAGAATAAAGATTATTAATGCTTTATTTTTTAATTTTAATTGATTTGATAATTCACAAGCTCAAAACAGCACTAGTTTATATTTTCCAAAAAAGTTATTTTAAAAGTTTGATTTGATAAATGAATATGAAAAGAACATTTCCAAAATTCTCAAATAGGAATGCCAAGAAACACAATAAATCATAGCCAAAGCTAAAAGTGAGAAAAACTGAATTAATAAGTCCATAGTAGTGAACAAATCATAATAAACATAATAGGTAACATTCTACTAGCATTCTTTAATTTGCAGAATGGAGAGCTTTTTATTACCTTTTTTTTTAAATAAGATTTTTTAAATTTTTATTTTATTTTTTATTTATTGCTTACACTCCATATTCCATTTGCTGACCCCCAATCCACCTCCTCCCACATCCCACACCTCCTCCTCAACCCACTCCATCTCCACATGGATGCCAGCCCCCCCCCACCCCCCACCTGACCTTTAAACTCCCAAGAGCCTCCACTCTCTTGATGGTAAGGTGGATCTTCTCTGAGTGAACAAAGACCTGGAAGTCCTCTACTGTATGTGTGTTAGGGGCCTCATTTCAGCTGGTTTATGCTGTTTGTTTGGTGTCCAGTGTTTGAAAGATCTCCGGGGCCCAGACTGAGACTGATGAGCCTCCTAAAGGATCGCCATTAAAAAAAAATTAATAACATCATATTTCATTTTCTTGTCCTATGTCAAATCCATCCTAGTTACTCTTGATTCCTGGGTACCCTTCCCATGTTCCTCTTTCTTAAGTTGGTAACTGTCTATTTTATTTTAGTTACTGTTGAATAGATATTTATACATATAAATGCAACCTGTTGAGTTCATTTTTATAAGTTAAGAAATCTTTAACTGAGTGTTAAGAATTATACATATTTATGGATGAACATATCACTTTAATTAAAAAAATCACTTGAGTTTTGCATACTATTGATTCTCTGCCAACTGCACTTCTTCTAAGTACACTAATAATACTAATATTGCTACTTGATCATGTGAACCTTCAGTTGCTGAAGTAGTACTGAACTCCTTAGCTGGTATTACTCACCTGATGACTGATGTTGAAAAAGTTCTTTTTGTAAGCAATTGAGGGTCAAGTTTCTCTGGGGACTTGGTGTATAACTATAGTTTTATACTTTTTTATGTGTTTTTCCCAGGGACGATACATTTGTAGTCTTTTTATATAATAGATATCCAAGAATTATGTTAAATACATGTTGAGATAACTTTTATCAGTAATATCTTATAAAAGTTTAAGTCTAGCAATAAGATTCTAAGTCATTTTTAAACAAAATTAAGACACATAATATAACAGAATATTATTAATGAATAATTATATTCTTACATAATTTCAGTAGAATACACTATTTTACAAATATAAGCAAATTAAATTTAAAGGAAAAATGTTTAAAATAGTAAAATGGGATCATACAAGAAGCCTCATCAAGTAAATGCACTTTCAGTGAACCTAATGACGAGTTCGATCCTTGTGTCCCTCATGGTAAAAGAGAGAATTTAATTCTGCAAGTTGCCTCGGACCTCCATATATGTGTAAAAGCATCTGCGAAACTCACACATACATACACACATAGACACACATACACACACACACACACACACACACACACACACACACATCACACAAACACAAACACTATATTTAAAAAAAAAGTAAGATAAACCATTTATATCCCACATATGTTTAGTATATTAAAGGGGTATATTCCTAATATTAATAGTTTTTCCCTCTGAAGAGTTATTATGTTCTGATTGCAACAAATCCTTTCTTGAATGTTTGAGCATGCATACATAGTTCTCAGCTTCAGAATAAGCAGATAAAGAAAATGTCCCTGATGAATACATACTTCATAATTTTCAGAGAAATCTAAATATTCAACAGATAGGAACCTGAATGTTCTGCAGCTGAACTGAGCATACATATATTTAGTAATATATATGTATAGATAGGAGAAAGTATATTTCTGGCAGAAAAAGAAAATGAAAAAAGAAATTTTAACAAGATATCTTGAAACATTAGTCAAACAAGTCAGTCTATTTACAGTATTAAAGATTCATACAGTGAATAAATAATGGAACTCTACTGGATTAATTTCAGCTTTAATTCCAGACATGACCTTTGGGACAAATGTGACATTATAATAAAGACATGTCTTTAGTTACACTAGAAATAGAGCTACGGTAATAGTAACTCATTTCATAATAAATATGTAAGATTATTTTATTTGAATGCATATATTCACACAAACTTTAGACTTTAAAAATACTATTTCTTAGTTTGTTATGTGATATTACCACGGTTAAACTATTCGTATTTTTTTGAAACCTGATTTGCTATGAATTTTAATTACTATAGCAACGTACACATAATTTCAGAGCTTATGTAAATTATTTGCTGAAGATTAAAACTCCACTCTCTTGCTTATTTTATGCTTTACATTTTCCTGGAAGGATTTCTTAAGACATGACTTTTACATTCTCATTTTATGAATGCTAATATCCACATATTTGTTGGCTTTTCCTAGTTAATAAATCTATATCTATTTCTATGTGGCAGAAGGCAGGATCAGTAATAAAACCATTATCACTGCCACTCAAACATGAGGGGCAGTTATGATAACAAACAGGATAAATATTCACATGGAAAATATGATAAACTACACTTTGCTTGTAAGTAATCTGTTGTAATTTTATTTCCTTATATTTATACTGTTTATATAAATAAAGACAAAGTAATATTATTTTATGATTATATATTGGAATTGATAACAATCAAAGCCAACTTTATGATTTTCACACAATAAATCTTTTTGTAAACAAGGAAGCAAGTTGAATATTTTCCTGTGGTTTCAATATTTCTAGATTTCCAATGTATGTATATATGTATGTATGTATGTATGTATGTATGTATGTATGTATGTATTAAAATGAAATATATGTGAAATTGAAAAGATAAAGGCAAAACTGTTTCATTATTATAGTGTGACATAATGCAGCAGTACCTGAGCTTTCCCATTATATCTATAATATTACAGAATATGTTTTCAGGGTGACATCTTTACATCAGATAGCCAATTAAAAAACACATCCTTAGCAGGGCATGGTGGCACACACCTTTAATCCCAGCACTCAGGAGGCAGAGGCAAGTGGATTTCTGAGTTCCAGGCCAGCCTGGTCTACAAAGTGAGTTCCAGGACAGCCAGGGTTATACAGAGAAACCCTGTCTAAAAAAAAAAAAAAAAAAAAAAAGTTCAAAATAAACCAAAAACAAAAACACATCCTTAGATATGTCTAATTCTCCCCCTCTCAGTATTCCTTAGTTATCTGCACTTTCTTTTTAATATATTCATTGGTCCCATTATTTTTTGTTCTTTGATGTTCACATGTCATTTAAACTTTAAACAATTAAATTTTAACAGAATAAATTATTGGTAGGCACTGCCTTGAACGGAAAGCTTTTGTTGGTGGTTTAGTCCCTGGCAGCTCTGGGTGGTCTAGTTAGCTGATATTTTTCTTCATATGGGGTTGCAAACCCCTTCAGCTCCTTCAGTCCTTCCCCTAGCATTTCCATTGTGCTCCCCGGGCTCAGTTCACTTGTTGGCTGTGAATATCTGCATATGGTCGCCAACCAGAGTACACATGGAGCAAGCCAGGACACCAGTTACATATGTAGCAGAGGATGACCTTATTTGACATCAATGGGGGGGGGGCAATCTTGATGCTCGAGCATAGGAGGATGCTATAGGGGTGAGGCTGGAGTGGGTGAGTGGGTGGAAGTGTTCCCTCATAGAGAAAAGGAGAGGGAGGAAAGGGAGGATAAGATGGTGGGGTTTGTGGAAGGGTAACCTGGAAGGGGATATCATTTGAAAAGTAAATGAATGAAATAATTCATAAAAAGAAAAGAAGAGAAGAGAAGAGAAGAGAAGAGAAGAGAAGAGAAGAGAAGAGAAGAGAAGAGAAGAGAAGAGAAGAGAAGAGAAGAGAAGAGAAGAGAAGAGAAGAAAAAAGAGAAATGGCTTCAGTCCATAGGCAGTATTCTTTTCTTTCTGTATTTGGTCATGGTGTGTTCTGAGATTGTGTTATTGATGTCCCTTATTCACATTGGACCTGTCATAGTTTTATTCTAGGTCCAGATGTTAGGTCCATTTGATATTGCCTTCCTCTATTGTTAACTATCTAACCTAGCATATAGAAAACTTCATACACAAAAAAAAAAATATGCACTGCTCAAATTGCATAACTCAAAAAAATCAAAAAAAAAATTCTATGGATACACACATTTTCAAGTTATATTTGGAAATACTGTGCACAATTGGCTTTGGGTTTATTGTAAATATAAGCTATAATTGGGTCTGAGTCCATGAGAATGTTCTCTATGACATATTCCTATATAATGATCGAACTAGAAAATAACCATTTTAAACTTTGAGTGAAGCAATTTATCTACAAAGTTGATAATAAAACCACCCCTGTAAACTTTTATGGGGCCATTTGAAATAGAGATATTGAGCTGTTAAGAGCTGATCAGTTTTAGAATCCCATTTAGTGGGTCATTCATGTAGCTATAACATCTGTGATGTCACCTCCTGAGTTATCAACACTTACACTAAATCTTATGAAGCCTTTACATTTCTTTCTTTCTTTCTTTCTTTCTTTCTTTCTTTCTTTCTTTCTTTCTTTCTTTCTTTCTTTCGTTCTTGTTTTTTTGTTGTTGTTGTTTGTTTGTTTTTTTGTTTTTGAGACAGGGTTTCTCTGAATATTACTGGCTGTCCTGGAACTCACTCTGTAGACCAGGCTGGCCTCTAACTCAGAAATCCACCTGCCTCTGCCGCCCAAGTGCTGGGATTAAAGGCATGCACCACCATGCCCAACAACTAAATTGTAGTAAAAATGAGACAAATCCGAAATGGAGAACGTTTTACAGGATATATGTACAAATTACTTTTCATTACTAAAAATTGAAAATATGAAGAAATAATATAAAAATTAAAATGCAAAATGTAGCAAATGGAATTAATTTTGTTCAGACTTTGATAGGAAGAAATAACTGAAATGCACTTCAAAGACAATCATGGTAATTTATTGGTGAATTTACAATTTTAACATTTTATAGTTATTTTCTTTCTTTGATATGATATGAATTGAATCTAGGAATGCACAAATGATAAGCATGCTTTTGAACAATGAACTTAGCCTCATTTTCACTGAATTTATATTTATTGATCAAATTATTATATATTAATGAATGAATATATATATATGTACTGTCATTCTTACTGCTTACATATATAAATATATACATCTGTGTCTGGTTGGGTAAACAATTTATTTCGATGCAGAAGGAAAGTTATTGTTTGTATTTTCTTCTCTACTTCATTATAATCTGTGGGATCTTACAGACAATTACCTTAAAAACCAAGGCTTCTAGCAAGATTTTATAACATAATTTATGATATGTACGGTCTCTGAATTATAGTATAACTCCTTTTATCACAGAGCTCTAGCCTAGGAACCATATTATTTATACAACGTAGACTATCTCCTTGTTGTTTTTTCTACCATGATCTGCACTTATAGCCAGTAGTTCAACTATAGACCCCATGTTCAACAATTGATTTTCTGATCTCTTTCAAGTGTATTTTCACTAACCGTAGAAAATATTTGAGAAGTTATAAATGAATATTGAAAATGTATATAAAGACAATAGTTCACTAATAATGTAAAGAATTATAATTGGTCATATTTTTATTTTAGAATGAATAATAAAGGAATAGACAAAGAATACTGACTACATGAAGTTTGTTGTAAGAGATATGTAATCATGAAATAAAATTTAATGAATGTGAAATATGACACCTGGTTTAATTTAAAGGACACTGAAATGTGAAATTCAGTTGTATAACTAATCTGGTAGTTTTACTCCTAAAATGTCTGGTAATAGATAGTCATATTTCCATATTTCTATGACTACTCTTAAAGTACTACAGGGTTATAAGTTGAATAACTGAAAGAATTTTACTTGATGCTGATAATACACTGAGATCATGTTATTGGCAATATTTGAATATTTGTACAATAGGTATTCTCCGTGATTTATGGGTAGCTATATTCTTCTATGTGTCCATAATATCATTCTGTTGTGCATCTATGTTCTGAGTTGTCATCTGATTTTACTGATCACATCCTTGTGAACAGTCATGTTCTAGTGATAATGACTTCCTTCCTAGTTTAAGGAAAGTATACAATCCAGATCATACGAGCCACTGCGACCTGTAAGTTACACTATTCAATCTCTTATTTTTATTTTACTTTAAACATCTTTTATACAATATGTTTTGATCATGGTATTTCCCCTTCTCAATTCTTTCCAAGACCCTTCCAATGTCTCTACCTACCCTACTTCATATCTTTGTTCTTTCTTTCCTAAATAAATCAACAAAAAGGAAAAGAAAATTTTAAAAAATCTAAAACTCATTCACACACACACACACACACACACACACATGATGAGTCATTACAACCATCACTACCCTGGCACAAACACAAGAAAACTATACAGATTGCTTTGTGTTTCTCAGCCTAGGAATTTGGTTGTTTTACACATTACTAGTCCATTAGAGAAAACTAGTTTACCCTCTTCCAGCAGGTGTAAAGGCAAATTGTTTCTTTGTTAGACATGGAATTTTCCTATTCCTTCTCTGGCTTGATTTTATGTAGGTCATAAGTATAGCACCAGAGTCTCTGTGAGTTCAGATGTTCCTCAGCTAATATGTGTCTGAAGTGTGATGTTTACTTAGAGTCCTCCCCCACCTCTAGCTTTTACATACTTTCTGCCTCCTCTTCCATACTGAGCATGACCCCGAGTGTAGGGAATTGATAAAGATGTAATAGTTCTCTACTATAAGAAGGGTACTTACAGTAGTATTGGGAGATATTAATTTGATAGATATATCATATAATATGCATTTTAAAATATATGTTTTATAGGTAGAATTGATGATGGTGGTGATGGCTGTAATGACGTATGTGTGTGTGTGTGTGTGTGTGTGTGTGTGTGTGTGTGTGTGTGTGTTTTAATGGATTTTAGTTTTATAACTTTAAGGAATGATTTTGGATTTTAGTTTTACTCTTCCTATTTGCTTATAAATCTAATAAAAATATATTGAACACATTTTAGATAACAAGAATTCTCCCTCGTCACCTTTATAACAATATCTTTAGCAACACATTTTTCTGGTTTACAGGTTTAAATTTTGAGTACTTATTTTTTTTTAGAGTTTATTAGTTGTGGTGTGTGTGTTTGTGCTTGTGTATGAATTTATGCTATTTTAAGTTGGGATTACTCACAGAAGTATCACAGAGGATTATTTATAAATAGCAGAGACAATTTGAAAGCAGCTCTTTAAAATATTTTTTTATTTTATATTTTATTATTTTCATAAATTACATCATTAGCTAGTTTCCCATTCCTCTACTCCTTCAAGCAACTCTCCACTAGATCTACTCTGCTCACCCCTCCAAAAGAAAGCATACTTCCCAAGATATCAACTGAACATGGCACTATACTTTACAATTAGACTGGGCACAAATCCTCATACCAAAGCTGGATAAGGATGCCCAGTAAGAGAAAAAGAGACACAAGCAAGAAAGAAGAATACAAGATACCCTCCATTCCCACTCTTAGGGTTCCCACAAAAATACTAAGCTCAGAAATCACAACATACATGCAGAGATCTAGATCAATACCCTTTATTGTCTGTGGTTGTCTTTTTAGTCTCTGTGACCCCTATGAGACTCCTCTTTAATTGATTCTGTGGGTGGTGTTCTATGGTATCCTTAAACCCTCTCTCTCCTAGAATGGTTCCTAGCCTCTTTTTCACTTTCCTGCTTCTATCACGAATCTCTGATCATTAGAGGAACTAGATCTCCTCATTGAGATGTGGGGATATGCTAGGTTTTAATAGTTAAATTAGTATTTCCTGGTTAGGTAGTCTATCACCTCTCTATACTATAACTGCGGTTGCTGTCAACCATCATGGTCACATGGCTGTGTACCAACATGCTGGATTAGATATTAACTGCCTGCTAAAGCTATCTTTCCTCGTTCTTTATATAGTTCACAGCTTAGCAGAGAACTACAGGAATTGAGGGTGAGGAGGAAGAGAAAAAGTTCAGTGTGTGCATTATTGATGAATGTAGGAAGTTCTTAAAACAGACAGTATGTGAGAAAATGAGAAAAAGAATGTAAAGTGTTGTCATCTGTGAAGAAGCAGATCTATAAATAAAGGTGGCCTGAGTTTCCGCAGTACCTGAGTGTGTAAACTGCACTTCTTGGTCCAAGTCTTCATTTGCTGTTCCACATATCCTCCTTTGGGTTCTGAACCCTGTTGGGGATGGAATCCATCAGTAACCTTAAATCCTCTGGTTCCTAGAATCCTTCTTCCTCCTCTTCACGTTTCCCTGTTTCTACCAGTTGCTCACCGATGCCTCTATGATGACAAAAGAGATAGACTGTGGGCTATGAGAATGAGTAGAGCAGGATAAGAATGGGAATCAGTTCATTAACATTTTTTTTTTCTTTTGCCAGTGATATTTCATTCTATCCTGGGGCTCTGGACTGTCTAGCTTTCAATTCTTGGTTATCCACGAAGAGGCAAGTATGGGCTCCCTTTTATTTTGTGGGGACTGAAGTTGTACCAGTAGTCGGTTGGTCACTATCACAATTTCTGTAATATATTGCATGCAGGCCACATTTTATATCAAAGTTTTCGTGGCTGGGTTGTTGTCCCAGCCCCAGTATTGGTACCTTGTGTGATTATTGAATTTGGCTGTTTTGGGTTTCATATCCCCCATTACTAGGAGACTCTATCCCAGCACTCTTTCCTTTCATCCTCCCTTGTCCTGATGCTGCCTGTTCCCATCTCACAAACTCCCTCTCCTTATAAACTCTATTCCATTGAGTTCTATTGCCACGGAGATTCATGCATCCCTACTTCTGTCTTCCTTGTGTCTTAGCTGCTCAGGATCTGTGGACTATAGTATGGTTATCCTTCATTTAAACAAGTGAGTATATACGATGTTTATATTTCTGGGTCTGAATTATCTCATCCAGGATGATTTTTGCTACTTCCAATCATTTGCCTGCAAATTTCATGATATCATTGTTTTAGCACCTGAGTAATCCACCACTGTATAAATATACCACATTTTATTTACTCACTCTTGTAGTAGTTTTCTAGACTTTGCCTACATGGAACAAAGCAGCTATGAACATAGTTGAGCGTGTGTCCTTCTTATAGGATGAAGGATCTATTGTATCTATGTCCAAGAGGGATATATCTGTGTCTAACGGAGAACAATTACCAATTTTTAAAGGAACCTCCATCTTTATTTCCATTCAGGATATACAACTTTTTACTCTGACCAGCAATGAAGCTGTGTTACTCCTTGTTCCACAGTCTTGCCAGCATGAGTTATCACTTTTATTTTTTTATCTTATCCATTGTGACAGGTTTAAAATGGAATCTCCAAGTTGTTTTGATTAAACTTTCCCTGATAGCTGAGAATGTTGAACATTTCTTTAAGTGATTCTCAGCCATTTAAGATTCCTCTATTGAGGAGTCTCTGTACCACATTTTGAAATTGAATTATTTGCTTTGTTGATGTCTAGTGTCTAAATTTCTTTATATATTTTGAAAACAGCACTGAGCAAAATGTATGATTAGTTAAAATCTTTTCCCAGTTTCTATGCTGCCATTTTTTTCCTAATGACTGTTTATCTTATAGAAACTTTTCAGTTTTATTGGGTCCCTGTTATTGGTTGTTTTGTCCACTTTTATTTTATTTAATCTTTAATTTTTTATACTCCAGATTTTATCACCCTCCCAGTCAACCCCTTGACTGTTCCACACACCATACCTCTTCCTCCTCGAACTCCAGGAGGATATCCCTGTCTTCTCCTGCCCCTCAGACATCTAAACTCTCTGGAGCCACCAGTATTTTGAGGGTTAGGTGCATCTTCTCTGACTGTACCAAGATTTGGTAGTCCTCTGCTGTATGTGTGTTGGAGGCTTCATATTGGCTAGTATATCTTGCCTGGTTAGCAGCCCAGTGTTTGAGAGATCTCAGGGTTTCAGGTTGAAACTGCTGGTCCTCCAACAGTCTCACCCTCCTCCTCAGCTTCTTCCAGCTGTTTTTCTAATTCAACCACAGTGGTCAGCAGCTTCTGTCCATTGGTTGGATATAATATATGCATCTGACTCTAACAGATATATGTAAATATATGTGTGTTGGGTCTTCCAGAAGGCAGTCATTATAGGTTCCTTTTTGTGAGCACACTATTGCCTCAGTAACAGTGTCAGGCTTCAGGGCATCCCCTTGAACTGGATCCTACATTGACCCTGTCACTGGACCTCCTTTCCTCAGGCTTTTCTCCACACTGCAACTGGGATCTGAAGACCTTAAAGAACATGGCAGACTACACTCTGTGCTATAGACAACTTTGCTCCAGTTTCAGTGTACATTTTTACACAAATAAAACAAAGAAGGAAATAGTTGAAAGGAGGTTATTTGAGTTCAGGAAGACATAATCAGGAAACCATGTAAATCAAAACTAGTAATCATTTAATAAGTATTTACAGAGCATTCTGTTCCTAAACCTTTTCACAGAACATACCTAATTTAAACATGATTTCTTGATACATATTATAGATTATATTGGGGAAAGCACAAAAAGAAGGCAGAAACCTTATCCAGATTCAGGGTCCACTGAACAGATTGGGCTCCAGAGCTCTGTTCTGATATCCAGCAAGAATAAACTTGTTATAAAATGAATGTGTTTGTCAAAGTAGGCATGAAATTACATGCAAGAATAGACCAAAAAACAAAATAAACATAAGGTAAAAGCACCTCTGACTTCTTAAATTTTTTTCCTCACAGTTCCAAAAGGCATTTCTTTTCATTATTCACCATTCTTTTGACTGTGTTCCAACAGTTGTTCATAATTCCTACTCTATTGGTATTCTGTTCAGGAAGCATATATATGTATATGTTGGAAGTTGTCTTCTATGCCAGTTCAATCGAGGCTATTCACAACTTTTTCTTCTGTTAGGATCAGTTATTTGATTTAATATTGAGGTCTTTGATCCACTTGGACTTGAGTTTTTTATAAGGTGATAAATATGGATCTATTTGCATCTGCATGTCTACATGCTGGCATCCAGTTATTCCTGCAACATTCGTTGAAGACACTTTACTTCTCTATTATATGTTTCTAGCTTCTTTATCAAAAACACATGGCCATGTGTGGATTCATACCTGGGTATTTTATTCAACTCTGTTAATCAATTTGTCTGTTTTTATGTCAGAATCAGCAGATTTTTATAGCTATACTTTTGTAGTATATCTTGAAATCAGGTGATGGTGATACCTCTGGATTTGTTTTTTTTATTGTAGTGGATAGTTTTAATTGTTTCATTTGTTTGTTTGCTTGCTTGCTTGTTTTTACATATGAACTTGAGTATTATCCTTTCACATTTGAAATAATAACTATATTTTATTGAAATTTTGATGGGGATTGCATTGAATCTGTAAACTGATTTTTAGGATGGTTATTTTTACTATGTTAGTCCTACCAGTCAATTAGCATGGAAGATTTTTCCATTTCATGTTTTTTTGAAGATGTTGTAGCATCTTCAAACAAAAGTTAATCAAAAAACATGTGGAAGAACACTTCATACTCATCTGAGAAAATGTCCTCTAAGAGAATTATTCAATGTGTAACATGTATGTCTCAAACAAATGGCTACCCCTGTTTGTAAAGGAAACTTCACTAAAGTTCAAATATTGACACATTCATCCATATCAAAGAGTAAAAGTGGTAGACTTTAATACTCAACTCAATTGTAGCTAATGGCCTAGTCATCAAGACAAAAACTAAATGGAGAAATACTGGATGTAACAGATGTTATGAACAAAATGGACCTACCAGATATCTACAGAACATTTTACCAAAACACAAGAGAAAACCCTCAGCACTCCAGGGAACATTTTACAAAATTTCTTTCATAATCAGTAACAAGGAAAGTCTCGGCATATACAAGAAATTGAACATCTTCAATGATTAATGCTGGATTTCAACAATAGAAATAATTGAATGCCTATGAGGGCATAGAAAGTAAACAGTTACCTGCTAAAGGATAATTAGGTAAAGGCAAAAAGGATGAAGTTAAAGACTTCCTAGAATTCAATGAAAATGACCATACTAAATATCCAAATTTATGTGGCACAAGGAAAACAGTGCTGAGAGGAAAGCACCAAGAACCTGAAAAAAAAAAAAAAAAAGAAAAAGAAAAAAGAAAAAGAAAAAAGAAAAAAGAAAAAGGAGAGATCTTGTACTAGCCAATTAACAACAGAACTAAATACTCTAGAACAAAAGGAATGAGTAGTAGATGAATGAAAATATACATTCAGGGCTGAAATCAATCAAATAGAAATAAAGAAAACAACTCAAAGAATTAATGATACAAAGAGTTGACTATTTGATTAAAAATGAGATAAGTAAATGAATCACCATCCAAACTAACTAAAAGACATTGAGAGAAAAATCAAACTAACAACAACAACAACAACAACAACACAACCACAACAAAGGGCATAACAACAGACACTCAGGAAATACAAAGAATCATTAGGTCATACTTCAAAACCTATACACCACAAAAATGGAAAAATAAATAAAAAGGGCATAACAACAGACACTCAGGAAATACAAAGAATCATTAGGTCATACTTCAAAACCTATACACCACAAAAATGGAAAAATAAATAAAATAAATGACCTATACTACATATCAAAGTTAAATCAATATCAGAAAAGCAATTTAAAGAGATCTATAACACCTAATAAAATAGAAGCCGTTATTAAAAGTCTGTCAAACAAACAAACAAACAAACAATAATCCCAGGGCCAGACAGTTTTAACTCAAAATTCAATCAGACTTTCAGAGACGAGATAATGCCAACACTTCTCAGCTTATTCCACAAGATAGAAACACAGGGTACATTGTCAAATTCATTTTATACGTCCATGTTCACTTGGATTTCAAAACAACAACAAACTAACTAACTAACAAACAACCACAATGATTCAACAAAGAAAGAAAACTATAAACCCATTTCCCTCAAACACAGTTGCAAAAAATACTCAATAAACTGTTTGCAAACTGAATCTATGAACACATCAAAAAGGCCATCCACTATAGATGCAAGGATGGTTCAACATATGGAAATGAGTTAATGTAATATATATATATATGAAAAGAAACTGAAAGGAAATAACTCCACATGTTCATCTCATCTCTCATCAGATGCTGAAGAAGCCTTTGACACTATTGATCTAACATCTTTTCATAATAAAAGCCTTGGAGATTGCTGGGATTAAAGGCATTCATCACCACTGCCTGGCTAAATAATTATTATTTACATCTAAATGCTTATCAAATAATTTAAGTAGTGTTTCCATTCCAATTGTAATAAAAAGACAGTAACTTGCAAAATTCCATATATTGTGCTTTTCATAAAATTATGCATCATTCTAGAACCTCCTTAAAACTTTTCACAGGACTCTTATGAAAATAGTGATATAATTTTAATAATCCAAAGAATCTAAAATCAATTCTTTTTATAATAACTATACAAAATTTTATTACTTTAAATACATACAAAAATTTTCAACATATGCAATACAGTGAGTTTAGGCTATGTCACAAAATGATAAGAAAACACATATTTTATTATTTCACTGTTTATCAAATTTATTCACAGAGTCTCACATTTCTTCAAGATTTCTAAGCAACCTTTGGATTTCTCAAAAAGGTTTGGTCCTTCTTTGAACTAATATTCTCCTTTCTTAATATAAGAATTTTACTCTAAATCCATTTTTTTTCAGCAATGCACTTAGATGTTCTATTGTATCCAATGATTTCTTTGTTGAAATCTCAAGTACTTCTAAGGATCACTAGATTTAGCACTCTGCTTGCAGGTAGATTGTTATAAAACCATCCAAGAGTGTTACCATTCAGTATTTGTTTTGTTTTTTTGTTTGTTTGCTTGTTTCTGTTTTTTTTTTTAATTTTCAGTTGACAATTAATCTATTCCATTTCTATAAAATGTGCCTTGTTTCTAATCCAATATTTGACCAGTAGTAACAAGTGAGATAACATGTTTTTTTTTTTTTTTTTCTCAACAGATCTTATTACAGTTTTCAAGAACTTCTGTTTCTTATCTAGAGGGATACAGTAAAACTATCGGCTTAGTTTCTATTTATTCTTGTTTGTGAATTGTATTTTGTTAAGTAACGTGAATTCACAGCAAAGTGCTAGGCCACTCTAAACAGGAGTCTCCATGCAGCACCCAATTCTCAGTCATTGTAGGCTGAAGCTACATTACATCTTGATACAAAATAAAAATATGTATTCAAATCTTAATTCACTTATAATAAGATTGTTTTAGTAACTTTAAAGTTCAGTCATAGGTATCTTTAATTTAGCTTTTAAGTGTTCATATATATATATATATATATATATATATATATATATATATATATATATATATAAAATCTCTGACTCCTTTAGCACATTCTATGGGCATGTGCCACTTGTACAGTCAGTTTGGAAATCATGCGGTTGTCCAAAAAATTTGGGATTTAATCTACCTCAAGAATTAGTTATACCACTCCTGAGCATATAAACAAAAGATGTTCTTCTATCCTCCCATAAAGATACTTGCTTAACTATATTCACAGCCACTTCATTCACAGTAACTAGAAACTGGAAATAACCTCGATGTCCCTCAGGAGAAGAATGGAAAAAGAAAATATACATTTACACAATGGATTATTACTCAGCCATTAAAAAAAGAATGACATAATGAAATTTGCAGACAAATGGATAGGATGAGTAAAAGGAACCCTGGAAAGGTAACTCAGACCCAGAAAGACAAATATGATAAGTGCTCACATATAATGGATATTGGGTGTAAGGAGAAAAATGAAGACATTTGAGGAGGACTCAAGGGAGGATATATGGATCTCCCTGGGAAGAGGAAAAATAATAGATATTGTAGGTAGACTGGGCACAGGGATCAGGTGGGGAGAGAATAAAAGGAAAATATACTGGAGGGACAACTGTAATTGGTGGGGACAATTTAGGGGCAAGGTAGAAATCCAGTGCAATGAAAAATCCAAAGGATATTTTAGTGTAATCATAGCTGAGACACACTGTAATAAGCGATACAGAAACTGAACCTGCCATCTTCTATTACCAGGCAAGATTTCAGGTGGGAGTTTTGATACACCAACTCAGCCACAAAACTTTTAATCTATAATATATCCTGCCAGCCTGATGTGCCTGGGTAAAGGTGGTAGAAAAATTGTGGAAATGGCCAATCAATAACTGGCCATGCTTGAGACCCATGCCACAAGAGGATGCCTACCCCTGAAACTGCTAAGAAACTAGAGGTTAGGTGGCCCAGAGATCCAACATAGAACCAAAGAAAACACAATTGTCAAACAAACAAAAAAAGTCAATGAAATGATGTCTAATGATATGCTTCTGTACTCACAGATCCATGCTAACCGAGTTATCAAAAGAGCTTCATCCAGCAACTGATGGAAAAAGATACAGAAACCACAGCCAAACATTAGGCAGAACTCAGGGAATCCTAATGAAGACAGGGAGGAAGGATTGTAGAAGTCACTGGGATCAAGGATACCACAAGAAAACCCACAGTATCAACCTACCTGGACATATTGGGGGCTCACAGAGACTCGACCAACCAAAAATCAGGGAGCTTGTATGGGTTTAACTTAGGTTCTCTGGATATATGTTATAGTTTGTAGCTTGGAACTTCTCTGAGACTCCTTAGAGAAGGACCAGGGACAATTTCTGATATGTTTGCCTGCTTTGGGGCCCCTGACCTCCCATTGGGTATACTCATCATCCCTAATATGAAGGGAGGTGCCTAATCATATTGTAATTTCTTACGCCATGGTTTGTTGATATCGCTGACCTTTCCTGTAGGGAAATGGAGGAGGAGTGGATGGGACTGAAGAAGGTACTGTGGAGGAGGAAGTAGAGGCTAAGGGAGGGAGGGGAAAGTACAGTCAGAGTATAATAATATAGAAGAATAAATTAATACAATATTTTTACATATACACATTTTCTTTCTATTGTTCTTTGCTTTGTTGTTAATCCAATATTTTCAAGTACAACAGTTAAAAATGCATTCTTGCAGGTGTAGATCTAGGTTAGTTGGCCAGGTGCTTATCTCTCATGCACAAAGCCCTAAATTCAATCCGTTTTGCACATAAACCATTTCTCTGTGCCACATAGCTGTAATTGTATATCTTAAAGAGGGAAGGTCATTAGAAGTCCAGGGTCAACTTGCTCTGTCCTGGGTTTGAGATCAAATCGGGATGTATGAATCACTGTCTCAGAAAATAATGGCTTCTTAGTTGTATTAACCGTGTATGGAAAAGTTTTTTTCTTCTCAGATACCTCACCTGTTAATGAAACATAAAGATAATGCTGGCCTGATTCTACTAAAGTATGATTAAAATGTTGATAACACTAGCAAATTGCTTTAGGTAATGACCAGTAAACAATATACATTTAAAAAATGTTAAACAATGCACATAGTTACGTTTTGATTACCTACTTTAGATATGCTTCATTGACAATTTGTTCTCTCAACTCCATAATAATCATAACCATTATCTTTAATTTTCTTGCACTACTGAAGACTCAAGAAATTATGAAAATATTTTAAAAGATTAAAACCCAATACATCCAAAGCAGGAGAGTTGAAGTTGCCACAGCCACCAGTGGAATGGAATTTTAATAATTTGTAAAAATATTTCTAAGAAATTTGAAGGAATAAAACAAAAACAGACTATGATATTTGAACAATCCTTAGTCGGTCTATGTTAACAACAATGACATTTTTGTGCTTTTCTTACCTTGGGAAGATCTTGTAGGCCACTTGAGTGTTTCTTTTTAATTTGGTGTACTTTTCTTAACACAGATTATAGGCAAATCAGAAAACAAATCCAAAAAATAACTGTGAAATATATATTGCAAAGAAGCCCCGGTAAAATGTTTACTCCAATTTTACACGAAAGTTTTCGACAATAAAATAGTGTAAACTGAAATATTAAGAACTTATTTTGGCTCTTTCTGTGTACATTGTAAGTTTATCTGCTTTGTACTTTCTATCATTTTTTTCTTAATACTTCCAGATAGATATTACATAATTGTTAGACTAAAGGCAGCTTGCAGATTATCAAAATTAACTATCACTATTAGGGATTTGAGACACAATCTATAGAACTTCTGTTATATAGCATATTTCTATTATTTACTCCCAATCTTGAGACTTACGGTGCATTCTTAATTATTAAAATTTCTTCTTCAGCTATAAAAATACATGTACCTTTTCTTTTAATACTATTTTATTTATTAGATTCAACTAATTACTTATAGACATCTACAAGTAATCAATACTTTGGTCATAATCTATGATTATAAATTAATGTAATCTTTCATATATTTTTAATTATGTTAATGTATTGTTATATATATATATAGAAAACATTGTCTTGTAGCGTACATCTTGGTCTTTGGGCTAGTAAAATCTTTCTGCTTTATATTCTGGAATACATACTAAACTTTGGGTCTAAGGATGGTGTTGTGGATATTTTAATTGTGGTTGAGTAGCACAAGGTCAACTCTTCTTCACTGTGACAGTTATGTTCCCTATAGGCTACAAAAAGAAACTTCTTTGATGAGGTTAAAACTGTATTTATCTGTGTATATAAGTAAATACATTTAAATCATGCTTAAGAATTATATTGGTTTAGGGAAATTGCAGTAGTTTGTTACCCCTCTATAATCAATGAACTCAATATCCAATGGTGGTTGGCTAGGTGTCTGGTTGTGAGCGTGAACTTCCTCAATGGAACAGACCTTAATTTCAATTAGTCATCTCTAGCTACACCAAAGATTTGCTACTGTCTAATTTCATTTTGCTTTGTTTAATATTTTGCCTTACTATGGTATAATTGAAATATTAAAAGAACAACACAGGTAGATTAACATTAAGGCACAAACTGAATTCAAATTTACCAGCTTTGCTTCTAAAATTCTCTGTAATATTTTTACTCCTATTATGTGATTAAATACTAGGTTAAATCACATACTTGCCAATTTTATATTTTTTCTTATTAATTTTGGTACATAGCATAAACTTGCTGTGCAGAAAAGGTCAAACTGAAGGCCATAGTGTTGTTTCTTCCACCTTCAAGGTGTTGAGATTATAAATTGGTAATTATTTTCTGCCTGTCCTATTTTCAAAGAATATTTTTCACTTGCAATATTTTGTGTTTCGTAGA
This sequence comes from Mus minutoides, assembly GCA_902729485.2. Lineage (NCBI taxonomy): Eukaryota > Metazoa > Chordata > Mammalia > Rodentia > Muridae > Mus > Mus minutoides. Next base: position 119,956 of record LR751575.1, on the reverse strand, counting down.
TAAAACTTAAAACGCAGATGAACAATAATAATTAACTTAATTCTAAATGTAAAGTGTCAAGGACATGCTAAGTCATGAAAATATATTGCTGTCAGTAGGATAGATGGCATCAAGCACAGGGATAGCAAAATAATGATATGCTTAGTGTGTTTTTCTTTATACTGCTTAATTATAATTATGTAAACTCTTTATAAACTTGACACAAACCCTATCAGAATAATATTGCTTGGTGGGTATAAAATGACCATAGTAATTTTCCTCAGTGAATAGTGGTTGCTATGATATTACCATTAAATAGATGAAATTTGCTGTTAAAGTTTTGTAAGGTAAAAATTACCAGGTAATTTTGAAAAAGTACAGAAATCATAGATGCTTTTAAAAACTGTACATTTTAATTATGTTTTCAAATTTGTATCTACAGAGCTCATTAGAAAGATATGCATTCCAGTTCGCTCACTACATTCCTTCTCAGTCTTGTTTATCTTAATTTACCATTGTTGCTTACTGATATGCTTCAGTTATACTGGAAGGTCACAATATCCTCCTCAGGGCATTGCAATCTCTGCCAACAATTTTTATTTGCTGACCATAAATGTACCTTAGATTTCTGCATTGTTATTTTATGTAATAATGTCAAGGACAAGCATTCTGATCCATGTCTAATAACATCAAGATCCACTTTCTTCTCTCTGTAATTCAGTACCACATTAAACTTACAGACACCTGAATATCTTTAGGTTGCCCACATTTGACTTTATTTGAATGGTTAGGGTCTTTTACTTATCCTTATTCTTCATAGTTTTAAGAATACATACACAAAGTAACACGATATGACAAAAAATAATCTGTGACAGAAATAAAATTCTACTACATTAGTCTTGATCCTAATTGCTTAAAAATCCAGCAATGTATTCTGAAGATTATAAATTACACATGAATTAAATGAAAAAGGTTGTAGTGAATTAGAGTAGTAACCCATGCCCTATATTCTTGTTTAAAATAATTTTATTAAAGAAATCACATTTAAAAATTCACTTACATATATATATATATATATATATATATATATATATAAATGATTGTTTAAGATGTACTCATGAGTATGTCGGCCTAGCATTCTTAATGCTGTATTTATTTATATATAACAATGTACATTTTTTGTCTTCAATGGTAAAAAGTATGTGTTAGTTTATTCTGACTGTAAGATTTTGGTCGATAAAATTACCAGTCATGTGAGTCTCTTTTGTGACTCAAGTCTGCTCTTATAGTCAAGAGGTTGGTAAAAACAATTCATAAATTTTTTAAAACTTAACTGAATAACACAGAAAAAGAAATTTGGTGAATAATAACACATGTTACTATATTGACATTCAAAGACGTGTTATCTGTTAAAATATCCAAAATTTAAAATTTTATCTCCTGTATTATTAAATCATAATTTTCAAAAATTTAAAATCTCAACTTTAGTCTTTAACATTAATAGATATATTTCTATATTGATTTTGTTTCTATATTTTTCATTTTTTGCCATGATTATTTTCTCATATAATATAAATATGTTGATACAATGTATTCTGATTTAGGTTTCATCTCCCTGAACTACTCTGAGATTTTTCCTACCTACCATTCCACCTGAACCCACCTATTTTTGTCTCTCCTTAAAAACAAACAGGCATTTAAAGAATAAGAATAACATAAAATAGAATAAAACAAAACAAAACAAAAACCCATAATACCGTAAAATGACAAAGCATACAAAAATTGTAAAGAATAGATCCAAAGAAATCACATGAGATCTGTTTACCTGGTTTTCATATAGCTTTGGTGTTATCTATCAAGCTATTCACCAATTTTGTTTAGATTTTACAATTTTGTCAAGGAGAAGTTTTTGAAGTAAGAGCTAGTGATTTTCTCAGTGTTGCTATATCCCCCTTTTTAATTCTGATTTTGATAATTTCGCTATTTCCTCTGCCTTTTAGTTAGTTTGGCTAAGGGTTTCCTATCTTGCTAATTTTTGTCAAAGAACCAAATTTTCTTTTATTGATTCTTTCTATCTTGTTCTCCTTGTTTCTATTTTAGTGATTTAAGTCTTAACTTTGATTATTCCTGCCTTCTACTCACTCTGGGTGTTTGTTTATTTTGGTTCTAGATCTTTCATTTATGCTGTTAGTCAATAGAATGAGATTTCATTATTATATTTTTATGAATGTACTTAATTTTACAAACTTTCCACTTAGCACTACTTTCATTGTGTCCTATAAGTCTTGGTAAGTTATGCATTCATTTTCATTGAATTCTAGAAATTCTTTAATTTATTTCATTACCGATCGGTCACAGAATAAAGAGAAGTTCAGTTTCCAGGAACTTCTAGACTTCCTTTTGTTTCTGTTATTGTTAGCATGCAGCTTTAATCCATGGTGGTCTGATAAGATACAGGGGCTTATTTACAATTTCCCATTTCTATTGAAACAGGCTTTGTGAGTGAGTGTATGACCAGTTTTGGAGAAGGTTCTGTGAAGTGTTGAGAAGAAGGTGTATTCTTTTTTTGTTTTTCCAAAATGATCCATAGATATCTGTTATGTTCATTTGAGTTTAACTTTAACTATCCAAGTGAAACACAAGTATGAAAAGAACTTCAAATCTTTGAAGAAAGAAATTGAAGATATCAGAATATGGAAAGATCTCCCATGATCATATATTGGTTAGATTAACATAGTAAAAATGGTCATCCTACCAAAAGTACACTACAGATTCAAAACAATTCCCATCAAAATCCCCACACAATTCTTCACAGACCTTGAGAGAACAATTTTCAACTTCATTTGAAAAACAACAACAACAACAACCCTGAATAAAACAATCTTTTACAATAGAACAGAGTTTGGAGGTATCTTCATCCCTAATATCAAGCTGTACTACAAAAAAAGTAGTAATAAAACCTCCACGGTATTGGCCTAAAAATAGACAGGTTGATCAATCAAATCAAATCAAAGAACCAATAGTAAATTCAAACAACCTTGGATACTTGATTTTTGGAAAAGAATTCAAAACTATAGAATGGAAAAACACAAAACAAAACAACACTAAACAAAAAACAAACAAACAAATCTTCAACAAATGGTGCTGATTTAATTGGATGTCTGCATGTAGAAGAATACACATAGATCCATGTCTCTCACCTTGAACAAAATTCAAGTCTAAGTGGATTAAAATCTTAACATGAAACCTAATACACTGTATCTGATAGGAGAGAAAGCAGGAGATACCCTTGAATATCTTGGCACAAGAACCAAATTCCTGAGCAGAATATCAATGTCTCAAGTCCTAAAATCAATAAATAGCAAGTAGACTTTTTTTTCTCTTTATTAGATATTTTCTTCATTTACATTTCACATGCCATCCAGAAATTTTCCCTTACCCTCCCGTGTCCCCGCCCTGCTCCCCTACCCACCCCCTCCCACATAATGGCCCTGGCATTCCCCTGTTCTGGGGCATATAGAGTCTGTATGACCAAGGGGCCTCTCCTCCCAATGATGGCCAACCAGGCCATCTTCTTCCATATATGCAGCTAGAGACATGAGCGCAGGGGGAACTAGTTAGTTCATGTTATTCTTCCACCTAGAGGGTTGAAGACCCCTTCCGTAGACTTTTTTAAACTGAAAAGGTTCTAAAAGCACAGAACATGAACAAAAGGACAATACAACAGCCTACACCATGGGAAAATATGTCCAACTCTATAACTGACAGAGGCTGACATCCAAAATGTATAAAAAACTCAAGAAACTAGACAACAACAAATCAAATAACTCAATTTAAAATGGGGACAATCTCTAGATATATATCTCTATATCTAACTTTATGACACATAGTATCTCTATCTATCTATTCTCTATCGAGAGAGAAAGAGAGAGAGAGAGAGAGAGAGAGAGAGAGAGAGAGAGAGAGCTCAACAGAGGAATCTCAAATAGCTGAGAAACACATAAAGATACATTCAACATCCTTACTAATAATGGAAATGCAAATTAAAATAACTGTGATTTTATGTTACACCCATCAGAATGGATAAGATCAAAACCTCAAGTGTCTTCTCATCCTTGCAAGAATGTGGAGGAAGGAGATCGCCCCTCCTGAACATGCGGGAGTGCACACTTGTACGACTGCTTGGGAAATTCATTTAATTTCAGGGTTCTGGAGAATGGAAGGATTGGAACAGTGTGAAATCGATCTCAGTGGAAATGCAAGTGCAAGCTGACAGGTGAGTCACTGATATTCCGTAGGTGTGCTCTCCCTCTCTCTCTTCTCTCTTCCCTCCTTTCCTCCCTCTTTGTCTTTCTGAATTCATGTCATTTTAATTGGTTACACAACTCCTTGTTTTTAACATAATACACAATCAAGAGGCTTTTCAGTATTTTCCTCAATCTCATTATTTCCCCTGAAAATCCCATGAAACAATGTCACCAGGAAGCAAAATACACACACAAAGTCACTGTTCTAAAGCAAGTTATACATTAACTTTCAACTCTCAGAAAAACCTCCAAATCCCAGGTCATTTGGGCATAAAAATTTGGTTTCATTATTAGTATGAGAACAGAAAGGTATTAAATAGTCAGGGTAATGTTAATATTTTTAATTGTCTAAATTTGTAGAATCTCTTTATTAAGCTCATTCAAGTATCTATTTCTATAATGCTTTTCAAACTCTTTTCCATATGCAATATTAATTCCTCTTCTAACTTCTCCCAGGGCTCCTTCACAAGCCCAATTTCTGTCTCTTTTTTTTTTTCCAACTTTTATTAGATATTTTCTTCGTTTACATTTCAAGTGTTATCCAGAAAGTTCCCTATACCCTCCCCCCTCCCGGCTCTGCTCCCCTACCCACCCGCTCCCACTTCTTGGCCCTGGCATTCCTCTGTACTGGGGCACCAATTTCTGTCTCTTAAAACTTGTACTCTCATTTCCTTAGGTATTCAATGACAGGGGTTCAAATCATTATATTCCTATGGCTCCCTTGAATGGTCCAATCTCTTCTACTCACCCATTTATCTTATATATATATATATATATATATATATATATATATATAAGTTTTCCCCAATAATATTTCTGGATCAACCTTTCTATTATTAGAGATCTTTACCACAGCTCACTAATCCTGTAGACCCAGGTATTTCTTCCTCTATCTTATCCCTTATATTGTCTACTAATATCCCTGTCCTTAGTGACCCTGGTCCTGTGTTTATTCAATTTTCTTAACCAATAAAATGCCAGATTTCTCAAAAGCATTTTCTACTTCAAATGTTTCCTGGAACAATTTAACTACCATGAATTGGTTAAAATGTCCCAGAGAACAATTATAGCAGTCAGCTTCTACATCCAGAACCCCTTGTTCCAATAACCCTGGGTTGACGGCTTGAATGGCCAGGGCCAGAGCAGTTTGTTCCTATAGACATCAAAGCCATTTCCTTCTCTTATAGTGCCCTCAATTCCTTTCCCAGAATTTTTTACCAAACCTGTATTTGAGGAAAATCACGGTATAAAGAAAAGGCAAAACAGACAAACACACAAGAAAGAGCAACACCAAATGAATACTAGAAAGCCGGAGATGCTTATTCAGATTGGCATGCCTAACCTTACTGTTTTCTAAGACGCTTCACCAAACAGCATCTAATGGAAGCAGATGCAGAGACTCACAGCCAAGCATTGGATGGAGCTCAGGAATCTTGAGGAAGAGTTGGAGGAAGAATTGAGGGACCTGAAGAGGATAAGGACTCCACAGGAAGACCAACAGAATCAATTAGGCTGGACACTCGGGCACTCTCAGAGACCACAGAAGTGCAGCTTGTTATTCATGAGGGTCTCCCAACAACTGTAGTTGGGAATGTCCCTGAATCTGTTTCCTGACCATAAATCCTATTTCCTTAACCCCTACCTGAACAGTCTTGTCTGGCCTCAGGAGGAGGGGATGTGACTATGGGTGGAGGTGAGTGAGGGGTGGTAGTGGGGACGAGAAAGGAGAATGGTGGAGATCTGTGTGAGGACTGGGAGGAAAGGCAGACTGATATTGTGGTGTAAAATGAGTAAATAAAGAAGCATAGAACACATAAACACATATAGATGCATGGAAACATGTTCATACAGACAAGAATCTCATTACAACATAAAACTTGAAATTGTAGTATATAGGCAAAGTAGTCTTAAAATTTTTAAGAATTGACCTGACAAATACTATGTGACAAAGAACCTCCAAAGATCTTACAAGTTCATTTGGTATTAGCGATCTAATACAGAGTGGTAGACATGGACTTGGCCCTTCAGGGTGATTTATATACACAGTAAGAGTCCATTAAAGAAAACTAATTTTTTTATTTGTGAGTGGTTATCAATGGGAGATAGTGTCTGGGTTAAGGATTGGGTCATCTGTCTATTTTGCTCAGTACTAGTTCCCCATCTGGTGCACACCCATGCTATTCCTGTGCATGCCATCAGTCTCTGGGAGTTCATTTGACCATAAATCCTGTTTTGTTTAGATAATCTTATTCCCTTTGTGTCTGACATTTACTCTGACACTTTCAATACTTATGTGTAATATGTCACAACATTTCCTAAGCCCTGAAGTGAAGAAGTGCATACAAAGAAAGACCTTATTTAGTACTGAATGTTTCAAGGTCTCTCCCTTTCCACACATTGTATAGCTGGGGTTCTCTGAATCTGACACCATCTACTAAAGAAGGAAGCTTCTGAAATAATGGCTGAAAAAGTACTGATCAATGACTATAGGAGAATGTAGTTAGTAGTCATTTTATAGCTATGGCCCTATATCAGAACAGTAAAATTTAGTTTCTTCTAGATCCTTGGCCCATTTACTCTCAGGCTCTTGTGTCCCTGAGTAGTTTGGGTTCTATTTTATGGACTGGACCTTAAATACAAACAGAGAGCAGTTGATTACTTCCAGAAGTTTTATGCCAGCATCTCACTAGCACACCGTTGCCATTATTATTGGTTTCAGATGAAATCTCAAAGTGGTTTCATTTGCTTTTTCTTGATATCTATGTTGTACTTTAAGTCCTCAGCTATTGAATTTACCCTTTTTGAGAACTCTCTATCTGAACCCCACTTTAAATTGAGGTGTATTTTTGATGTCCTTGTTTGTTCTTTATAGATGTTAGATATTAGCACTCTACTGGATATGAACTTGATAAAAAATATTTTCCATTTTCAAACTGCCACTTTGCTTTAAAATTATGGTAATCTTTGCCATAGAGAAGAATTCATTTTCCTGTTGATTATAGTGAATGTGCAAAAGATATTTTGTCCAGAAATTCTTCTGTGCTGAGTTCAACAATATTCCTCATTTTCTCTTCTATCATGTTCACTGTATCTGCTTTTATCTTGAGGATTTTTGTATCCAGTTGAACATGAGTTTTATACAGGATGATAAGTATAGCTATTGTTGGATTCTTCTGCATACACCCATCCAATTTGATCAGCTCCTTTTGTTGAAGATGCTATCTTATTCTGTATGTATTTTTGGCTTCCTGTGTGTTCCTTTGCTATCCTTTTGTTTTCTCATTGCTCTAGGGAAGATTTCTAGTACTGTACTGAATAGGTATACACAAAGTGGACAAAACTTCTTTGTGTTCCTTTCCATTTAATTTGAAGATGGCTGTGGGCTGGCTGACAATGTCCCTTATTATTTTGAAATTTATCTCTTGTATCCCTGTTCTCTCTGGAACTTTTATGATGAAGGGCTCTTGGATTTTGTAAAAGGCTTTTTCTACATCTAATGAGGTGACCTGTGTTTTTTGTCATCAATCTGTTTATATGATAGATTATACTTATCAGTTTAATTAGACCAAAGCATCCTTAAATCTTTAGGATGAAGTCTAGTTGATCTTGGTAGATGATTCTTCTCCTAGATGCTCCTAGATTTGATTTGCAACTGTATTTATAGGAATATTTCATCTATTTTAGCAAGAGAAGTTCTTCTGTAGTTTTCTCTTTGTTGGTGCTGTATGTGACTTAGGTACCAGTGTAACTGTGGACTTATAAAATGAATTGGCCAATTTTTGTCAAAACTCTACAAATTAAGGTTGATATCCACCATTACCTAACAGCCTTCTGAGGCTAGGTGCTTAATAGAAGGCTCCCTTCATTAGCAAGTTTTCTTCTTCTCTGATCTTATCTGGGAAAATCACCACTTCTGCTACACCTAACCAATCCTCACATGCCTTAGGTTATGCCCTAGGAATAGCATATAGCCTCAGTTAGATTACTAGACCAATTACCTTTCTCCTGTTAACCATGTTCAGCCAGCACCCAAGACTCCTAAAATGTTTGCCCACATTAAACAGGCATTTCAGTACATTAAACCCACAGCCAATGACATTTACCCATCCTGAATTTTCCTACCTTCAGTCTCTCAAGATTATATAAGCCTTGAATCACCCAACTAACATTGGTCTGACTCTGTGAAACTGCTCCCAATGTGATCATTCACTGTATATACTCACAGGGCTTCCAGTTGCTCTGTTATCTTATCTCTGCTTCCATTACCCTTCTGGACCATATGGGATGATGATCCCTAAGGGATCATATGGGATGATGATCCCTAAGGGCATGGAGAGCTACAGACATTGACCCTTCTGATACTAGTTTACAGAATAATCTATGCTTTCAAAAATTTAAAAAAGACTGGCAGATTTCTGAGCTAAAGTAATCTCACCTTGGGCACTTTTTTTTTGGGGGGGGGTAGGGTAGAGAACTTTTAATCGCTATTTCTATTTCACTAGGATATATCAGTCTGTTTAAATATGGCTGGAAATAACCCAGATGACTGTGATCCAAAGAATGTATACAGAAATGTTCATTTTCACAATGGAATACTATTCAGTTATTTAAAACAAGAACATCATGAATTTTGCAGACAAATGGGGGGAACGAGAAAATATTATCTTGAGTGAGGTAACCCAGACCCAAAAAGACATGAATGATATTTACTCACTGTATCCCTGGTTGTCAACTTGACTATATTTGGAATGAGCTACAATCCAGATTTGGAAGGCTCACCAGTGACCCTAACCTGGAGGGTTGGATATAGAAGTCTCTGATCTGGATCTTGGTATGGAGGTCTTGATAGCATACCAGCTATGGATTCCAGAAGATTAAGACAGAGAGTTCTCCGAGCTCAAAATTATCTAGGATTAAAGGTGTGAGATTAAGACAGAGATCCCCGAGCTCAAGATCTCCTAGGATTAAAGGTGTGATGGCACACACCTTTAATCTGGGTTACACCTTCTGCTGGAGACTATATAAGGACACTGGAAGAAGGGAGACTGGCACTCG
>LR751575.1:47150-110515 GCA_902729485.2 Mus minutoides | reverse complement strand
CTCACTAATAAGTGGATATTAGCCAAAATGTTCAGAATATTCATGATATAACTCACAGACCTTAGGAAGGGCAATAATAAGGAAGGTCAAGTGAAATTCACTTACAAGAACAAAATAATCATGGTAGGCAGAGGGAGGGAGAAAACTGGGTGGGAGAGGCAAGGGGCAGGATAAAAAGAGGAGCAAGAGCAGGTACAGGGAGATAAAGGTGGGATCCCCAGGAGAATGAATTGAAATGTGCAGCAGTGGGTTTTAGGGGGCAGGGGGACCTCTAAAAAGTCCCAGAGACCTGAGCCGGGAGAGGTGCCCAGAACAATGATGATGGCATTGCCCAAAATGTCCAATAGTGGACAGATGGAACCTGAAGAGACAAACTCCAGTAATGAGACATGGCTCCAGTTAAGGCAGGGGGCCACCCACCCAACTTCAAAATGCAGATACTTTTACCCAAACATTGGCTGAAAAGTTGGGGACAAATATGGAAGAGTTAGAGGAAGAACTGAAGGACCTGAAGGTGATTGCAAGCCCATAGGAAGAACAACAGTGTCACCTAACATGGACCCTTCAGAGCTCCCAGAGACTAAGCCAAAAACCAAGGAACAGACTTGGGCTGATCCGTTTCCCCCAGCACATATGTAGCACAGGACTGTGTTGTGTGGCCTAAGTGAGAGGATGCTCTTAATCCTGTGGAAATGTGATGCCCCAGGAAAAAAAGAATGCTGGGAGGGGCGTGGTAGTACATGGGTGTGAGTGGCAGGTGGGGGAGCACCTTCTTAGAGGTGGTGTATAAGGGGATGGGGTAAAAAACTCAGGGAGGGGGAATGGGGAGGGAGGATGACTTTTGGAATGTAAATAAATAAAATAATTTAATAAAGAGTTTAAAAAAAAAGGAAAAATTATGTATCTGATTGTAATTTAACTTTAATAGGAGGTATGTATTGAGAAATTATCCATTTCTTTTAGGTTTTCTAATTTGCTAGAGTACAGGTTTTTAAAGTACAAACTTAAAATACTCTGGAATTTTATGATATCTAATGTTATATACCTCTTTTAGACTCTAATGTCTCAACTTGTCTCTTCTTTAAACCTTTTGTCAATTTGGCTAAGGTTTCTCCAATCTTATTGATTTTCTCAATAAAGTCCTATTTATTAATTGTGTCATTGAAACTTTGTGTAGTTTATTGTTCTTGTTTGTATCGTATTGATTTCAACCCTGAGTTTCATTATTTCTACACTTTTTGGGTGGGATTTTCTTTATTCTGTAGATTTTGATTAAGCCATTAAGTCACTCATATGTTATCTGTCCATTAATTTTATTGACTCACCTAGTTCTATTGACTTATCTTTTAATACTGCTTTTATTACATGCCATTAATTTTTGGTATGCTCCATTTTTTATTTGTATTCCATTCTACAAAGTTTAATTTTTAAAATTAATTTATTTATTCACTTTACAGCCTGGTTGAAGTCCTCCTCCCTTTTCTCTTATGTGTCCCACCCTCACAAATCCCTCCCTCATATCCCTTCTTATCTGAAAAGGGACTGTCCCCTCCCCTCTTTGGTCCTACCCAACCTGGGACATCAAATTGCAGCAGCACAAAGAGCATCCTCTCTCTCTCCCAATGAGTCCCAACCAGGCAGTCCAGCTAGGGGAAGGGGATCCAATGGCAGGTAACAGAGACAGCTCATGCTCAAATGGTTAGGGGACCTATATAAAGATCAAGCAGCACATCTGCTATAAATATGTAAGGGGCCTAGGTCCAGCCCCTGAAAGCCCTTTGATTTGTAGTTCATTCTTTATAAGCCCCCATGGGCTCAGGTAGTTTGACTATGTAGATATTCTTGTGGTGTTCTAGACCCCTTCTGCTTGCTCTTTTCTATTTCCTTTTCTTCCACAAGACTCCTGACCTCTGCCTCATGTTTGGCTGTGGGTCTCTGCACCTGTTTCCATCAGCGGCTGAATGAAGCCACTCAGGAAATAGTTTTGCTAGGATCCTTATTTATAAATAACCATGGACCACAGAAACAACCTTCTTGGACCATGTCCCTTCAGGCTTTCACCTTCAGCCAGGAGGCAGATCTGAGCTCTAAATATCTGTGCACCTTCCCTGCAAGAGGAGAGCTTGCCTGCAGAGAGTGCTCTGACCACTGGGACTAAGGAGAGAGTTGGACTCCCAGGAGTGCTGACAGAGGCTAACAGAATCATAGAAGGAACAAGCTCCAGCCAGAGACAGCTAGAACATCGAACACGAGAGATTACCAGCTGGTGAAGGGCAAACATAAAAATCTTACTAACAGAAACCAAGACCACTTGGCATCATCAGAACCCAGAACTCCCACCACAGTGAGTCCTGGATACCCCAACAAACCCGAAAAGCAAGATTCAGATTTAAAATCATATCTCATGATGCTGGTAGAGGATTTTAAGTAGGGCAATAATAACTCACTTAAAGAAATACAGAACACTCTTAAACAGGTAGAAGTCCTTACAGAGGAGCCACAAAAATCCCTCAAAGAATTACAGGAAAATTGTCAAGGCCAAGGCTGAGAAGTACAAAGTAGCAATTGAGTCTCAAAATCTACAGATAACAATTTAGTAGCTAAATGTGCTTAACCTTCACAATTTCAATATGAATAATCATCAAAGTTTATATGTGTAGGCAAGATCTATATTACTAGAATGCACCTAATAAAGGATGAAATCCTACTCCACATTTCCTATTTAATAACTCCTTTAATTCTGAACACAGAATTAAATGCCTAAGTAGACATTCACTGATTGTCTTTTGTTTTAACTAAAAATGTTGGTGAAACTTCTATTTATTTATGCTTTTATGTATGTATGTATGTATGTATGTATGTATGTATGTATGTATGTATGTATGTGTGTGTGTGTGTGTATGTATGTATGTATGTATGTATGTATGTATGTATGTATATATTCATTTTTAGATGACTTTTATCTACATTCCTGGGCCATTGTCACTGTGGTTGCTTAAGGACAAACTTTTTTATTCCTTTTGAAGTGAAAACCATATTTTGCATTAAATTAGTTGCAAATTACATAATCTGAAATGATGATTGAAACAATAACTGGCCTGGCATGAACATGAAAAGGACTATAATTAATACTGATCCCTATAGATAGCTATGCCCACTACCCACATTCCTGTCATCATAAAACACCAAGTTTTGAAAATCTCTCTTTTTGCTTGGCAAGTATTTTAAATATGGCTAATACATTTATAATATCTTAAAGAATTTTCTGACCAAATAAAAATATCAATTCATTTTTATCTAATCCTTTTTCCCAGAACACCTTTTACTGACATTTTGAACACAAGTACCAGAAAAATAGGCAATACATTTTATATGATTTTAATTATGTATAATTCTATGAATACAGTTTAAAGGATTTTTTTTTTGAAATTCTATCTTTGATTTTATTGAAGTTGCTTAGCAAAGTCAGAGGCCGTTGAACTGTAAGCTCTTTGTGTCTCACTTTGAATAATAATACACATAATCAAATAAAAGCGGTGAAGTGTGCACAATCATATTATCTAGCACTATTTGTGATGCTTTGTGCTGGCTCTCTGAAAGCTAAAGAAATATGTGTCCTCATCTTAGGAGTAATAAACATGGGCAATTATGCATGATTATGGAGATTAAGTTCTAATTAAGGCTCAATTTCAATAATCTACTCACCCACAAATCTTTTTAAATTTTCAGTGACATGAAAAAAAATCAAGGTAAGTCAAAGTATGAATATCCACTGTGAGAAATGATGAATTGATGCGATTGGTTTTCTGCACATATGTCAGTAGTCTGGGACTGTGCTACATCACAAACCTAACTCTGTTTGCATTTAGGTAAGCAGAGTTATCTTTTCGTGGCATTGAAACATCAAGGAAATGTGTTAACATCTAAGGGCCCTCTGGCAATTTTTCCTTTTTTTTTTCCCCTGTTACTTATATCTATAAGCATCTATTTTTAATATCAGCTTCAAAGTTTTCTGAAAAATGTTAGAATATTTCCTATTTAAACTTAGTATTATTTTTAAAAGATTAAAATACTTCACATTTCATAATTTTGTTATCATTAAAAAATACACAATGCCATGACAAATTATACTTCTTATCAATGTATATGTTTCATTCATTCACAAGAAAATTAAATGAAATTATTAAATAGTCTTACCAAATACAGAAACTTTAGTATTAAAGAATAAATATATTTTAAAAATATTTAAAACTATGGAACAATTTATATAATTCTTTACTCTCCTAATTTAATGATTTTATATTTCTATTTTACTGTAATTCACATAAAATTGTCTTAATAATTACTAATAGTTTTTTTAATTATCCATGATATATATATAACTTAATCAATTCTGTCTCTCTAGTTAACTCTGCCTGAAGCCATCCTCAGCATCACGTTCCCTGCTGCTTACAAAACCTATTACTACCAATAAGTGCTACCCTTATGAACCCACTGATAGCATTTCTCACTAAGGTGCAGGCACTTTTCCGAGGTCTACCCTCTGCAAGCCAAGTAAGATTTGAAGTTTGCTTAGGTAAATAAAGTGAGCCTTGTGGTTTCAATCACTTAATCACCAAAACACGAAAACTTATAGAACTGGATTTTGAACTCATATCATTTTCTGATAGCCTTGTCATTTCTTATTAATGAGAACCAGTCATATTGATTTTAAAGCAAATATTAATGGTAATTAGCACTTCGTCTCTACATGGAGTTTAGTATAAATAAGGGTATACTGCATTACCTTGCTTTCTGCAGACAGGATATATGCAGGGCCCAGCCATAGTAAATATGAAGAAATTCATCCCTTAGTTTTGGTGACAAAAACCTGTATTGATGTAGAAACATATTTTGTTCAGTTTGTTAACAAACTAAAACACATCTAGAATAAAAACTATGTTAGATTTTATGTTCATCCTCATTAATTACCTTCCAAATATTATAAATCTAAATAAAGTAATAGTATTAGATATTATTGAGGTGTTTTTTGTTTGTTTGTTTGTTTTTGTTTTTGGTTTTTTGTTTGTTTGTTTTTTTTTGTTTTTTTTTGTTTTGTTTTGTTTTGTTTTTGCTTTTTACATAAATAAACATGCTATTGGGCATTGTCCTTTTGTCTCATTTACTGCTTCCCTGTCCTGGCATTCCCCTACACCAGGGCATCTAGTCTTCACATAACCAAAAGCCTCTACTGTCATTGATCTTCCACAAGGACATTCTCTGCTACATATGTGGCTGGAGCCAGGGGTCACTCTACATGTGTACTCTTTGGTTTGTGATCTAGCCCCTGGGAGCTCAGGGAGTGGCGGGGGAGGGGAATCTGTTTGGTTGAGATTGTTGTTTTTTTTTCCTGTGGGGTTGCAAAACCTTTCAGCTCCTTCAGTCCTTTTTCTAACTCTTCCATTGACATCCCCATGCTCAGTCTGATGGTTGGCTTTGAGCGTCTACATCTGTATTGGTCAGGCTCTGGCAGACCTCTCAGAGGACAGCTATAAGTGCTCCTGTCAGCAATCAGTTTTTGGCATCAGCAATAGAGTTTGGGTTTGGTAACTGTATGTAGGATGGATCCCCAGGTGAAGGTTTCTCTGCACAGCTTTTCCTTCAGTCTCTGCTCTACACTTTGTCTGTGTCTCCTCCTGTGTGTATTTTGTTTACTCTTCTAAGAAGGACTGAAGTCTCCACACCTTGGTCTTCCTTCTTCTTGATTTTCATGTGTTTTGCAAATCATATCTTGGTTATTCTGAGCTGTTGGGCTAATATCTACTTATCAGTGAGTACATGCCAGGTATTTGTGTGTGTGTGTGTGTGTGTGTGTGTGTGTGTGTGTGTGTGTGTGTGTGTGTGTGTGTGTGTGTGTGTGTGTGTGTGTGTGTGTGTGTGTGTGTGTGTGTGTGTGTGTGTGTGTGTGTGTGTGTGTGTGTGTGATTGGGTTACCTCACTCAGGAGGATATTTTCATCCATGTGCCTAAGAATTTCATGAAGTCATTGTTTTTAATAGCTGAGTAGTACTCCATTGTGTAAATGTACCACATTTTCTCTATCCATTCCTCTGTTGAGAGACATCTGGATTCTTTCCAGCTTCTAGCTAATATAATTAAGCTGTTATGAACATAGTGGAGTATGTGTTTTTATTACCAGTTGGAATCCTAAATCTGATAGGGGACTAATATCCAATATATACAAAGAGCTCAAGAAGCTGGATTCCAGAAATTCAAATAACCCATTAAAAAATGGGGAAGAGAGCTAAACAAGTGAGGAATACCTAATGGAAGAGAAGCACCTAAAAAAAATATTCAACATCCTTAATCATCAGAGAAATGCAAATCAAAACAACCTTGAGATTCTACCTCTCTCCAGTAAGAATGGCTAAGATCAAAAACTCGGATGACAGCAGATGCTGGCGAGGATGTGGAGAAAGAGGAACACTCTTCCATTGCTGGTGGGATTGCAAGCTGGTACAACCACTCTGGAAAACAATCTGGAGGTTCCTCAGAAAATTGGACATAGTATCTTTTATATTTGTATTGTTTTAATTTTTTTTTTTTTATTTGTTACATTTGTTTGGTTCTGTTTATTTGAGACAAGGTATCACAATGTAGTCCTGGCTATCCTGGAATTCACTATAAAGATCAGCCAGGCTCAACTTCCCAGTGACTTGTTTTCTTTACAACAGGTTGGGATTGGGCCCCCAATGAAGAAGTTAAAGAAAGTACTCCAGGAGCTGAAGGGGTCTGCAATCCTATAGGTGGAAGAACAACATGAAATAACTAGTACCTCCAGAGCTCATGTCTCTAGCTGCATATATAGAAGAAGATGGCCTAGTTGGCCATCATTGGGAAGAGAGGCCCCTTGGTCATGCAGACTTTATATGCCCCAGTACAGGGGAACGCCAGAGCCAATAGGGGGGAGTGGGTGGAGGGGGTAGGGGAGCAGGGTGGGGGATGGTGTTTAGGGGATTTTCGGGAGAACATGTGAAATGTAAATGAAGAAAATATCAAATAAAAATGAAAAAAAAGAATTTGTGTGCTACAATTTTATTGATGTAGATATTAAAACCAAATATATATCTTTACATTTTTCTTTGTATATAACAAAACAAAGAAACACAGTTATTAATCTTCATGGTTTATTTTGCAGATTTATCTTTTATTTGTTTACATACACTTGTGATCTGAAAACTTCTTTTTTTTAGACTTCCTTTAGGTCCGTTAAAATTTTCTAATATTTTGATAAGTGAAAACCAGCATATTAATTGTAAATGCTTATGATAGATATTCTTGCTTGATGATTTCATCCAATGTAGTTATTTTCATTTTTCAAAAGTATGAACTACAAATAATTACTTCCCATAACTATTACATTTTAAAAGTTAGCCCAGAAATTAATTCTTAATATTAAAATGTGATCATAATGAAAGTACTTCATCTTTCTTATTTGTCTTCAAAATACTTTTAATAAAACATCACCTGTATGATCACCAGTGACTTTCTTTTAAAATAAGAGTAACGTTTATTTATCCTAGGGATGAAAAAATCTTTCAAACTTAGCAAAGCAAAAGCAAGCAGTACAAGTCTGACTAAAAATCACAGAAAAGGAGGTGGGTTAACAATTCATTTATATGATCAACCTTCAGGAAAATTCTAGACAGGGACTACTTTAATAAAATCTAGAGTAAAGATAAAGACTGTCTGCCTGCATATCATCACAAACCCACCCCAGATTTCATAGTGGGATGACAGGTGTCAGCCCACAGAAACTGTACAAACTGCTTCAAGTTCTTTAAGTCCAACATTAACATAGATGGTTGAAGGGCTGTAGTTAGTATTGATGCCTTGAGAGGACAGCAAGATAATTTTGAAATGTGATTTTTTTTTATGCAAGTGAGAGAAGTAGGAGTTGGAATGTAGTTCTTGAAACTTGCACTTAGAACATTGACCAGCAGACCACTTAGACTATGGGTTCCCTTTTCTCTGATATTTTCTTAACAATAACTTCATCATCAGCAATATGTGTATTTATTTTGCTTTTAATACTATGCTAACTGCTTACCCCCACATCAGCAATATTTTGCATGGTGGCATCTTGAAATAGTACTGACCCAAGAAATTGCATTAAAGCATTCTGCTATTCCTTATAGGCAATATAATGCAGTAAGTTTGAAGAAGTTTGGGTAATTACATTAATTTTGTATTTCTGATATATACTCTTTATTGAGACTTAAAGATGAACCAACTTGGTTCCTAATATATCTGAAAAAAGAATTTATACTTTCTTGTTTAAAAATTGAAGAACGTTTTACAAGAAAGAAAATTAAAAGTCTTATTAATTATTTATGTAGAATCCTATGATATAAATAATAGTTTATATTATCTTTGAATATTCCTTTTAGAAAAGCCCCAGGCTATGTGTCCTAATACAGGGTCTTCAGCAAAGTCCAGCCATTCTGGCCTAGGACCTGTGCACCTCTCTGCTCGGCCTCGTTATATTTCAGCAGATGGTCCTGTTGATGTGCGGTGAGCTACAAACTTCAACTTTGCTTCCCTTTTCTTGCTCTTTGACTAAAGTTCAGAAATAATTGGATTGGAGGCACAATTCAATCATATCAGATAACTGTATTCAATAACTCTATTTGTTATACTTTGGTAGCAATAATTTTTTGCCGATCTTGTTGCTGAAAAAATTTCCTTCATTACATTTTACATTGCCCTCAGAGATGAGGCTAAATCATAATAAGATGTGATACTTAATAGTCTGTTCAAAATTTAAAGAATACATTTTATAATGTCTATTGTCATAATTCTTGGCAAGAAAAAATAATTGGAGAGAAGTTGTTGATTTATTGTTTTTTTTTTTTTTTTTTTTTTTTTTTTTTTTTTTTGGATATTTTCTTTATTTAAATTTCAAATATTTTCCCTTTCAAGGTACACCCTTTGGAAACCCCCTATCCAACCTTCCTCCCCCTGTTTCTGTGAAGGTGCTCCTCTACCCACCCAACTACTGCAGTCTTCATTCCCTGGCATTCTCCTACACTGGGGCATCAAACACCCTCTGTCCCAAAGGCCTCTTCTCCCACAGATGTCCAACAAGGCCATCCTCTGGGTTTCTGTTGCTTTCTTTTGTTTTTAAAAAGTAAAATTACCACTGAAAAATCTATTGTTTTATTTATTTTTTTTTCAGAACAGGACTATACAGATTAGTTTTGTGACTTGAAAATTTTTTCATTTTGTACCATTAAGAAAAGAGATACCAGGGCCAAGATGTGGGAGTGGGTGGGTAGGGGAGCAGGGCAGGGGATGGGGGAGGGTATAGGGGACTAATATCCAACATCTACAAAGAGCTAAAGAAGCTGGACTCCAGAAAAAAACAAAAAAAACATTAAAAACGGGGTACAGAGCTAAACAAATAATTCTAAACTGAGGAATTTCAAATGGCTGAGAAACATCTGAAAAAATGTTCAAAATCCTTAATCATCAGGGAAATGCAAATCAAAACAACACTGAGATTCCACCTCACACCAGCCAGAATGGCTAAGATAAAAAATTCAGGTGACAGCAGATGCTGGCGAGGATGTGGAAAAAGAGGAACACTCCTCCATTGCTGGTGTGATTGCAAGCTGGTACAACCACTCTGGAAATCAGTCTGGCGGTTTCTCAGAAAACTGGACATAGTACTTCCGAAAGATCCTGCAATACCTCTCCTGGGCATATACCCAGAAGATGTTCCAACTGGTAAAAAGGAAACA
Source organism: Mus minutoides (assembly GCA_902729485.2). Taxonomy (NCBI): domain Eukaryota; kingdom Metazoa; phylum Chordata; class Mammalia; order Rodentia; family Muridae; genus Mus; species Mus minutoides. Next base: position 100,734 of record LR751575.1, on the reverse strand, counting down.
TGTTCCACTATGTTCATAGCAGCCTTATTTATAATAGCCAGAAGCGGGAAAGAAACCAGATGTCCCTCAACAGAGGAATGGATACAGAAAATGTGGTACATTTACACAATGAAGTACTATTCTGCTATTAAAAACAATGAATTTATTAAATTCTTGGGCAAATAGATGTATCTGGAGAATATAATCCCTAGTGAGGTAACCCCATCACAAAAGAAGTCATTGGATATGTGCTCACTGATAAATGGATATTAGCCCAGAAACTTAGAATACCCAAGATACAATTTGCAAAACACTAGAAAATCAAGATGGAAGACGAGCGTGTGGATACTTCATTCCTCCTTTGAATAGGAAACAAAATACCCATGAAAGGAGTTACAGAGACAAAGTTTAGAGGTAAGATGAACCGATGGACCATACAGAGACCCCACCAGGGGGGATCCATCCCATAATCAGTCACTAAACTCAGACACTATTGCATAGGACAGCAAGTGTCTACTTAAGGGACCCTGATAAAGCTGTCTCATACTGAAGTGGATGCTCACAGTCATCTATATGATGGAACACAGGACCCACAATGGAGAAGCTAGAGATAGAACCCCAGGAGCAGAAGGGGTCTGCAACCCTAGAAGAGGAAAAACAATATGAACTAACCAGAAACCACAGAGCTCATGTCTCTAGCTTCATATGTAGCAGAAGATGGCCTAGTCAGCCATCATTGGGAGAAGAGGCCCCTTGGTATTGCAATCTTTATATACCCCAATACAGGGTAACGCCAAGGCCAAGAAGTGGGAGTGGGTGGGCAGGGGAACAGAACGGGGGGAGTGGGGAGGGAACTTTCGGGATAGCATTTGAAGTGTAAATTAAGAAAATATCTAATTAAAATATTAAAAAAAAAGAAAAGAAAAGAGAATTCAGAGCTGGGCATTGTGGTGCACACCTTTAAACCCAGCACTCTGGAGGCAGAGGCTGGCGGATTTCTGAGTTCAAGGCCAACGTGGTCTACAAAGTGAGTTCCAGGAAAGCCAGGGCTATACAGAGAAACCATGTCTCAAAAAACAAAACAAAACAAAACAAAACAAAACAAAACAAAACAAAAACAAAAGAAAGAAAATAAAAGAGACTTCATACACTGTATATATCTTGTATATAGTCCTTGTTGTATAAAAGGAGAACTATTCTTCCGTCCCTGGGATGTTACATCTTTAAAGGAGAATACACAAATTAAACCTTCCCAAGATTAAGATAAAGATATGATTAAGATTATTTCCCAGCAGTTTCATTTCTAAAATATGATTCACAGCACACTAAAAGTATTATTGAATGCAAGCTTTGTTACTGGTTTCCACATACCTACCATCGAATAATATATGCAATACATTTATATTCATGTACACATTCTTTGCTTACATGGCAATCCAGGAATCTGTATCTTAGAGCCCACATCTCGACAGTTTTACCTATACTAGTCCCAGGGTCTTTGCCTTTTTCTCATTATTATTTACACCTCATCTCTAGGCTTATTTCAAGCCAGAAGGCCTGAGTGGGGTCTCCCAGGACCATAGCTACTGATTCTTCTTCTGACAAATCAATATCAAATGTGCGCCTGAAATCTGATAGCATCAACCACATGTTCTCCTTTTCACAGCAGGAAATAAAGCTATTTCAAATTGCAGGGCATCAAATTCACACGTGTTTATCGTAATGTAATTTAACCCGACAAACACTGAACTGTTATTTTCTGAAAATATTATGGCTTGTAATGGTTGATTCAACACTTTGGGGGAAACTATGCTGTTAAAAGACAAGTAGGGTATGCCTTCATTATAAGAATATTCTTTCACACTGTCTATTATTGAAATGGAGGGTAGTCAACTGAAAACTGTAAAAGAAAGAAAATATTTTCCAATGGTTTACTTTTAGTTCTTTTATTTCTACTTTGATAAATGTGTTGCTGGTTCCTCTGGAGTCAGTGCTTACTCAGAGACTCTCATTTATCTGTTATGTACTGAATCTGGACTAATGAGTTACTTGTATGGATTTGCAACAACATTTACATTTATTCTAATTTTAATAAAATAAAAATTTTATCTGGAATGGGGTTTTTACTTGATTATTATGTCAAAATGCAAAATCATAGGATCATAATATATAATGCACTCCCTAATTGTATAAACTCATATTAAAATTGTTAAAATATGAAGAGAATTCTTTTTTATTATAGCTTTTATTTTTTATTAATTATTTTCCCAAATATTTCCCCCTCAAAGAATTCTTACCCCCATTCTTCTTCCCCTTTGCCTCTTGAGAGTGTGCTCCCCACTGCCATGCCATACCCCTCCCCTGAGGCATCAAGTCTATAGGATTAAGCACATTCTCTCCTTCTGAGGCCAGACAAGGAAGTCCTCTGCTACATATGTACCAGGGTTCATGGACCAGCCCATGTATGCTCCTTAGTTGGTGGTTTAGTCTCTGGAAGCTCCTAGGGGTCCAGGTTAGTAGATATTGTTGGTCTTCCTATGGGGTTGATGCCCCCTTCAGCAGCTTCAATTCTTTCCCTAACTCTTCCATAGGGGTTCCCAATCTCAGTCCAATGCTTGGCTGTAAGTATCTGCATGTGTCTATTCAGCTGATGGTAGAGTCTCTCAGATGACAGCCATATCAGCACAATATAGCATCAGTAATAGTGTCATGGTTTGGTTCCTGCCCATGGGATGGATCTCAAGTGGGGCTGGTCACTTGTCTGTCATTCCTTCAGTCTCTGCTCCATTTGTCCCTGCATTTCTTTTAGACAGGAACAATTCTAGATCAAAAATTTTGAAGTTAGAGTGGTATTCTCATTTGTACACTGGGGACCCTGTTTTATTACTGGAGTCCGTCTCTTCAGATTCTATGTCCCCAATATGGGGCATTTCATCTAAGGTCACCCGCAGTAATTCCTGAGCACCTCTCACATCCCAGATCTTTGGGTCTTCTGAATAGATACAGAGAATCTGGTTCATTTATACAACGGAATACTATTCAGTTATAAAAACAAATAGAGTAATAAAAATGGTATTCAGTGACAAGGAAGGTTGTTCAGAAGCAGGGGAGGTATGGGGAGGGAACTTGAAATGGTGTACTCAGCACCAACTATAAAACGATTCTGCCTTAGAAACTGAACCAAAGTTCATGGTTCAAACAGCTCTCACCAGTTTAAGTCTATTCGGGCGATGTTTCTGTAGTGTTTCAATTTTGAATACATTGGTTGGAATCATCCCTTAGACAAGCCAGATTTTCACTCAGTAGGAATTGGACTCCATCCAGGTAGCTGGCACGAGGCCCCAAATAAACGCACGCTGAAGAGCGCTGCTCTGCCACCGCAGTGTCAAATTAAACTTGACACTCTTAACAAAAAGATTCATTATTTGCATACTTTCGGGAAATCGGATTTCTTCCCACAGTCCTCTCCCTTTGGTGCTCTGAGCAGCTGGTGTAAAATCAAATCTGTTTGTGCCACCTACATCTATTACTCATAATTAATTCTTATGAAAATACAAATATTTACAAATCACCATAATCTACTAGTGAAATTAGTTAAATCATTGGGAACACAATTTGAGATCACATTATTATTCAGTTTTCAGCCATGGGAAAAAAATCCAATTGTGTTATGTTGTATATTGTTTTCAACCTTATTCTCATCCTTATACAGTAATCACATCAGCCAATCCTGGAGATTTTTTCTTTTCTTTCTTTTCTTTTTTTTTTTTTTTTCCTAATTTACTGAATATCTTGCTTGCATTTTCACCTCTTAAAAATATTCCAGAATTACATTTTGCTGTCATCCTGGAGATTTTTGACCTAAGTTCTTAAAGTATTCTTCTTAGGTGTGCCATGCTCAATGTTGCACTTATACTCAATATTCTAAACTGAGAATGCCTATACATATACCCTCAGCAAACGTTTACATGTGTAGGAGATGACTCGGTTTGATTGCTTAACTCAGGATGACAAAGGCCTTCTTCCAGTCAAGACTTTTTGTTTTTCTTCCAAGGGCTTCATTTTGGTAAGTAAGCTGAAGTGTTTGTTCAGCTCTTTTCCTGTAATTTAAATGATCATATTACTGAAATGCGCTGTCTTACAGAAGAATACTTTTTTTTCTAATTTTATGTAGTTTTCTGAGTGCATAATTAGTATGATGCCTCTGCAACATGTGGGTATGTATTTGTTCATTTTTTCTTTTATTGAAAACATATTTTTCTAACATAATATATCTTGATTGCAATTCCCCTCCCCTCTTTCCACTTAGTATTTCCTCATATCCCCTTCCTTCTAGGTCTACCCTTCTTTCTCTCATTAGAAAACACACAAGCTTCTAAACTGGGTTTGTGTTTGTCTGCAAGGTAACGTCCTGTACCAAAGACAATAGAACATATGGATGGAAGATACTCTATGTAGGTGACAATTCAACTTCTGTATGGTCAATAAGTTGTGTAGGTATTGTTTTTATCAACAGAGTCTAGCCTTCAGTTTTTGTAGTGCAAGCTGTAGTCTTGGCACCAGCATAGGTTGTTTTGGAGTTCCAGTTGGCGTCCTTTGTGCAACAACTCATTTAGCTATAACAGTCCTTCTGGCAGCTTAATTTGATGGCAAGAGATGGACAGTTGGGGCTTTGCCTCTATAGTCTTGAGCAATTCCATTTAGTTTCCCTCACCTACTCCCACATGAATCTTTGATTAAGATGCTAAAAAGTGTGTATTTTTTGGCATTGTTATTAAAAATCTAATGTTCATAGATATGTGGACTTGTCCCTTAAATTTGATTAAATGGAGAGATGTCTGGATGATATGTCTGTTGGAGAGATTGAGGTATTGAAATCTACCACTATCAGTGTTTGAAGATAATTTAAGCTCTAGTAGTGTTTCTTCTATGAACTTGGCAACCTTTGTGTTTAGTCCACAAATGTTAACATTTGCAATACCTTATTGATGGATTTATTTTTTTGATGAGTATTTAGTGTTCTTCCCTATTTCTTCAGTTTAGATTTGGTTTGAAGACTATTTTTATTTTCAGATATTAAAATAGCTGCAATAGGTTGTTTCTTATGTCTCCTTGATTGGAATAATTTTCCATCCTTTTATCTGGAGATAATGTTTATCCTATGTGTTAAGATGTGTTGGATGCAGCAGATAGATATTTTTACACCCATTATGTTAGTCTCTATCTTTTCATGGGAAATTGAGATTATTGAAGTTGAGATATTTTAATGAGAGTGTGTTTCTTGATTAATGTTTGGGATGGTGTGCACACACGTGTGCATGCCTGCCTGCCTTACTATTAGTTTCTTCTCTTGATTTGTGGCTGAGAAAATTTATTCCCTATATTTTCTCAGGTGTGGTTAATTTTGCTTTAGGTTGTAGTTTTGCTTCTAGCAACTTCTGTAAGAGTAGATTTATAAATAGGTAACGGTTAAATTTGAGGTTGTCATTGTATATCTTATTTCCCCATTTATTATGATTGAAAGTATGAGACTGAACCACAAAACAAAGTCCCTCTGGCCTATAATAATCAAAACAGTAAATGAACAGAACAAAGAAAGGGTTTTCAGAGCTGGAGGGGGGAAAAGAGTATTATATATAAGCAGGAGTATTAGAGTAGCACCTGAAGACATTATCGATGGAAACACTAAAGCTAAAATAGATTTGAATAGATGTGCTATGGAATTTAAAACAATACACATTCCTGGCCAGGCTACTATAGCCAGCAAAACTTTCAATCATTTACAATATATACATGGGAAATCAGAAAAATAAAGATCATTTTATGCATACTAAAGGAAATAATGTAGTTGAATAAAATATTTTATATTAATATATCATGTGCCAATATAACTAAAAGTAAAATATAGGACATCTATTGATTCTATTTCATAAACTGAACCTGATACACTGAACCTGAAGAATGAAGACATTAAAATCAGTAAATTATATCATTTAAAATGAGCTCATGACACTAAATATTAGTAGAAAATATTGAAATTGACTGTTTTTGTTTAAGAACACAATATAAATAGGTAAAAGTTGTAAGTTAACTTTATGTCTTTCACAGATATTGTAACTATAGCTGATACACAAAGATTACCATATTTAAACTCATTCCAGTTATTTGATATAGATACACACTTTGCAGAGATTTAAATTAAAATGAAGTGGCAATTTTCATTGCGAACTATAGAAAAGAAATCTGTACAGATAGATGTTCTAAAATCCTTACCTGGATAGTGTACATTTTGATGGAATTTAAATGCAGCCTTTGACAATTCACTCGGAAATGGGTGGACAGACAGAAAAACCTGTGGTAATAGTTACTACAGTGAGAGCATAAAGACATACACTTAAAAAGTTACCAAGAGTACTTAAATGATTAGGGATACATTTTGTACCTCTTCAAGAGATGCTGATGAAGTTATCAAGATGGAAAAATAATGTTGAAATAAGGAGGGAAAGTTCAGACTATTGTGTTTATATTCATGTCTTCAAAATACCACATATAGTACTGTAACTCCAGTTAGTAGAACCAAATGGTAAATTTTAAAATAATCCACTATCTGCATTCAAGTTCTTTCGGCAATAGTCCTGGACAAATACAAGTTAAAAGGGATTAGCTCACCATACTTCAAGTTATTTATGGTGACAAAAATTTACTAAAAATTTCCAGAAATTTGATACTATTTGGGGATTTCGATTTTTGTGCATTAGGAAGTGTTAAGGTGTCCATTTATTTTTTAACATAATGACTTTTGGGGTCTCTTGTAGCTAATATTAACTTATAGACAGTACACAGTATTCCCTGAAAGATCTCTTTTTTTTTTTTCCAATGCACTTGCTTTTTACAGTTAGCATGGGTCGTTGTGGGATTAACATAAAAAGTTGTAAGTATAATTTGATCATTTGTAAGGAATTTTCCTTAAGAATGCATATCTGTACTCCTTTCTGTTCAAAAAAACTCTTGGCCTATAAATTGGCCTATTTTGAAATCTGCTAACGGATCTTATCTTTTGATATTTGAAATCAAGATGAACTTCTGTTTAGTTGGCACAAAAGTTTTCCACTTACACATATCAAGTAAGGGTGTTAGTAGCTCACAATCTATTTCTTGTCTGTGAATACTCTGATAAATTATCCAGTGGCATAGGTCTCCATGACTCACATGCTTCTCATTGTTGCTTTGTCTCCAGTGTCTATTAAGATAATCACATCAACTTTAGCTTTGGTAGATGTGGTGATACCTGATCCCTGATAACCTGGGATTAATTTATTGATGGAATAAACACACCAGAACTTAATAATCAATGATTTTGACCTCAGGAAGGTCCTCCAGCATATACATGTACCATTTTACAGGATTCCATTATTTCAAGATCAATGCTCTCAATTTATTTTAGACTAATTAGCCTTTGATTTGTTTAGCTTTGTTCATTTTCATCTTTATGGCTCCATGGTCATAGGAGAGATTAGTCTTCATGGTATATTTAGAAGCTTTCAGGTTACATATATACACTTGAACTTGTAATGTAAATCTTTCATCCTTCCTTTTTTTCATTCAATGGTAAAAAAAAAAAAAAATAGATAGCATTACAATATATCTTGGTTTTTCCAAAATATTCAAAAGTGTTATTTGATTTTATGCTAAATAAACACCAGGTATGAAAGGCTTGTTCACCAGTCCACGGCCTAGTTAGGATATGCTAGAACCTTTAGGAGGTAATTTATAAGGGTACACACACACACATGAATGACCCTAGTTATATAGAGAATTTAAATGAAAGAAACTTGATTATATGTCGATTTAGTTAGGTTGTCTATTGCTATGATAACAGAACACCATAAGCAACTTGGAAAGGGGAGGGTTTTTTGCACTTCCAAGCCTACAACAAGTATCTCTTTTAAGATCAGAACAGGAATTCAGGTAAGAACTCAGAGGAAGGAACTGAGGCAAAGTCCTACAAAGAAGGCTGATTTCATTTTTTTTTCTGCCAAGATTAAAGGGCTAAGAAATAGCTCTGGCACATACTTGCAGACAGACCAGTCTAGTTGGTAATTTTCTCAATTAAGTATTTCTCTTCCAGGGTGACGTTAACTTACATAATGTTGACACTAAATTATGAAGCATATATGTGATAGAAAATGTTGAATACTCATTTAGCAGAATTCATAATCATGCAGTATGCAGTACAGCATTGCTGGAGGAAGTATACCATTGAATGTGGGCTTTGGCATTTATACCATGTGTTTGATTCTTGTTTCTTCTGTCTTCTTTATATATGTATTTGAAAAAGTGATTTCTCAGCTCCCTGCATCTGCCATCTGCTTACATGACTTACCCATATTTCTTTTCAGAATTCAAAAGCTAGACAATGTGCAGAACCTAAGAGACCTTTGAACTTTCAGTCCTAAATGAGATGTCTTTATCATGTCTCTTTCCATAGGGGTCAGGAATTTTTTTAAGGTATAACAAATAGATTGTAAGCATCAACAGGTGGAGGAGACCATGGAACCAAAGTCTTCTAAATACAAGACTAATGCACATATGAATTCCAAGAGAACTGGGTAGAGAATTGGAGACCTGCTCCAGTATGTGATCAAATAGCAGTCCTAGCCCTAAGAAAAGAAGTATACATGAGTCCCTATTGCATTTATTGCCAAACTGTAAATAGAAGCAATAAGAAAAATATGAACAAAGGGAATTCTGGAGATGGAAAATGTAGGCAAGTGAACAGGAGATCAATATATATATATATATATATATATATATATATATATATATATATATATACATAAACACAGGAGACAAATATATATATATATATATATATATATATATACATAAACACAGGAGACAAATATATATATATATATATATATATATATATATATATATATATACATATTCATAAACACAGGAGACCAATATATATTCATAAACACACCAGAACTTAATAATCAATGATTTTGACCTCAGGAAGGTCCTCCAGCATATACATGTACCATTTTACAGGATTCCATTATTTCAAGATCAATGCTCTCAATTTATTTTAGACTAATTAGCCTGTGATTTGTTTAGCTTTGTTCATTTTCATCTTTATGGCCCCAATTCTTTACCCAGTTCTCTTGGAATTCATATGTGCATTAGTCTTGTTGTATTTAGAAGACTTTGGTTCCATGATATATATATATATATATATATATATATATATATATATATATATATATATATATGAATGATGTGGAACAGTAAAAAGATACTATAGAAGAAATTGATATAGCATCAAAGAAAATGTTAAATAAAAAATAAATAAAACTCCCTGACACAAAATTTTCAGGAAAACTAGGATACTATGAAAAGACCAAACCTAAGTATAATAGGAATAAAAGATGAAGATTCCTAAATCAAAGTCTGAGAAAAAAATTTCAACGACATAATAGAAGAAAATTTCCCAAACTAAAAAGATGACCATAGATATACAAGAAACCTATAGAACCTCAAATAGATTGGTCCAGAAAAGAAAGTCCCCCACCACATAATCATCCAAATGCTAAATGAACAGAACAACCACAACAGAAAAATAATATTAAAAGCTGCAAGGGGAAAAGAGCAACTAATATAAATTGTGGACCTATTAGAATTATACCCAGGTTCTTAACAGAAACTCTAAAAGCCAGAAGGGTCTGGGCAGATGTCTTGCTGTCTTTAATAAAGCCACAGATGCTAACCCAAACTACTATATCCAGCCAAACTTTCAATTACCATAGATGGTGAAAACAAGATATTCCATCAAGGGAAAAAAAATTAAGCAATATCAATCTATAAAGCTAATCCAACAGAAGATACTAAAGGGAACACTCCAAACTAAGGAGGTTAAATATACCCATAAATAACAGGAAATAAAAATTACAAAGCAGCAAAACCAACAGAAGGGAAGAAAAAGCAAACAGGTGCAAATGTAAACACACACACACACACACACACACACACACACACACACACACACAAATACACACACACATGGCACCACCACAGACTACTATAATCAAAATAACAGGAATTAATAATCATTGCTCATTAATATCTCTCAACATCAAAGGACATGATTCTTCAATTAAAAAAAATAGAGACTGACTGAAGAGACACAAAAACAGGATCCATCCTTCTGCTACATAGAACACCTTAACATAAAAGATAAATATTGCCTCAGAATAAAGGGCTGGAAAAATTCCAAGCAAATGGACCCAAGAAGCAAGTTGGGGGTAGCAATTCTACTATCATACAAAATAGACTTCCAACCAAAATTACTTAAAAAGAATGGGGAAGGATAGTTGATACTCATCAAAGGGATTCATGAAGTTGACAATGCAATTTGTAACCTCTGTGCACCAAATGCAAGAGCAAGCAACCACATTTGTATGAGGAACATTACTAAAGCTTAAATTACATATTGAAACTGACACATTAACAATAGGAGACTTCAATACCAGACTTTCAACAATAGACAGCTTATCCATAAAGAAACTAAGCAGAAACAATGGAACTCGACATTATAACTCAATTCCACCATGATTTCTAAACCAAACAAAGACAGAACAAAGAGAAATTGAGAATAATTTTCTTCATGATCATAGATGCAAAAATATTAAAATGCTCACTCACCAAATTCAATATCACTACAAAAAGATCATCTACCTTGATCAGGTAGGCTTTATCCCAGAAACACAGAAATGTTTCCACATATGAAAATCTGTTAATGTAATCTACCATGTGAACTAGAACAAAAATCAAATTATAATTTCACTAGAAACTAAAAAAAACATTGACAAAATGCAATGCTCCTTCATGATAATTGTCCTATAGTGGTCAGGTATACACAGGAAATAACACACACACACACACACACACACACACACACACACACACACACAAAATAACAATAAAGATAACATACAGCAAGCCAATAGCCAACATCAAAATAAATGGAGGGAAACTTAAAGCAATTTCATGGAAAGTGGGGACAAGACAAGGCTGTCCACTCTCTCTGCAATTCAATATAGTTCTTGAAGTTTCAGCTAACACATTAATGCAACTAAAGGAGATAAAAGAGATACAAATTGGAAAAGAAGATGTCAAAGAATATTTGCAGGTGTTATAATAGTTACATAAATAACCCCAAAATATCTACATGGAACTCATATATCTAACAAACACACTCATAAAAGTGGTTGGATACAATATTAACTGGAAATTTTTCAATAGCCCTTCTATACATACACAATAAATAGGCCAAGAAAAAATCTGGGAAATAACATCCTTAACCATGGCCACAAATAGCATAAAATATTTTGGTGTAACTCCAACCAAGCAAGTGTAAGACCTATGTGACAAGAACTATGGGTCTTTGAAGAAGAAATCTGAGACAGTATCAGAACATGGACAGATCTCCCATGCTCATGAATGGACACGATTTACATAGTAAAAATGGCCATTTTTACCAAAAGGAACGTACAGATTCAAAAAATTCCCATTAAAATCCCAACACAGTTATTTCCAGATCTTGAAATAAAAACACTTAACTTCATACGAAAAACCAAAAGATGCAGGATAGCTGAAACACTCTTGTTCAAAAAGAGAATTTCAATAACGTTATTGCCATCTCTGATTTCAAGCACTACTACAGAGATATGTTAATAAAAACCACATGGGATTGGCATAAAACAGACAGGCAGATCAATGGAATGTAATCTTTAATGGAATCAAAGACCCAGAATAAATCTACACTCCTTTGGACATTTTATTTTTGAAAAAGAAGCCAAAATTATACAGTTAAAAAAAAAAAAGAAAAGAAAACAAAAAACAAAGTGTCTTCAACAAATGGTGTTGCTGTTATGGCATGTCTACATGTAGAAATTCAGATAGTTTAAATATCTGTTATCTTGCAGAAAATATTAAGTCCAAGTGTTTGATAGATGCCAACATCAAAATAGTACATTATAACTGATAGAAGAATAGGTCACTTTCTGAATACCAGTAGCACAGGCTCTAAAGGTTGGCAATTAAAAAATGGGATTTCATAGAAGCAAGGGAAGGGTAAATGGGGTAGGGGATAAGCAAAAATTGGTAGCCTGCAAATTGGGAAACAACCTTCATCAATCCCACATTAGAATATAGGGCTAATTGCCAATATATATGAAGAACACAAGAAATTTGACATCAGAAAGTCAAATAATCCTATTAAAAAACAGGGTACAATTTTAAACTGAGAATTTCCTATGAAGGTATCTCTAATGGCAAAGAAACACTTAAAGAAATGTTCAACATTCTTAGCCATCTGGGAAATACAAATCACAACAACTCTCAGACTTCATCTTCCACTTCTCACAATGGCTAAAATGAAAAACACAAGTGATAGTTCATACTGGCAATGATGTGGAACAAGGGCAACAATCATCCTTTGCTGGTGGGAGTGCAAATGTGTACAGTCAATTATAAAACCAATGTGGCAGTTTCCCAGAAAATTGAGAATTGATCTGTCTTAAGAAGCATCTATATAATTCCTGGGCATATACCCAAAGGACACTGCACCATAATACTAGGACACTTGTATAACTATGTTTATAGCAGTGTTATTCATAAGAGTCAAGATCTAGATGAGTGCGGAGCACTTCTGAAGTTAGCTTTGACTGACTTCTTACTTGTGATTAAACTTGAATGAGTCTGCTGACATCTGTCTTTGGTTTTAATTAAGACATGTGTTATATCCTGACAATTTCCTCTGCTTATGCATATGCCCTTGAGAAACTGTCTTAGCCTGAAGGAAACAGCCTTAGTCAAACATAGATACTGTGTACTATAAACTTGCCACATAACAATTTGTGGCCATTTTTCACCTTCTTGGAATTGGTCATGCTTTTTGTTGCTTGTCTTTAAAAGACACTGAGAAAATACACTTACACTCTTGCATGGAATTCACCAGGGGCTCTCCCATCTCTGGCTCTTGCATTATCTTTCTGCCTTTTCTATAATAGTCAGCACTCCCCCAAGTCTTGTTTTCCCACCCTGTCTGACCAGCAGGACCCTCAGGTAATTGCAGAAGTTGCAGAAGTGGCCCAACTAATGACTAGTCTAGACTTAGCCTTATGCCTTGAGTGGGAGCCCAATCCTGACACTCTGAGCCAAGACCCTATGCTCGAAACCTAGGGTAGAATCATACACACTGACAAAAACAAACAAACAAACAAACAAACATACATACAAACAAACAAAGTCAATGAAATGATTTGTAATGATATTACGCTCTGCTCATAGATTGGTGCATAGCCTTATTTTCATCAGAGAGGTTTCATCTAGCAATTGAGGGAAACAGGTGCAGAGGCATACAGTGAAACATTAAGTAGAGTTCTAGGAATACAGTTGAAGAGGAGGAGGAAGGACTGTAGAAGCCAGAGGGCTCATAGAGATTCACAGAGACTGAACCACCAACCTTGGAGCCTGCATAGGACTGACCTATTGTGATACATGTTACCATTGTGCAGCTTGGTTCTTGTGGGAATCTTAAAACAGCTAGAGCAGCTTCTGCCTCTGACTCCATAGCTTGCCTATCTCATCTAGTCTTTTTTATTTTATTATTATTTTTTTAATAGGAGAGGAGATGCCTAATTTTGCAGCCAGTTGATATGCCAAAGCTGGTGATAGAAGGCCTGCCTACCCGTTTGCAAAGCATATCCCTAAAACTGTCACCTAAAATCAGATTTCCACATTTGAGGGCTCCACATCTACAGCTCTAAAAAAATGGAGAATAGAAAATTTATGGAAATATTTTTTTACTGTACTGTAAAATACCTACTGTGAATGTTTTATATAGAACACATTGAAATAAATATTTATATATACTTGTATTGGACAATACATTATTTGTATCATAGTATTTAGTGAAATTTATTGGAGAATGTGCACAGACTAAAATGGAATATAATATCCTTTTATAGATAGATTTACAAATCTTGGGATTTAGACACACACAGGGATCTAAGAATCTGTCTCTTACATGTACCAAGGTGGTGACTCAATTTATGACACATATGTTTGCTTTAAAATTCTATATACTTATTTGGATAGAAAATCCAGTAATATATACAAGGAATCTGATAACTTAGTACCTGAAATACATAGCACTGTAACTTTTCAGGAAAGTGGCTTGCTAAAAGACTGATGTCATAACTGAAAGAAATGAATTATCAACTTAGGTATCTCCTTAAATATAAGAAGACTTCATTTTATATCCATCAATAATTAAGCTTGCAAGTATCTGTAGGTCAAATTCCCAAACAAAATTTTAAACTTCAAGAAATATTTGGCTTCAAAATTTAATTCAAATTAGTCTTTTTTAAAGCCCTAAATTGCACTAGTTTCTCTCACACAGAATATACTCATCCATAATAACATCTTCAAAAATCATAATCCACCATAATCTTACCTAAAAAAATATCAAACTGAAAAAAATTTTCATTAACTAAAAACTCATAAATCAGTTTTTTAATAATGAGATTTTTTTCTCATGATCCACTTGCCTGGATCAAAATTCTTTTGATTATTTGGGATTGTGAAACAAATAGTATGTGATTCAAAAAATATAAGTATAAGAGTATTTATAAATATAAAATATAAACACAACAGTACATCAACTCATTGGAAAAAAAATCACATGGAATCATGATGGAAATTTCAGGTATACCAATATTTAGAGGTCTCTTGTAAACATAGTGATAGAAATTGATTTTTAAAATAGCAAAAGGAACATGAAGATTGATGAGCTTATGTATTTATGTTTAATTTGTATACAAAAGCAAACTTTCTTAGGGAATTTTCATATATAGTTTTGAGTAATCTTCCTTCATAACCACATATCATATGTCTCAGTATCCTCCCTCTTGTGTTCTCATACCCACCAGGCTCACTATTTCCCAGATACCTCTTACTGTATTTGCATTGTCTTTTATCCGAGACACATAATCCATGACTGTCTGGGTCTTTCTTTTCTTATTGTCATTATTCTCCTCAGCTGGAGCTTCATTCAATTTTAAAGGTCTTTGAGAAGAAACACATTTCTCTTACAGCCTCTGAATTATCTGTCCTTGTAATCAAATGGGAATTACTGTGCATTATACATCTCTTCGTGGTACTTTGTCAGAGTCCATTGTCAAAACAATAGGAGTTCTTTGTCAAAGCAATTGATTAGTGTTCTCTAATTATTCTTTGTGTTTATTACTGACACGGGGGACCAGGCCTGTCAATAAATTAGATCACGTAGTTTAAACTTTAAGTATATCCCTTGCTATTATAAATCTCCTTTTCTATAATGGGGCAATGTGTTATGTGATACATGTGTTATTTGTACAGTCATCTTGAATAATTCCAAAGAAAACTCTCATATTTACCTATTTTTCAAGGGCTCCTTGTAAATACCAAAAAATGCTTCTGATAAAATAGTTAACTTTCAGGAAAATACTCTGTCTTACTATATAGATTGCCATGCAATACCCTTTATTATTCTTTTAATGAAACTCAAATTTTTAGTACAATATATTCTAAATAATGCCCCACTCTCAACTCCTCCCGGATACCCCTGACCTCCACTTCATCCAAACCCACACATGTTCTGTCTCTCTTTTGAAAATAAGCAATCATATAAACAATAAAAAATTAATTAAAAGAAAAATAAAACAAAACCAAACACACTGGATTAGGACAACACAAACAAATAGAAAAAAAAAAAAAAGAACTGAAGAAAAGCACAAGGAAAAAAATGAAGGGAAGACACTGGAAACCAAGTCAACATGCACGATGAACATCTCAACTCACAGAGACAATAGCAGTGTGCATGGGGCCTGCACAAGCCTGTACCACATTCAGTCCCAGGGCTGAGAGAATTAGACACACATTTCATTCCTATCCCTGAAGCACTGTCCATTTAATAATCACTCACAAATATCCTCTTTATATTTCAAATTTAATATCTTTTTTTCTAAAAGCATGATAAATTATCTCACAGTCAAATAGAACTATTTCTTTTTTTTATCTTTCCTTTTTGTTTATTTTCCTTTCCCCTCCTTTGTTGAAAAGTTTCTTTCCTCATACAGTATATCCTGATTATAGTATTCCTCCCCTGTACTCCTTCCAATCCCTCCCTATCTCTCTTTTCTCTGAATCTACCTCCTTTCTGTTTTTCATTAGAAATGAGCAGGCTTCTATAATATAACAAAAAATATGATAAGATGATATAAAAACTCTCATGAACAAGACAAATATACAGGGTAAGAAAAATCTCCATAGCAGGTACAAGAGTCAGTGATGTACTCAGTATCACAGCCATGAGTCCCATAAAAACACTAAGTGAACACTAGGATATGTAAATAAAGGGCCTGGTGCAGACCCATGTAAGCTATATAACTATTGCTTTAGTCTCTGTCATCTCCCATGTGCTTGGCTTAGTTGATTCAAATGACATTGCCATCCTTCTGTCCTCCATTCCCTCTGGCTTCTACACTTAATCTTTTTTTACTCCTCTTCCCCTAGATTACCTGATGTCCTAAGGGAGGGACATGACGGAGACTTACCACTTAGACTCTCTCTTCTTGCATTTTCTGGCTGTAATTCTTGCCATCTGTCCCCATCTTCTGCAGAGGGAGTGTCCCTGCTGATGACAGAGTAAAAGGCACTCATCTTTGATTGTAGCTTGGTCATCATTTACTTAACCGCTAATATTCACTTATAAGCAAATACACACTGATACGTTATTTCTTGGCTACCTTTGAAATAGCCAATTCAAATCAGATTAGACAGGCAGGTTTATTGGGAAGCTTTCTCAGATGAACAACTTCACTGTCCTGAAGACCTAGACCAGGGGAGTTACCATAGAGGAAAGAGGGGAGTAGGGGAGAAAAAAAATAAAATGAGAAAGGATGGATGTTCAGAGAGAAGAGAAGGAGAAGAGGAGGAGGAGGAAACCAAAATGTCTGGATTATAAGGAAGAGCCTCTAGGCAACCTAGCACCTGGGCAGAAAAGTTCAGGGTTGGTGACAGGGTATTCCAGGACTGAGGGAATATGGGAAACCTAGAAGGCAAACTGCTTTGATATGTAAAATACTACTCATGTCAGTCCCTTGTCCCATTTGAAACCAAACACATGACATAATTTATCTTTTTGTGTCTGAGTTACCTCCCTTGGGATATTTTTTTTTCTACTTGTATCCATTTGCCTGTAATTTACACATTGTCATTGTTAATAGCTGAGTAAAATTACTTTATTGTGTAGATGTACCATATTTTCTTTATTCATTCTTCTCTGGAAGGACATCTAGATTATTTCCAGTTTCTGATTATTATGAATAAAACTGCTAAGAACATAGTTGAGCAAGTGTCCTAGGGTATTCTTAGTTTGAGTTTTACTGCTGTGAACAAACATCATGACCAAGGTAATGCTTGTAAGGAACAACATTTAATTAGGTCTGGTTTACAGGTTCAGAGGGTCAGTCCATTATCATCAAGTTGGGAACATGGCATTGTCCAGGCAGAAGTAGAGATGGAGTTGTAAAGAGTTACACCTCGTGTTCTGAAGGCAGCTAGGGGAAGACCTCTAACAAGGCTACACCTACTAATAGTGCCATTTCCTGAGCCAAGCATATTCAAACCACCATAGGTAGGACTGCACATCTTTTGGGTATATACTTTTGGATCTCGAGATGGGACTCAATTCTGAGCTTCCTGAGGAACTGTTATATTGATTTTTAAAGTGGCTGCATACGTTTTCTCACCCACTAACAATGGAGGATGCTTCTCTTGTCTGGAAAAATTCTTCTATTTAAGGTTGAAGTCTACCATTGACAAGAAAACCTCTTGGCTCAAGGCAATGTGGAGGACTTCCTTCAATTGCAGATTTTTTTTCCCCAATTTTTTTTTATTAGATATTTTCTTAATTTACATTTCAAATGCTATCTGGAAAGTTCCCTCTATTCTTCCACCGCCCTGCTCCCCTACCCACCCACTCCCACTGCTTGGCCCTGGCGTTCCCCTGTATTGGGGACATATAAAATTTGCAATAACAAGGGGCCTCTCTTCCCAATGATGGCCGACTAGGCCATCTTCTGCTACATATGCAGCTAGAGACACGAGCTCTGGAGGTTCTGGTTAGTTCATATTGTTGTTCCTCTTATAGGGTTGATATGGGGTACTTTCTCGAGCTTCTCCATTGGGAACCCTGTGTTCCATCTTACAGATCAGTTATAGTTCTTCTTACATGACGTTGTCTGGGGAATTCAAAACCCTCTACCTGTGGAATGTCTCTTAGCCTCAGTTATATTACAGGATAGACCTCTTTTCTTCTGTTAAGAAATCATTCATCGAGTACCTAAGATTCCTGAAATGCTTCCCCATGCTAATGAGTTCATTTGGTACCCTAAGTCTTATGCCAATTACTTTGCACTATCCTGGATGTTCCTACCCCAGTCCCTAAATTATATAACCCTATAATAAGCCTAAGTAAAGTTGATCTGACCTCCACACTGGTCCTTGTGTGATTATTCACTGTACATACTCACAGGGCTTCTGAACCAAACCCCTGTTCATTTTCACTGCTCCAATTGTCCTCATGGACCTATATAGATTGAAGTTCCCCAAGGGCAACAGGAGCCCATCTTTGCTGCATTTCTTTGGCAACATATGTTGTCACTTATTTTATTGATCTTAGTCATTCTGATGAACTCATTAAATAGTTTTGCTTTTTACTTCTCTGATGGCTAAGGATGTTGTTTCACAACCATTCAAGTTGAGAATTCTCTTTAGATCTGTATCCCAATTTTAATTTGGATTATTTGTATTTTTGTTATCTAGTTTCTTGAATTCTTTATATATTAAGAATACTAAGCTCCTTTTAGAGGTATAATTGGAAAAAAATGTTTTGCCTATCTTCAGACTACTGCTTTGTATAGTTGATGGTGTCCATAGCTATAAAGAATAATTTCAGTTTCATGAGGTCCCATTTGTTAATTGTTGGTCTTAGTACCTGTACTATTTGTATTCTTTTTAGAAAGTCATCTCTTGGGGGCTGGTGAGATGGCTCAGCGAGTAAGAGCACCCGACTGCTCTTCTGAAGGTGATAAGTTCAAATCCCAGCAACCACATGGTGGCTCACAACCATCCTTAATGAGATCTGGTGCCCTCTTCTGGAGTGCCTGAAGACAGCTACAGTGTACTTACATATAATAAATAAAATAAATCTTTAAAAAAAAAAAAAAAAGAAAAAAGAAAGAAAGTCATCTCTTGTGTCAATGCATTCAAGGCTGTTTTGTTCTTTCGGTTTTATAATTTTCAGTACCTCTGGTTTTATTTTGAGGTCATTCATCCACTTGGACTTAAGTTTTGTTCAGGGTAGTAAATATGGCTCTGTTTGGAGTCTTCTGCCTATAGACATCCAGATTCATTAGCACATACTGCTGAAGATATTTCCAGTATGTATTTCTGGCTTCTTTAGCAAAGATGTGGAGGTGTGAGTTTATGTCTGGGTCTATAATTCAAATCCACTGATCAACATGTTTTTTATGCCAATGACATTCAATTAATAGTAATTTTTATTACTATAGCTTAGCTCTCTAATACAACTTGAAATTGGCAATGGTAAAACTCCAGCAGTTCTTTTATTCATCTGAATTGCTTAGATCTCTTAGGTTTTTGTGTTTGTGTTTTGTATTGTTTTGTTTTATTTATTTATTTATTTATTTATTTATTTATTTATTTATTTGGTTTTGTCTCTTTTTCCTCCTCATAACTTGGAGGGTTTTTTTCCCTTCAAAATCTCTAAAGAATTTTGTTGAGGGTTTTGATGGAGATTTCATTGAATCTGTTGATTGATTTGGTAGAATGGCCATTTTATTATGTTAATCCTAGTAATCCATGAGTATAGAGGAGATCTTTCAATTTTCTGACAGCATCTTACATTTCTTTCTTTAATATTTAAAGTTTTTAGCATACAAGTTTTTCATTTCCTTGGTTAAAGCTACCCTATGGTGTTTTATATTATTTGAAGCTATGTTAAAAGTTGTTGTTTCCCTGATATCTTTTTCAATCCATTTGTCATTTCTATAAAGGAGGGATACAGATTTTTTTTTCTAAGTTAATATTGTATTCACCTACTTTGCTAAAAGGCTTTATTATCTATAGGAGTTGCCTGATCCGATTTTAGGATTACATTTACATATTATCATATTCAAATAATGATATGTTAACATCTTCCTTTCAAATTTGTATATTTTTGATGTCATCCCATTGTCTTATTTCTCTATGTAGAAGTTTCAGTACTATATTGAATATCTATGGAGGGAGTCAACAATCTTTTCTTGTTCCTGATTTTGTAGAATTGCTTTGAGTTTCTCTTAGTTTAATTTGATGTTAGCTATACCTTTGCTATAACTTGCCTTCATTATGTTGTTATGACCTTTGTATCCTTAATCTGTCAAAGAATTTTATTATGAAGGAGTGTTGAATTTTACCAAAAAGACATTTCTATATCCATTAAAAGTATTTTTTATTTAATACTGATCCCAACTTCTTATCATGTTTGCAAACATATTGATCAAGAATTATATACCATGGCATGCAGTGCAAAAAATTTGGAACTTGATAAATGTGGGAAAATGAGAACAAGTTAGAAGGAAAAATGAGATCTTTTTTTTTAATTCATCCTAACTTTTGACATTAATAAATAAGAGAATTCATATTTCAGATAGACCAAAATATCTTGAGTCTCACAGAATTCAGATATCTTGGTGAGTCACACCAAGAATACTTATGACCTAAACTATTTAAATGAGAAAATGTGCCTGTTACTTTTAATGATAATATTAGACTTACTTCAAACTAGCCTTACAGTATACTGAGATACATTTCAATGTGATTCTGGAAGTTTTATATATATATATAAAATCTGACTCCTAAAGGTTATTTTTCTCAGGAGATTAACTTTTGCAACTCTCCAAGGTTTTAACAAATATATATATATATATATATATATATATATATATATATATATATATATATATATATATATATNAAATATATATATATATATATATATATATATATATATATATATATATATATATATATATATATACCTCGCAGGTATTTACTATGGAGCTGTCACATGTAAGATATGCATATTTCAATTCATATAAAATAGATTGACAAAGCAATAAACAACTAGAGGATGAGGGAGGGTTTAGGGGACTTTCAGGATAAGATCTGAAATGTAAATGAAGAAAATATCTAATAAAAATTGAAAAATAAAATATATAGCATAGGTAGTATATCAAAGAACAAAGGCAAGATAGCCTCATAATATAAAGTTGCAGCATTATGATGAATTTATTTATGGTTAAAATTGCACTATGAAAAACTTTATAGTATGTATAGTAAGGTATGTAGATCTTTCTGATAGAAATATCTTTTCTTTCAAATGTATAGGATATAATCTATCAGGAAAGTGATTTTCATTTACTATTGTCTATGTTTACTAAATATTGATTGATACTTCTTCACTTTGTGTTTTCCTTGCTAGTTTTATATTCAGTTAAAATAATAACATGGACTTGAAAGTGAATTTTATCATGAGTAAAACTAATATTGACCACTTCTTTAAACAATAGAGCTGAGTATATCAATGTAGTAGTATTTTTTTCAAATTAGGTTAATACAATATTGCCAATGATTGTTTCAAACTTTCTTTGAAAACTATTTTTATATTACCAGTATACACAGTTAAATTGGAAGAATATCAATATGGTCTAAGGTCAGTTATCTGTAAACAACAATTTCAATGAGACAAATAATTGAAATTTAAATAGATATTAAATATTATATGGTAGGTGACTACTAAGAAGCCAAGCTTAGCTTATAAAAGCTATTTGGGTGATGATAAAGCATGCTAAGGATATTCTCCCAATATTCTCCCTTTAGTTGAGAAAGTTCCACGTTTGGAGGAAGGAAATAGGCTAATATAAAGTTACTGTTGTACCTTACATCTTTTTTTTTAAATTCCCTTTATTATCATTTCTTAATGTGTAACAGAAAAAAATACAATTGAAGTAGAGTCTTCTGGCATGTACAATATCATAGAAGTATGCAAATCACTTAGATTTGTCTTTAGAAAAAAAGATAATCTTATCTATCTATCTATCTATCTATCTATCTATCTATCTATCTATTTAATTTAGTACATTATAGCTGTCTTTAAACACACCATAACTGTGTATTGTAACTACCTTGTTACAGATAACTCTAAGCCACCATTTGGTTGCTGGGAATTGAACTCAGAACCTCTGGAAGAGCAATCAGTTTTTGTGGTGTCCCTTTTCCACCAACATAGTTGGTGCTATGACCGGAGCCGTGCTGCACCCAATGGCATCCATTGTGTTGTTAACTAGGCTAAGAGCCAGGTACCCCTACAGCCAGGTTCTGCAAGTCTCCTAGGTCACCCAGCTCCGCCCAGCTTACCAGAGGCCCACCTACAACCAGCCCACCTGCGCAACCTGCAAGATGTCACGAGACTTCAGGGTTCCCGCCAAACTCCAGAACGCCTGCGCAGAAGAGTGGGGGCGGGTTTCCCTTCCTTTATCCCCAAATGCTTGTCCACCATTAAACAGTTGGTCTAAGCAGAAGCAACCATGTAGCCTCGGAGTTCTTCTTTCTTCCCCCACTCCCTTAGTTTCATTTCAGCTTCGGGCCAATCCTCCAGGAACTCAGTCCACTGTGGTCAGTGGACCCCAACAAGTTTTCTTAACTCTGAGCCATCTCTCCAGCTTGAAAGATAACATTCATTGGAATATTTAATGTAATATTTAAAATGTAATATGTGAAGTATGTAATGTAACATATGAAATGTTCTCAAAAGTGTATGTAATTGGGAAAAATGCAAAAACCAATTACATGTATTTTATTTGGTTAGCTTGTGATTCAAGAAACTACAATAGAGATTAAGTATCAATATATTAGAAATATCTGAGAAAATCTCAATTATTTCCCTTGGTATTGTATTAACTCCACCTATTAGTAAGGTTTCAAACACTCACTGAAGTATTAATGACTAAATTTTGGCATTATGTGTCATGTTTCAAATAAGTTTTATAGTAATAACTAGAGGACATTTTATCCTTTTAGTTTAAATTTAAATGAAAAAAATAGTTTCATCTAAATTTTGTTTCATTTAAATATTACATTACAAAACAAAGAATAGCTGTGCTACTTGTTGATTTCAGAACTTGATCTTCAATGTCACAAAGTGTGGATCCAATTAGAATTGAGTGAAGAT
Organism: Mus minutoides; assembly: GCA_902729485.2. NCBI lineage: Eukaryota > Metazoa > Chordata > Mammalia > Rodentia > Muridae > Mus > Mus minutoides. The sequence continues at coordinate 77,348 of LR751575.1, read as the reverse complement.
AATGATTTTAGATAAGGGGATGTGAAAAGGGGTTTATATATCCTGATGACATAGTGCTAAAACATAATGAAATGACAAGATATGAAGGTAGGAATTAGGAGTTGTAAATGACTGGTCCTGTGCATTGCTACCACAGACCAACAGATCTTATTCAAGGAAAACATTCCCAAATTCATTTTAAAAATGTAACTATAAATTCATATAAGAATGACATAAAACTTATGTAATTGGTGCAATTTTCATAATGCATTTTAAAATATAGTTTCTATGTAGTCCTATGTGGTTTAGAATTAAGCAGATAAAGTTTTGATTGTCATTTTCAAAGTGAGAAAATATGTTAGCATTCATTTGAGGTAATGTTTCTGCTGGTACCAAAAGTTAATTAATTTAAGAGTACTGAAAAAAATGTTTAAAAGAAACAGTTTAGATAATTTTAGAGAAGTCTTTTTAGAAATAAATGAGTAATATATTCTTGTATTAGACATGTGGTTAAACGTAATTTTCTCTCACAACTTTATGGAATTATAATTAATATAATATGATTTCTTTCTTATATTAATAATGTATTTCTGTATAGCCAATAGTTTAAAATCAAGTAAAATCATCTTAAAAACAAAATGCTCAAGTAAAATAAAGTGAAATTTGCCAAATACAAAGTTGTGCTACATACTTTTCTTCATTTCTCTAGAATTTTATAACAATTATAGCAGTGATAAAGATATCATTAGTTAGATCGCTATAATGTATATAGGTTTCATAAATTTACTTTAATAATATTTGTTTATGTGCTTCAGCAGGGAATTAGAGTCTGTGCTAGAAAACTATCTATTGGACTCATGCAGCTTTCTATCATATATCTTTGATTCCCTAGGTAGAGGTACCTTAATCAAGCAGACTGTCATAGAAAACAGTCACACTCAAGGTGGACAACAAAGGTTGTGTTCTCACAACAGGTAATTATAGAGAAATATTCAATTTGAATAACTAGATTTAAGTCATATGAACCTTTTAGTGTCATAGCCATGATTGATCTCTATGTGTTCATGTGCAATGTCTTTTGTAATATTAATTGGCAGACAGGACATGGCAGGGAAGGAGTAGACTCAAGGTTGACATACTTCAAGCATGCTACAGAAAATTGAAAAGCTCCATGGCTTAAGCTTAAGCAATGTATAGAAACAATGATTCCAGGATAAATAAGAATACGGGAATCAGTAACTATCTGCACACAGTGAGTGACAGAATAATATTTCAAGTGCCACGTGACTCAGGTATGAAGATCAAATCCAAAGCGAACATTGTAGTTCTTGGTTTTCATCTAAGCACTTGAGAAACAGAAGCAGTTATTTTTCTAAAAGTTTGAAGCAAGTCTTCCTTACATAAAGTCTTTCTGTCCAACCGTGGAACAATATGGCAGGGCCTTAGCTATAAACGCAAAGCAAAACAAAGTAAAGCAAAACAAAAACCAACTGACCACTAACACTATTACCACCACCACCACAAACAAAAACATCAATCTGAAAATATTCAACCATGTAATATATGTGCATTTGATATGATTTAATGAAAACATTTCTACTGTTGTGATCTTTTTGAAAAAATGAAAACGAAAAACAAGTATAATGTCTTAGATGTCTTAGTTATTTCCCTTTAATGTTGTGATGATATCAATAATAATGGCCTCAATAGACTCACTTATTTGAATGTTTGGTCATTGGGGACTGCTATTACTTGAAAAAGATTAAGAAGTTTTGCCTTGTTGGAGTAGGTAGAGCTTTGTTATACAAAGTGCATCACTAGAGTTGGGCTTTGAGGTTTCAAAACCAGGGCCAATATTACTTTTTTTTTTTTCCATCTCCCTGAAGTTTCTGATGTAGAACTTTCAGCTACCTCTTTAACATCATATCTTTCTGTTTGCTACTATGACCCCACCCTGATGATACTGGACTGAACCACTGAAATTTTAAGCAATAAACATAGAGACTAAAAGCACCCTCCCATCACCTATGAGAGTTAGGATAGGAATTGAAGGCACATAACTAAACCAAAAACTTCAGTGAAGCACAGCTTACTAGCTTGCTCTTCATGGATTGCTCAACTTGTTTCCTAAGACATTTGTCACTGCCCACAGAGGGCAGAATTTCTTACTTCAATCATTAATCAAGAAAGTTCCCCTACAGATGTGCCCACAGGCCAACCTACTGGAGGCAATTTTTCAACTGAGGGTCCCTCTTCCCAGGTGACTCTAGTTTGTGTCAAATTGACAAAAACTAACCTACACATGTAACAAAACAAAATATATGGGAATGTAAAGATAAAAGAGCATGAATAAAGTATAGACTTTGTTTAATAGTATTTTACAGATGTTGCAGTAACAGTGACAATGACAGGTTTCATTAGTAAGTATTGCTAATAAAGAAAACTAAGTTGTAAATAATAATATCATTTGTTTTGTAATTTTTCCATCACTCTAAATCTACATTAAAATGTTCACATACTTAAAATTAGAGATAAGTAGAGACATTAACAATGGACACATGTTGGCACATGCCTTTAATCCCAGCACTTGGGAGGCAGCAGCAGGCAGATTTCTGAGTTCAAGGCCAGCCTGGTCTACAGAGTGAATTACAGGACAGCCAGGGCTATACATAGAAACCCTGTCTCGAAAGACAGACAGAGAGAGAGAGAGAGAGAGAGAGAGAGAGAGAGAGAGAGAGAGAGGAAGAGAGAGAAAGAGAGAGAGAGAGAGAGAGAGGAAGAGAGAGAAAGAGAGAGAGAGAGAGAGAGAGAGAGAGAGAGAGAGAGAGGATGGCACCTATAGCTAGTATACTTGCATGCTTGTTTCCCAGTTGATGAATTGTTAGAGGAATAGGAAATTTGACCTTATTGGAAAATGTGTGTTCTTGTTGGAGTTGTGTGTATTCCTAGTGGTTGGCATTGGAATTTCAGAAGCCCAAGACTGGTACCTGTCTCTGTCTCTCTGTCTCTGTCTCTGTTTCTCTCTGAATCTCTATTTCTTTCCCTCCTTCCTACCCCCATGCCCCCTTGTTCCCTGTTCTCTCTCCTCTTTCCCTTTTTCTGTGCCTGATGTCTTCAGATCAGAAGGTAAGCTTAAGCTACTACAATTGCACCATGCCTCCAGTTTGCTAGCGTATCTTTCCATGTTTATAATGGTCTAAGCTAGCTGGGCGTGGTGGTGCAGGCCTTTAATCCCAGCACTTGGGAGGCAGAGGCAGGCAGATTTTTGAGTTCGAGGCCAGCCTGGTCTACAGAGTGAGTTCCAGGACAGCCAGGTCTACACAGAGAAACTCTGTCTCGAAAAACCAAAAAAAAAAAAAAAAAAAAAAGGTCTAAGCTTCTGAATTATAAGAAATCAAATGTTGTCTTTTCCCCCTGTCTTAGTCAGGGTTTCTATTCCTGCACAAACATCATGATCAAGAAGCAAGTTGGGAGGAAAGGGTTTATTTGGCTTACACTTTAATATAGCTGTTTATCACCAAGGAAGTCAGGACTGGAACTCAAGCAGGTCAGAAAGCAGGAGCTGATGCAGAGGCCATGGAGGGATGTTCTTTAGTGGCTTGCTTTCCCTGGCTTGCTCAGCCTGGAACCCAAGACTGCCAGCCCAGAGATGGTCCCACCCAGTAGGGGCCCTTGATCACTAATTGACAAAATGCCTCACAGCTAGATCTCATGGAGGCCATTTCCCCAACTGAAGCTCCTTTCTCTGTGATAACCCAGCTATGTCAAGTTGACACAAAAACTAGCCAGTACAATTGACCTCTTGTCAACTTGACACACAAATACATCACTAGTAAGCCTCAACCCTTAGTTCTTACTCATCCCCAAGATCCTAAATATCTTAAAAATCCCACAGTCCTTACATACTAAAAGTTCAATCCTTTTAAAATATCTAGTATCTTTTAAAATTCAAAGTACTTTAAAATTGAAAGGCTCTGAACAGTGGACTTCATTTAAAAACTTCCTTCATGAGGGAAAAATATCAGGGCACAGCCACAATCAAAATAAAAAATCAATCTCCAACCGTCCAATGTCTGAGATCCAACTCACAATTTTCCTGGCTCCTCCAAGGGCTTAGGTCACTTCTCCAGCCATGCCCTTTGTAGCACACAAGTCCTCTAGGCTCCAGATGCCTGTACTCCATTGCTGCTGCTGTTCTTGGTGGTCATCTCATGGTACTGGCATCTCCAAAATGCTTCTGTAACTAGGCTTCAACACTAGCCACTCAAAGGCTCTCTTCATGGTGCTGATCCTCAACTCCATTGCATGATCCCTTTAGTCCTGGGCCATAAATTGCAACTGAGGCTGCACCTTCACCAATGGCCTTCCATGGCCTCTCACAGTGCTTTGGTGGCCTCAGCTGCTCTGCATGACCCCTTCATGCCTCTAAAACCAGTAACACCTAGGTAACTCTTACACATTACCAAGTCCAGTCACAGCACAAAGTACAACCATGGCTATCTCTGGAACACAGACTCCTTGTGCTTTCAGAAAACATTTCACAGAAGATGTCACCTCAATGATGCTGGACTCTTCTTAATCAACCCCTAATTTCTTAGCTCCAGCTAACCAGCATCAATGGTCCCAGTAATGCCAAGTTTTTGCTTTAGTAGTTCTGGTATCTTGTTAATCACAGTTGATTCTTCAGCCCCAGCTAACCAGAACCACAGAATCTTCACAAAGTAACAATGGCCCTGAAAAGAGTCTTTAAGTTTCCCTCTGAAATTTTACAAGCCATGCATCCATCTTCTGCACTGTTTTCAAAATTATCTTCCAAGCTCCTACACAACATCCCACAGAGCTCTTAACACAGAATGGATCTTCTGCCCCAAAGTTCCAAAATCCTTCCACAGTTCTCCCCAAAACATGGTCAAGTTGTTACAGGAATACCCCACTCCTAGTACCAATTTGTCTTAGTCAGGGTTTCTATTCTTGTACAAACATCATGACCAAGAAGCAAGTTGGGGAGGAAAGGGTTTATTCGGCTTACATTTTCATACAGCTGTTTATCACCAAGGAAGTCAGGACTGGAACTCAAGCAGGTGAGGAAGCAGGAGCTGATGCAGAGGCCATGGAGAGATGTTCTTTACTGGCTTGCTTCCCCTGGCTTGCTCAGCCTGCTCTCTTATAGAACCCAAGACTGCCAGCCCAGAGATGGTCCCACCCACAAGGGGCCCTTGATCACTAATTGAGAAAATGCCTCACAGCTAGATCTCATGGAGGCCATTTCCCAACTGAAGCTCCTTTCTCTGTGATAACCCAGCTGTGTCAAGTTGACACAAAAACTAGCCAGTACACCCCTTTCCCACATCTGTGTTATCTCGGTATTTGCTGGAGCATGGGCAAACTCTCAGTGACCTTTGTCTCAAATGGAGCCATGGCTTTCCTCTACCAAACCCTCTGGAAACTACCAATTATATAGAGCTATACTTCAGCATCCATATCTCACTTTTTAAATGATTATTTCAATGGCTTCCAATTTAGGCTATCACTTTAGTTACTTATTTTTGGTGGTGGTCTTAGGAGTAGGCGGATACTGGCTTGGTTGTAGAGTTATCACAGAAGACTTCCATGTCTTTCTTTCTCTACTGTGCATCTGTAATCATTGATATCACTGCCAAAGTAAATTGCTTGCTCTTTACATTAAGCACAAGTACAGTCCATGAGCCTTCATGTGGTTTTCCACGTGGTTCCTGCTGCAGCATAGACCATGAATACAGTCCCCTGTTGCTATAGGACCCCAGACACAGACAGGGCTCTCAGAGCCAGCCAGGACCACAGTTATTAACATGGCCTGAGACTGCACTGTTGGCCACTCAGAGCAATATGGCGCCTGAGAAAAGCACCACACATATATTCAGTCTATAGCACAGACTATGGGCATCTGCATGGTCTTCAGTATTAACATGTGCACCAATACAGACTCAGCCAACTATAGGACAATAGAGCCACATATGACTCTCTCTGGCCAAAGTGCCCAGACACCCCTATGGCCTCAGGTTGCAGTATAGATTTCTCATATTCATGTGGCCCAAATGAAGCATCATGGACCATGGTAGACTTTGAAGAGGCAAAGTCCAGAAATTAAATGGTTCATCAACTCAGGCCTCTGTTGTTGCCCAAAGCCAGGGTCCTACAGCCAGGCTTGTTGGAAACTGTGACTGTGTTTGTATAATCTGTAGCTACTTGGCACCAGTGGATGCCACCGAACCCACTGGGCAACAATATGTTGTACCCTCAACCACAGTCCTCTCTCACACCTGCCACTGCCTTCACCTCTACATTTCTGACTGGGTCCACTGTTCATGCACTCCACTTTCCCATCTTTTCTAACTCTCCACCCCAAATTGAGGCCAGCCTGGTCTCTAGAATCAGTTCCAAGACATTCAGGGCTACAAAGAGAAATCTAGTCTTACAAAACAAACAATGAACAAATTCTGGCATATACTGTTCAGGAATGGTTTCTGAGGCTCCACATGAAGCTGAGAAGTTAAGGGAAATAATTTGATCTGAGAGGATAGAGTCACATTGTTTAGAAGTATGGCTACTGTTAAATCCCCCCCATTCATAAATCCATGAACATATCAGCAACACTAAACATACCCAGTAGGTTGAAAAATTGAATAAAATAAATAAATAAACACATACATAAAAATAAATAAATAAATAAATAAATAAATAAATAAATAAATGTAAGAAATGAAGTGGGCAGAGAAACACATGAAGATTTGGAAGGAGGAAGAGGATGGGCAGGAAGGAAGACTATAACAAAGGTAAATTGTGACCATGAAATCTTATGTTTAAATAAAAAAAAGTGCAGAGACCAAGATATTAAAAGATTCAGAATATTTATAGACCAGGAAGGTAATAAAAATATAATTTTATTTAATTAACACTCATGGTTGTAAGATCAGAAGATAAGGAAAGAAGATTTAAGCTTTTATGTTAAAATATTAAGTTAAAAGGAAAATACATAAGTAGCCACATGAAAGAGCTGCATATGTACCTGTAATATTCAATACAATATAATTATGATACTTAATTTTTCATATCAACTCAATGATATTTATAATTACCATGGAGACAAGCTTCTAGATGTGTCAGTCAGTCAGTGAGGGTGTTTCCAGAAATGTTTAACTGAACATGGAAATGTAACCCTGAACTTGGATGGTTCCATCAAGGAGGTACTTTCAATTCTGAAGAAAAAGGAGAAAGCAATGTATATCAATTTTGCTCCCAGGGAACACACAGTGAGTACCCTGTTGTAATGCTTTTCAGCCATGATAAAATGTATCTTTAAAGTGTTTAGCTTCAACAACCCTTCCTTCATTAAGTTTCTGTACTCATTCTTTCTAGGTCAAAATAGAAAAAAAAAAAAAATCATGTAGAATGGGTTTCATACATACTGAGAGGTAGGTTTCAAATGTGTCAGTAAATCCCTTCAAATTGACAATCAAGATTAAATACCACAGTTTCCTTGGTCACTGTGAATGGAATAATAACCAATTAACCAATAGAAGGAGGAAATACACATGTTAAACAAATGAAGGGTTTTCAAAGAGATTCAAAATAGAAACTGTTTCTAATTTCAAATCAAAGGATATACAGGTATACATGTACAATCTTCATATAATCACTTACCTTTTCTATTTATTTTTTTATAAAAGATATTTAAGTTGCACCTTTGAGTATAAGGAATCAGATCAGAAAAAAAATCAGGTTTCAAGAATAAACAAGCTTTCAGGCATCTAAACATTAGAGATTACTGCTACTTTTATTGGTTATCTTTCAGAATGTGATGGTAAGACTCCATTGTTGACAATTCCATACACTTGAGTTAGAAAACATGGAGTAATCAACAACCTGGTACTGACACGGTGCCTGATCCTTATTGGCTCATTTTCATAGATCCCGAATGCGATATGTATGCTTTCAGAAAAATCAGTCTTAATATGTTAATACTATAACCTATAGTAATAAGTGGAATGGCAAAATATGATCATTGGTTCAATACTTATACAAATGTTATGAGAGTAGCCGAACACTTTCTGACTGGACTTGAGCTCTGTTCTACAAAAATCTTTAACTGACACTATTACCAGCTACAACAACCAGTGGCTAGATAGATTATAGGCTCTAAGGTAAAACTCAATACAATCATATGCTAAAAAGATATACAACTTCTAATGACCTAACATTATCTTTAGAATAACGCATACTTCCATTCTCAATACTGATGCTTCTACTTGCAATGTATGGCAATTAACACAGAGCCATACAACTGGTCAGCATGTAGACAATAAGAGACCATACATTATCACCATTACATGTGAAACTTCACCATGTTGGTCCACACAACCTTCAGGGACCATCTCAGGAAAGGGATGAAAAGGATTGGAAAAGGCAGATGTGGATGATAAAGAATCAGTGTCTTCTGCTCACAATGGTGATTGTAACACCATGCATATGATCTGAAAAAAAAAAATCATGAGTCAGACAAAAATCTCAGTATTGAGTAGGGACATGAGTGTGGAGTTCCTCTGCCATCGGAGGAGATATTGCCAGTGCATTCTGCTGGGAGAGAGAAAGTGACTTTTCTTCAAGGGTGTGATATCCTCATCTCAGTAGACTTATCATGCTCCAGGTGATGGCCCCATACTAAGAGTCTTTTAACAGCACATATTGAATTTAAAGAGTGTTTTAAAAACAACGAAAAGCCCTACTTGTTTTTCCAAGCGATCATGGACTGATGAAGCAGGTTAAAAATTTCACATCAGACTGACATCCAAGGAAAGAAGTCCATGTCCCAGTTCACATTGTACAGCACAAAACCTACATTTGTTATAGAAATGTTCTCCAATGAGAGTCACTTACATGAACCTCAGGACACAGAGTTGAAAAGATCAATAATAAACTAAATCACAGTATTCAAAGACCTTAAAGAAGGCCTGAGCAATAAGGTTAATGAACTTAAAGGTTAATATAAATGGTTGTGTTACTCCAAAACAAAGAACAGCAGAATGAAAGAACAAGGGCAATTCAAACTTTAAAGGCTGTATTCAGTAAATAAATATAAATATTTAATAGAACTCAAGCCAAAGTAAGGAAAGAATTGAAAACCTCAGTGACATATTAGGAAAATTAGTGGAAAACCTTTCAAATAAAATCAAATAGAAGATAGAACTTTAAAATAATGTAGAAAATATGTATATATGTATATTCTGCTAGAATGGCCAAATTTTCTACTTTATTTTTCTATCTTCTTTTCCTTCATATATGTGTATATATGTGTGTATACTTATTGTGTATATTTGTATAAGTATACATATACACATATAATATATATATTATATATATATATATATATATATATATATATATATATATATATATATATATTGAACAGTGGAAAGAAACACAGAGAGATTATAGGACACCATATAGGATACAATAAAATATAAAATCTTCTAATTATCAGCATCAAAAAGGTAAAGAATCTCAGGTCAGTAGTATATGCCAGGTTTTCACAGTATCTGTCATAGGGGAAACAAACAAACAAACAAACAAAAATCCTGAGCCTGGAGTTGGTGGTGCATGCCTTTAGTCCCAGCACTTGGGATGCAGAGGCAGGCAGATTTCAGAGTTCAAGGGCAGCCTGTTCTACAAAGTGAGTTCCAGGACAGCTAGGGCTACACAGAAAAACCCTGTCTCAAAAAAAAAAAAAAAAATCCTCAAATTACAAAGTATGTACACCCTCAAATACAAGAAGCACTATGTTCATTATCCGATTCAATCTGAAAACCAACTCCACACAACATATAATTAAAACATTAAATAGTACAAAGAGGGGACTCTGAGAGCTTCAAGGGAAACATCACAAGTCACATAGCTAGAAACGCCATCAGAATAAGACTTTACCTTTTAATGGAATCTTTAAGAGTCATAATATTTTGAAAAGAGTAATCACATTCTCTCGTATTTTTGAAATCTACTCCAAACTGTTAATGTGAATACATAATCTGAAACAAATGCAGAAACCAGAGAAATTAAAAAGAAACATAGTAGGGTGCAGAAAAAGGGAACAGAAGACAAGAGAGTAGGAGAACACATGTGCTATAGAAGGGTAAATGAGCTAAAAAGCTAAACAAATCAACAAAGTGAGAGAAGGGGATCTTACTAGGAATGGGGAGGATAGGGGAGACAGTACACAGAGAGAATTAGGAACAGAGACAAAATACACTAAGAGTTTTTGAAACATCATAAGGGTCTATGCTACTTTACACTTACTTTAAAATATGTGTGTATTTGCACATAAGTATATGTAGTTTGAATGAAGATATTTAATTTAGGGAAAAAATGCATGCCTGAAGGACCTACAGACTACCTAGGAAAATACTTGTTCTAATCGGGATTAATGTCAGAGTTTGGAGAAATGGAGAAAATAGTAAAAGTAAACTGTAGGCAATTATCAAATATTAAGAGCTATTAGAAAAACAATACTTTTCCACAAATATTTACATATTTATATATACTCGATGGCGAATACAATTTAACAGTTAGAATAATAGAGCAGATCTGGCAGGAACAGATCCTATTTTGATCAGAAAGTAATTTAATAGCTTCCCTATACTTGTTTCAAGAGTACATTAATAAACTCAATGGCCTTGGCTTGTAGCAGTCAACCTGTAATAGCCAGCCTTCAAGATTCCATAAAATCATTAGAAGATGGGGTGAAATCCGGGAATGGCTACAACCCAATTTCTCTATGAAAATCTGGTGACCAGCTTTCTAAACTGCTGGGGGGGGGTGCGGTGTGGAAAGGCAGGAATGAATCTTGTGGAGGAAATAGGGTAGAGAGTGAAACTCTGTATTCTCCAGTGTCTGATTATCAAGCCCTATCTGAAAAGCCACTACCTGAAAAGGCTCTTGGCAAAGGATTGAGACCTAACAAAGGAGCCAAGCCCAGGGCAAAGGTCACTTGTGCAGCCCTCAGGAGACCCCCTCCCCTACAGAGTCACTAGCAAGCAGATTAGATTAACAGTGTGTTAAATGTCCTGGTTGGCCCTTGGTTACTTAGCCACACCTTTGTTGGCTGAAAAGTTATATGTAATTTATTGAACAGAATTGTAAAAGATCTACACTTCACTGCTGGTTTTGAAAGACACACAACATGAGGACTCCCTCTCCTTCTGACTCAGGAGACACCCCAAATCACTCATGAGAAACAGTTGGTCTTAATACAAACAAAAGGATTTTTATTTCAAGAGCTCTCGGGCCCACAGTCATGCAGCCTGTGCACCCCACAGGGATAGAGGACCATGGCGCTTGAGTAGCTGGGAGAGGGGGTATTTAAAGGAAGAAACCACAAAGAAAGGGGAGGATATGATGACAAAGAATGGGGAAGTTGAGTAAGCATCATAAGGGGATGATGAGTTTCTGTTCATCTTTAATGTAAGGGTTACAGGCTATCTTTGGCAAACATCCCTGGTCCCTTACACAATGAGTCAGGCGCCTGGGTGCATCATCTAGTAGTCATTGGCTTCTCAGGCTGAAGGTAAGAGAACAAATTACTCATGCTGACTTTGTTTCTAGGGGTTTGGGAGATATAATGAGTTGGGGTCTTACAGTGTCAAGAGTGAATTCTGGGGCATTTTGTCGTGAAGAGTTTTCAACTTTGCTCCACTTTTTTTCAGGTCTCAGTTTTGACAAAGCTATTCACTATAAGGGATTTGTGACTGGACCAGAATTTAAGGTACTCCTGTTAGCATTCTGTCTAAGCTCTGCCCCATAGTTACATGGCAACATCTAGGTAGGCCTGACCCACTATAAAAGGGGCTGCTTGCTCTTCTCCTCCCTCTCTTGTTTCTCTCTTGCCCTTTCTCTGCTTCCCTTCCCTTCCCCCCCCTCTCTCCTCATTCCCCCCCCCTCTCTCCATGTGCTCATGGCTGGCCTCCACTCTATTTCTCTTCTCTCTCTCTCTCTCTCTCTCTCTCTCTCTCTCTCTCTCCATCATTTCTCTGCCTCTACTACCCTCTTAACTCCCCTCCTCATACCTTGAATAAACTATATTCAGTACTTTCTTGAGCTGGCCATGGTGGTGCATGCCTTTAATCCCAGCACTCAGGAGGCAGAGGCTGGAGGATTTCTGAGTTCAAGGCCAGCCTGGTCTACAGTGTTAGTTCCAGGACAGCCAGGGCTATTCAGAGAAACCTTGTCTCAAAAAACAAAGCAAAGCAAAGCAAAGCAAAGCAAAGCAAAGCAAAGCAAAGCAAAGCAAAGCAAAACAAAACAAAACAAAACAAAACAAAACAAAACAAAAGGGTAAGGGGTGTCTTGGCATGGGCCATCTAAAGCACCCTTTTCCCCATACTTGATCATAGCTCTATAGAACACACCTCCCTTCTCTTTATCTTTTTATAAACACATAGGCTCCATCATGTATAATCTCCAGGAATGGGTGAAAATACTGGCCAAACAAGTACAGATTTGTCCCTCTAGCAAGGGACATGAATGCAACAGTTTATTTCACAGTGACTGACACAAAATTAATTAAGCATTATCTATCTCTTATCCTCACCATAATCCCAGAACTCAAAAAAAAAAAAAAAAAAAAAAAAAAAAAAAAAAAAAAAAAAAAAAAAAAAAAAAAAAAAAAAAAAAAAAAAAAAAAAAAAAAAAAAAAAAAAAAAAAAAAAAAAAAACCTGAGGTCATGCTACAAGAGAGACCATCTCTGGAAAAACAACAACAGAAAGGTTTTCACAAGAAATATTATTCACCTGTTTATTTTTATTCAATGGGACATTAAGTTTTACACAGTTATCACTAAATGTTTCTTACAATGGCCACATAATCCATAAAGCCTGAAATGTTTGATATTTTTCAGGACAAAATTGAGTTACATTCTGGGCCTAAAAATAAAATGTCAGATACACATGAAACAACTGAACAATTGCCCTTCCAGGGCCAAGGAGAGAAATAAGTATATTTGACTTACATTTTAAAGATTATAAGTTTGTGAGTTTTACATGTAAAATATGTTAATACATGTAAAACACATGTGTATGATATATATATATATATTAAGAAGAGGGCAATATATTAAGATTTTCACAATGAGTAAAAAACAGAATGAAAAAAATTAAAATATTGTCTAGATAGCACAGAGTTAATATACTTCTGATTTTGAACAAATAAAAAAAAAGCTCCTGATATTACTCATAGCAGAAAACTGACAAAATTAAGTATAATTTCAGAAATTCATAAGCATAAAATTTACTACCTGAAAGATTTTAATCATACCAATATAAATACCAAAAAAATGAGAGACATTATTCTTACACACTAATGCAATAATATTTAAAGCCATTTAAATTTTAACATCATCTAGGGTGAAACTCTTGCACTAAATTAACTGCAACTTTGCAACTGATGTGCAAGATTTTGAAGGAGTAAAGCATTAAAGGAGATATTCTTAAATGAATGTGTAGTGTGCATTTCGTCCAGTGATATGCTGGTCAGATCTAATTTACTTCATTTCGAGTGGCTGATCATTTGACCACATGGCCAGTTTCTTATAAGTAATAATACTGAAGAAGTGAAGGAGTGGCACTCATGGGAAATATAAGTGAATGGATCTGTCAGAAGTGATATGATTCATAACAGTATTTGTATTTCATGTTAAATCTCACTGAGTAAAGACAAGAGCCCTGGATAATCAGTTAAAAGAGATGACACTCTTTGAAGACAGCCATGTCATTTCTAAGCTGTGTCTGTATTTGTTTGATAAATTCACAAACAAAATATTTAGATATCAAGTATGTTTGAGGTGTTACAGAGATTCCCCTGTAAGATCTTTCCATCTATCATGTGTACATGGTCCCAATGTACAAAAGCAAAGGATCAATGTGGAGGTTCAACGTGATTCTGTTTTTAAGGAGATGTCTCACAATAGGAGATCCAATAGTTATAGATGGTTTTCATCATGAGAGATATTTTTCTATTAAAAAAAGATAGCTTGTACATGAATGAATTTCCTCCATGAAAGTGCTCATACATGTTCTTTTCCTGACTCCATAATAAAATCTATTTTTATACAGTGAGCAGAGGCAGGCTGCCTGAAGCAGGTTCTTCACAACTCTTAGAAGAAACCAAACCTGCTAAAACGTGATCTAAAAGTTCTAGTCTCCACAACTAAGAGGCAAATTTCTATTATTTCAACCAATTAGTTTATAGTGCTTTAGGACAAGGGGTCTTACAAAAATAGGAACATTGGAGAATTTATGATATGTTAGTAATTCTTTTAAATGTAAATATAAGCAGAACAGTATTTGAAAGTATGAGGTAGCATGTTATTGTCTGTTAATTCTTATCCCAACTTCTTTATTGGTAAATCTTTGCTTAAACTATGAGTGAGGAAAATTTAGATTAACCTTATGGTTAAAAGACATAGGTGCAAAAATTGCAGTATAAATTTGAAGAAAAAGTTATTCCTTTTAGAAGTAATGAGTAAGCTCATGTTCTAACATGACAGAAGATTATGTTGGTATCTTATGAATAACCTCATATCTGCCCTGCAGCTGGACACAAAAGGCATTTGTAACTACACATAGTATCTTCTTGTAACACCCAAACTTCCTGATGAGTCGAACAGAAGTTATGAATTTCTTGGTATTTGTACCTAGGCTTTCTGACATTATTTTAAGATTCCAATTCCTTGTATTACATTCTTGGCAGTTTGCAATACCTTAAACCATCTCCGTATTACTAAACCAAACACACATTCTCTCAAACTTCATAAAACAATTTACTATTTAGAAAAGGGGATCCTTACCTAATCCAAAACTAATGAAAAGCAGTACAAACTATGACAGCAGAAGCGCAATTGTATGACCTTTATGAAGAAAGACCTAGTTTATTCTCCTAAGACAAGCACTGATTGATACTGTTTTTACTCCAGCCACACATTGAATCATAAAACGTGTAAATAATGAATATCTAAATATTTTCATATTAGTGTCTTATCAAGTCTGGATTAATAATTCACAGAGCCTAATGGACTAGGATCAGTGGCAACTGTTCTATGCCTCCAAAGTCATGCTGATTCATAAGTGAGGAAGTTAAAAGAGAATACTGAAGATTACTAGAAAATATTTTACATGATACATTATTTTATGTAAAATAAACTGAGACTACTGTCAAAATGAATTTATCATCGAGAAAATTATGTTACATTTTCCATCACAAAACAGACAGGTATTAGACATACAAAGTGAGTGTAGTGCATAGCTGTCATAAGATAATAACTACTCTAGGGAATTATAGAACTTGGTTAAGTTTAGCAGCTCTTGCTTCCTTGGAATATGGATAGAATATAACAAGCAGAGGTCTTTTCATTTCTTCTTTAAAATACTATTAGTTAGTATAATATTTTAGTAGTATTTAAAAGCATGTTTCAGATTTTTGCAGTGGAGATCATAGGTGCTTGGATATTTAGTTCTATTCTTTCTATTGTACTATTCAGATGTGAATGAATTCTCAGCACAGACTAATTATGCTTTAATGACTTTCCTGTTGTTAAGGTTTGATTTGGTTTGGATATGTACTTTGTGCATATATCAAGCTTTAGAAACAGTAGTTACTAGAAACTCATTTTTAAATAATTTCAAAATGAGGATGCTCAGAGGAACACTGGTGAATCTGTTTCCTGCATTGTCAGAGCCCCATTAAGTGTGCAGTCTCTTAGAAACAGGTTCTCATTTATACTTAGAAATTCGAATCAGGCATAGAGAGCTCCTGGACATACTAAATAAATCTGACATGTATAATTACCTGGCATAGAAATTCCCATATCAGACTATTATATCATATTATGTTGGAAAAAAATATAATTTGGTGAGTTTGAATGTCAGTAATTCAAGATTATATAAACATGATGCACTATTCCTCCATCAATAAGTGTAGATATAAAACTATATTAAGCCCTTTAAGCCCTTTTAGATGATATGCAAGGGCCCGAAGGGTGAAAGAGGAAAGGTGACTGAAAGGTCATGGTAGGAATCTCTTCTGAATATCCCTGAGCTTCTTTACATTCTTCTCAGATCAGCTGCGGTCTCTTACACATTCCAAAGTTCTTGAATTTGAGATCTGCACAATCAGCAAAAAAAATTCAGGAAAGCTGGAAAACTTTTTTTTTTTTTTTTTCTCTTTGAAAAAGTAACTATCACTGTAAGTAACCATGGGATGTAAATGTGTAGTATGGGAAATTACTCTTAAATCTATAAAGCTAAAATTAAGCTAAATCACAATCAATCAATCAATCATTTAGATTAAAATTTTGAGTAGTTTTATTTGTTTGCTTCTTTCTGACGTTTTCAAGAGTTGAAAGAAGCAAGAAGAAGTGCAAGATTCTACAGCAGATGTCTATTCTAATCTGATACTTCTTGCTATAGGAGCCAGAAGGGTTTGGTACTGGAAATGAAAGAGAAAAAAAAAAAAAATCATAGGATATATACCAGTTGACTCCACTGGAGACTGGTAAATCAAACCCTAGAAAAGCACAAGTTTTCTTTATTTTTTAGGCACATGCTTTATGTGTGAGGCTAAAAATTAAACTACTTCTCAGCTAGTAGTGTAACTCAAAGATACGGTTATATAAAATGACACTGAAAAGCCATTTAGTCAACATTTTAAAAAGTCATAGTTCCTAGATCAAATATATCAGCCACATTCAACTGCATTATTTTCCTACTAATATAAAACTATTGCCAATTTTCATAAAAAGTAAAAATGTAATATTTTATCACCTGACAAAGCATTCACCAAACAGATATTAAAGAGATTAACATAAATCTCAGCAAAACAATCAATAACTGCCAAATTTATGAAGAACATAATGATGGAAATATGTAAGGATTAAATTTGAAAAGATACTTATGATAACATTTAAGTAGAGATAAAATTTGAAGTAAAGATAAAATATTTAATGTATACATAATAAAATAATAATATAATAAATATAATAATAAAATAATAAAACTGTGCCATAATAAATATTTGTTCACATTCTTCTTTTGTGATCAAGGTGGACTCTTCAGCTTATGTTTAGGAATATATATATATATATATATATATATATATATATATATATATACTCACACACACAAATACGCATATGCTTGCAATAACAACTAATAAAAAATTGGCCATGCATTGGAATAAGAGTGTAAAGGGCATTTGGGACTATTTGTAGGGAATAAAAGGAAGAAAGAAATGTTAAAATTTAATTATAATCTTAAAAGATAAAGTTAGTGGGGGGAAAAGTGCTCACATTTCAAGGATTACAGCTCATCAGTGCAGGGAACACACAGCAGCAGTACCTGCAGTGACTTATCACACTGCATCTACAAATAGGAAGGGGCTAGAAATCAATGTTGCTCCATCAGCTTTATTCTTTTAATTTATAACAGGAATTCAGCCCATTTAATGGTGCTAAATTTGAGGTTGGTGTTCATACTTCAATTAACCCAATAAACAAATTCCCTCAAAGATATGTCCAGAGGTTTGTCACTTGAGTGGTTTCTAACTTCTGAGTTGATAACAAATAGTAGCTATCATACCTGAAGAAATATTTAATAGGACTTGCACAATATTTTTGAGTTATTGAAAAATAGTTGGTATTGATATTAAAAATAAAATGCTTAAATAAGTAAAAACAGGGAAGGGTGAGCAACTGGCCAGAGAATTGGGGACATGAAGGGACAAAAACTAAAACAAAGTGTATGACATTATTAGCAAAGCAATTCAACAAAGAAAAATTAGCTGTGGCATCAAAAAAGGAAAATTTAATCTTTGTTGAGAAAAACAATCTTACCTATAACAGTAAAAAGAAATTTCTCCATACACTTGGAATAAAATAACAATTCAGTTCACAGTACTTAGGAAGTCATCAAGGCTATTTCTGAAGGACACAAGAGAATACTTTGAATTGAATAACCATAAAATTACAATATATAAAATTTTGTAGCATTATGTATAACCAGTGCTTTGAGAAAATTGTGTGCCAGAAAATGATTAAAACAAAGAAGATACAAGGTCTCATGTGAGCAATATGATTTTTAATTTTAAGAAGGTTCCGAAAAAGAGATTAAAATAGATGTGAAAATAAGTGAACCAGAAAGAAAAGCCATAGATAGAAATAAAGCAATTACATGTTGGTCTACTGAATTCAATTGATGAATTTCATGAAAGACATAATGAACAATGAAGTGATACATGTGAAGATGAAGAATGATTGTAGAGATACCATGAAAGACAATGGGAAATTAAAGCCATCAGGTGTACTGCCCAGAACTATGTATTAAGATTAACAATTAAGATTAACTGAATAAGTTATTCTTATCAATACCATTTACATTTTACTGAAAATAAAAGCTAAGAAGGAGAGTTAAAGGAATGAGTAAAATGTGGGTACAAAACTATCCTTGCTTGTATTTAAATAATATTTTTTGACAAAAACATCTCAGAAATATGTAGACAAACCTCCCATAAATAATCAGTTATTAAGTTTATAGGAAATAAATTGATGCTGAAACTAAGTATATCTGTGAATTAAAAGCCAGCTTGGACAGACTATGGTGCATTTTGAGACTGTCACAAAGAAACAAACAAAACACAAAAGGAAGAGAGGTATAAAAGAAACAAAGGTAAAAAGGTTGTGGAATATGAAGAAGGCTATTATGTGAATTTCTTTATCATGAAGGAAATTCACATAAGATTCAATACTCAGAAATTAGAATTAATTTTGTATTTTGGTAATGCCAAGTGCACTACTATGGTTTCCTAACAATGAAAATAATACATGAAACTTTTAAAAAAAACTTTTTATTAAATATTTTCTTTATATTTCAAATGTCCCCTTTCCTGGTTTCCCCTCAAAAAAAAAAAAAAAATGTTATCCCCTTCCCCTCCCCCTGCTCACCAACCCACCCACTCCTGCTTCCTGGCCCGGGCATTCCCCTCCACTAGGGCTTATAACCTCCACAGCACCAAGGGCCTTTCCTCCCACAAGGCTACATATGCAGCTGCAGCCATGAGTTCCACCATGTGTACTCTTTGGTTGGTGATTTAGTCCCTGGGAGCTCTGGCATTACTGGTTAGTTCATATTGTGGTTCCTCCTATGTCAGTACCTTATGGGTCAATAATATCATATGTCATAATGAACTAAAGAGAAATAAATGGTGGTGTTAATACAAACATAACTACAGAGGTGCTATTTAAAAAAAATTAACAACTGGAATGATCAACATATCTTCATGGTTTAACAAAATTAAAAAAAAAAAAGAAGAAAGCAGTTTGTCTATTAAATCAAACAGTACAGAATATTAAAGTAAGAACACTCTTTTTAGATGTACCAACATATTTGGCCAAATCATATTTCACTGATTTGTATAAACTTATTTGTGAATCTTAAAGGCTAAGCTAAAGGAGACTGTTTCTAATGATCACTTCTTGATGAGCCTTTTTTTCTGACTTTCTAAAAAAGAAAAATACTAATGAATAGCGGAGATCAATCAGGTAAGGAGTTACCAGGGACTGAGAATTGGATGATAGTGGACTATAAAATTCCCCCCAATCACTGACTTTGGTTTTGGAGAAATGCCTGTGTACATTCATTTCATTGCTTTTCAAGAATATTTGTAAAATGCCAAAATATTATAGTTGGGACGAGTGGCAAGTTCACTGCATGTTTGGTGAAGTGGGAAAAACGCTCATTGTATTGTGCAGTGTCGATGGAGTTTTAAGCATCATCTACAGGTTCTCAAGTTCCAATTAGGATTACTACACTTAGATTTTCCTTATAACCTTAACCTATGGATATATGCTAACTATTCATCTGACATCATTTTGGGTCATTAGACATTCACATACACACACACACACATACACACACACACACAAGCACACACATGCACACTCATTTTCTAAGGCTTTAAAAGAGGTAAAGCATACAATAAAGGTTACCATATATACATTCATAATGTAGTATATTGATGATTTTATATTTATATCACATTAGTCAAGTGGAGTATTTAATGACCCATGTGACTAGAGCAATAATTATGAAAATTTTGTGACAGGTTGTAAGCCCTTTTGGATTTTCATCTGTACTTTACCAATACAGGAGATTTATTTTATAGATTATGCTTTTCTCTCACCTCATAACTGGGAAGATGTAATATGAATCTGTTATTTACTCTGGTTGTTGTTGTTGCTGCTGCTGCTGCTGCTGNGGAAGGAAGGAAGGAAGGAAGGAAGGAAGGAAGGAAGGAAGGAAGGAAGGAAGAAAGGAAGAGAGGAAGGGAGGAAGGGACTTGGGGAGAAAGAAATTATAAGTTCTGTACAAGAAAAGAAGATGTTAGATCATCAAGGATAGACATGGGTTTATGTAACAAGTTCAGTGCAAACATTTCAAAATTTGCTGGGACATGTAACACCACATGAAAAACTCTTGTGTATTCTTTTTTAATTGTGAATTCTTCTCTATAAATGCTGCTTTCAGTTAGTTAGTTCTCAATTAGTTCTTCCAAAATGATATAAGCTTTTATCTCTATAAAAGAATTGGCTTCAAAACTTTTCTACCAACTAGCTCAGATGCAGTAACTGTTTGTTGCAAAGTTGGATTCTTCTCAGCTGGGCAGTGATGGCACACACCTTTAACTGGAATACATGGGAAGTCGATCTCTGAGATCAAGGTCAGTAAGGTCCAGGATAGCCAGGGCCACAGAGAGAAAACCTCTCGAAGATAGAAGAAAGAAGGAGGAGGAGGAGGAGGAGGAGGAGGAGGAGCAGGAGAAGAATTTGCATTTTAAAACAAAGTTAAATGTGTATAAAATATTAGAAAAATATAACCAAATTATTTTTATCCCCACAAGAGTATATTAATCATATACTCTTATACTGATAATGTCTATTTTAAATATAATCAGCATAACATATATATTAAGTATATTACATGTTCTTAAATATTTCATATTATATAAATAAATGATAAGAGGCAAAGTCTATTATGTAACTATATATGTAACTCTACTGGCTGTATATTTTTCTCGCTTTTTATTGAGGGGAAAATACCTTGCACAAATAATCCTACGGTTGCATTTAATTAGCTCTGTAGAGCAGGTTGCATTCTTTGTACTCTTTCTGTAGAATAAACTCTTTGCCTAGCAACCACTTGCATAATGTCCATAAACACAACTGAGCTTTCAAAGATTTTATCCTTTAAAACAATAAAATGTATTAAATACACATTAAGCTGCACCTTTTCTGGAGTTGATTCTTCAACATTTGAGATGTCTATTGATTCTTTAGGACTAAAAACTGGCAGTGCAGGGCAGTAGCTATTTGCCTTAAAACCTGCAGATGTTGGCCTCACATGCTTTTCAGTTTTGTTGCTATAGCAATCTCTACAGGGAAAGCAAAATAAAAAGAGGAAAATTAATCTGCCTTATAGTTTAGGTTCCTAGAGTGAACCCCTGTGTAGTGAGTGAGGTAATTAAGTCTTGTTTACTGTATTTTTCTTAAAACCTTTGATGGGCACGATGATATCATCACTGCCTGATTGATTTTTCAGGTAAGGTAACAACCAAAATTAATTGCCCTAATCTTCACTCAAGGACAACACATACATTCTGTGCTAAAGCAAATTGCTTCTTTGTGGCTTTTAAACAGCTGGACATTTCGAATTTCTTTCTTCATTTCCTTTCAGTATTATAAGAAAACACACTCTCAGGGAGGGAAAAATTGTTGTAATCCACAGGTTAAGACTTTGGATGTGGAGCATGAAATGGACAGAACAAAGGGATCTTGTCTTAAATTAATACAACTTCCCACGTGCTGCAAAAAGACAGCAGGAAAGAAAAATCTCTTCATACCAAAGAGCTTGTTCAAAAGAAGAGGCAGTTGAAATTGGCTCTGAAATACTGAATTCTAGGATAAAATTATGCTTTAAAAATATGGTACCATTTTAAATTTTATTCAAAAGAATTAAGGCCTTTATTATTAATTTATAAATTATTGTAAAGGGCTATTCTGGAACAATAACAGGAAAATAGTTTGATCCATTAAATTATCTTTACATAAATTCATATTAAAATTTTACACATACATTCCTAGCCAGTTATACTCACTGCTTAGTAAAATCAAAATAAATAAATTCTCTCTATAGCACTAACTTCACCTTCAAGTAGCCAATCTCAGTATAAGCTGGCATTGGCTTTGATGGTTTTAACATAAATAAAATAATCTTTCAAATTTACCTTTAATTGCTTTATATGTTCTCAGCTTCAGGATTTCTTTTATAACGTTCTCACTTATGTATTCTCATGTTTTTCCTCCTTTTATTTGTAGCAAAGAGAAACAAATATACAGTGACCCTGATATCTTATTTTATAAACACATTGAAGATCATTACCTGCATGAACTCCTGTAATCCACTGTGGCAAAATAACAGGGGATGATAACTGCCAATCTGAGACTGTTTTCTTCTTATCCTAAGAGTTCTTTCCCAGTTTGAAGCCAATGATGCCAATCTTGTTGGTCACTTCTTTCCTTATCAGAAAGTGAAACGAAAACTGAAATGTTTCTGATACTGACTGCCATTATATATTAATTCTGTTAGACTTAACACATGAGTATCTCCAACTTTGTGATCCTCATTTCCAAAAAGGGAGCACTCACCTACTACTAAGGCACCGATAAAAGTGCTTATCCATATTTTTTCTTTCCTTCAGTAATATATTCTGAAGTAATAGATATTTATGGTTCAAATATTCTTTGAAAATCTCTGTAATCATGTATTTGTCTCTCTCAGTTTAGTTTCAAGTTAATCTTAGGCTTATATGAAACAATTATTTTTGCTTTCATT
Source organism: Mus minutoides (assembly GCA_902729485.2). NCBI lineage: Eukaryota > Metazoa > Chordata > Mammalia > Rodentia > Muridae > Mus > Mus minutoides. Next base: position 54,407 of record LR751575.1, on the reverse strand, counting down.
TCTCTGATATGGATTCATAGAGAGATGTCATCATTTCCTCTGATTAATTTTTATACAACTCTAGTCTTTGCTTCTACATTTCTCTTTGAATTCTTTCAGTAAGAATGATAATTTTCTAATTTGTCACCTAGAGAGAACAAACAATCCTTGCAAATTATTATCATTGAAGGAGTGTGTGCACAATCCTGATGTCCCAAAATAATTTGCATAGAAGACGAAGTAATTTTTGAGGATGGCTTCATGTCTTCCTCTCCTGCCTAAAAACACATCAGGGAAGATGAGGTAGGACAGTTGCAGAAGGTGTCAAATAAATCCTCACCATTTTAATATAAAATTGGAATCAGTAATCATGTCTAAGAATAAAGTGTTAGGAGATATCTTCCTATACCTGTTTTATCTTAGCTTCTCTCAAGGTCGCAAATCTCTGTTATTTGTTCTATATTATCATAGGGAATTATATCTGCACTGTGATATTCCTAGTGCTGCTCCACTGCTGACCACATTTTAGGGTCATTTATAACATTTTAATTTAAGTATTTTGAGTTCACTATGAAAACAGCCGTGCAACCTTAGTGAAGTGGAAATTTCTGGTTTCTTTAGAGACTCAGTTGTGTCATGTGATGTTTTTCTAGAAACTCTTATAAGTGGATACATTTGTTGAAGTAGACACGTGGAAGGATTTTTTGCTGAGAGCAGACACATGATATTTTTCTGGAAGCAGCCTGGAAAAAAAAAAAAAGCATGTGTTCCTAGATTAGATGCTTGAGAGAACACCTGGTGTTTAGAAAGGTACAAATACAACCCAGAAGTCAGTGGATGATGCTGTGTGGTATTAGTATGCCTTACCATTCTTTGCTGGTCATCTTTGGGATTTGCTAAAGCTGGTGGGAATTCAGAAGGAGTCCTGAACACAAGTAAGAGATAGAATGAATGAAGGTTTGAAATTATGAATCTAATAGAGGATAAGAGGAGTTAAGTGTGCATGTGTATTTATATGTGTGTGTCTCTGTGTGTTTATTATTATAGCTCTGTAGTACAATTGGAGGTCAGATCTCATGATAACTTCAAAAACTCTTTTATTATTTAGGAGTGTAGTAACTACCCTGAATTTTCCATGCAAAATTGGAAAATGTACTTTGAAGATCTGTGAAGAATTATGTTAGAATTTTGATTGTACTTACATTAAACCTGTAGATAGCCTTTAGTAGGATGGCAGTTTTTACTACAGTTACCTTATCTATCCATGAGTATGAGAGATCTTGTGCTATTCTCTTTAATTCATTTCTTCAAAATATTGAAGGTTTTATGAAACAAGTCTTTTACTTGCTTTGAAAGAAATACCCTGAGATATATTATATTATTTGATGATATTGTGGTGAGTGTTTTCTCTGATTTCTTTCTCAGTTCACGTGTCATTTGTACATTGGAAGAAGGCTGACTGTTAAAAGTTCATGTTTTATCCAGCTGTTTTACTGAATGTGTTTATCAAGTTTAAGGATTATTTTTTTAGGTCGGTTATGTATAATATCATATCACTGTCAAAAAGATACTTTGATTTCATCCTTTCAATCTGTATGCCTTTGACCTCCTTCATTTGTCTTATTGATTAGGTAAGACCTCAGAGACGATACTGAGTAGTATTCATAGGGAAGAATTTCTCATTATGTTTCCGAGTTTAGTGGAATTACTCTGAGTTTTCTTCACTAGACTTTGTTCATATTGGCTATGTGCTTGTGTGATGTACCTTTATTATATTTAGCTATGTCCCTGTTTTCCTAATATGTACAATTTTTTTATCATAAAGGAGTGTTAGATTTTGTCAAAAGTCATCTCCACATCTAATGAGATGATTACATGTTTTATAAACATGTGTATGTGCTATGAACTGCATTTATTGAGTTGCATACATTTTATCTTCCTTGCATATCTAGAATGAAGCCAATTTGAACATGGTATATTTTTTGGATGTGTTCTTGGACATGCTTTGTAAGTATTTTATTGTGAATATTTACATCTATGTTCACAAGAAAAAATGGTCTGTAAATATATTTCTTCTTGAATCACTATGTCTTTAGGGAATCAGAGTAATTGTGGCTGCATAAAATGAATTGTGCAATGTTCCTTCTATTTTATGGAATAATATTTGAGGGATAGTGGCATTAAGTCACTCTTGAAAGTTTGGAGGCATTTTCCAATAAAACCATCTGGCCCATTGTTTTTTTATGGATGGAAGGCTTTGAATGGCTTCTTCTGTTTCACTATTGATTAGAGGTCTGTTAAAACTGCTTATTTGTTTATTTTATGTGTGTGAATACACAACATCATCTCAGACACACCAGAAAATTGCATTGGATCTCATTATAGATGGTTGCACCCCACAATGTGATGGGACTAGAACTCTGGGCCTCTAGTAGAGGAGTCAGTGTTCTTAACTGCTGAGCCATCTCTCCAGCTACTGAAGACTTAGCTATACCACTTCTGTGCATATACCCAAAAGATGCTCTAACATATAACAAGGAAACATGCTCCACTATGTTCATCACAGCCTTATTATAATAGCCAGAAGCTGGAAAGAATCCAGATGTCCCTCAACAGATGGTACATTTACACAATGGAGTACTACTCAGCTATTAAAAACAATGACTTCATGATATTATTAAGCCAATGGATATAATTTAAAAATATCATCCTAATGCCAGGCATGGTGGTGTATGCCTTTAATCCCAGCACTCAGGAGGCAGACACAGGCAGATTTCTGATTTCGAGGCCAGCCTGGTCTACAAAGTGAGTTCTAGGACAGCCAGGGCTATACAAAGAAAATCTGTCTCAAAACAAAACAAAACAAAACAAAACAAAAATAATCCTGAGTGATGAAACAAAAGAATACACATGATATCTACTCACCATGTATGAAGTGGATAATAGTCCGAAAGCAGAAGACCGAATTGTGGATGCTTAAGCCCTTCTTAGAAGGGGGAACAAAATCCTTAATGGAGGAATTATGGAGACAAAGTGTGGATCAGAGACTGAAGGAAAGGCCTTCCAGAGTCTGCCCCACTTGGGTATCCATCCCATATACAGACACTAAACCTAGACACTATTGTGGATACCAAGAAGTACATGCTGACAGGAGCCTGATATAGCTGTTTGATGAGAGGCTTTGACAGAGAATGACAAATATAGAGTCCGGGTTGCTTGCAGCCAACCATTGGACTGATCACAGGGCCCCCAATGAAGGAATTAGAGAAAGTTCTGAAGGAGCTAAAGGAGTTTGCCACCCTTAGAAAGAACAAAAATATCAACCAACGGGAACTCTACAGTACCCAGGGTCTAACTACCAACTAAAGAGTATATATACATGGAGGGACTCACAGCTCCAGTTTTATATGTAGCAGAGGATGGCATTGTTGGGTGCCAGTGGTAGGAGAGGCCCTTGGTCCTAGGAAGGCTGGATGCACCAATGTAGGGGAATGCTAGGGCAGGAAGGACGGAGTGGGATTGGGTGCATGGGTGGGGAAGCACCTTCATGGAAGCAGAGAGTGAGGATGGGATATGGGGTTCCTGGAGAGGAAACCAGGAAAGGGGATAACAATTGAAATGTAAATAAATAAAATATCCAATTAAAAAAAAAAAACCTGTATATTTGATCTTGATTTAACTTTTGTAGGTTGTAGTTATTCAGAAAAAAAATTCATTTCTTTTATATTTTAATTGACTGTTCTTATGTCTCTAAGTTAAATTCTAATTTTGTTATATTCTATATGCTCTCTCAGTTTTTTTGTTAGCTTGAATAAGGGTTTGTCTAAATTATTAATTTTCTAAAAGAATCTATTCTGTTTCATTGATCTAATTTATTACAAATATTACTAGTATCATTATGATTTTATTTTACTGAATTCCAAAATCTTTATAACTCTAAATCAATATTGAAATTTAGAAGTTCCTTTGGAAACTTCTCTTACTTATTTTCTTTGGGAACAGAGTTGCTAGTAAATTATTGCTTTCATGAGTTTCTAAAGAATTTAGAAACATTAAATATGATCTAATGTTTTTTATTAAGAAAAAATAATAGTTTTGTAGTATTTTTGTACTACATGCTTAATAGATATGCCATAACATATACACATATTCCGTCCTACAAAATGATATTGTTAACTATTTAATTTTATATATACAACTAAAATAGAATGTATGGGTTTGTATATATACATATCACTATATATAAACTTTTATGTGAATGATCCATATTTTCACTGATGTACTGCTTCTTTTGAAATAGTACAAATGATATTCTGTTTCAAGAACAGAGAATTAGAACTGAAATGTGTACCAGTCTTAAACAATTACATAGTGTTTTCAACTAATTAACTTGCATTCCTTGCATACAAAAACAAATCAAATTCTAATAAATTAGCAGAGAATTTATATGAAAAACATTGCTAAGTAAATTCAGCAAAATATAGTAAAAAAATCTTGTTCATTCTGTTATCAAACATATTTTTCAAAAAATATTTTAGTCTCATAAATTTTGAATTAAGTCATAAATTATACTTAGTTACTGAAACATTAGAAGGTAGCCATGATTTTATAAAATAAAATATTATATTAAGTTAAAGCACTACAACTTTTAGGCTTTTAAAAGGAACTATAGTAACAAACCCTATGCCTAGTTTTAGGACTCTGTGGATTATGCAGATTGTATGTATCCGTTCTGCAGCTGGTATAATATGAACTAATTCCCTAGCAAATGTGTATTCATTAGCATCATGAAAACACTTATTAATTCCCCACATACCGTACATTAATTCCTAATTAGAGACTAAAATGCCAAAGCCAAATGGGAAAAGATGTATAAATTAAAAATAAATGAATCACTAGCATTAGTTATCAAATGGAAAAGAAACCTAAAATTGTTTCTTATTATATGGTAAAGAAGTCAGTTAACATTCATAATCACTTTAATTATGTTTTGATTATTAAATTCATAATAATTAGATTAATGGTGAATTATACTTATGCATGAATTGGTCTCAACATAAGAATGATGATTTGTTATATTTAAATCTATCAATCTACATATTCTTTTTTCTATATACATATATTTCATTTCTAATGGAAGGTCTTGGGGAATAAGAACCCTTAAATTAAAATCACAATTCTGAAGAAACATGTATGAAAAAAAAAATTCTATATTTTTTTTCTAAATAATAAGTATGTATATTTTGTCAATATTATATTTGCTCACTAAAGAAAATCTATAAGTTGAATTAAGTATTTTCTTAAGATTATTTCGAGAGTTAAATTGACAAAAAGTTATTCAGTGATCTACATTTTTGAAAATTTGGGGAAAAGCAAATAACCACAAAGCAAAGAATTAAAGTTTGAAAATGTTAGTATAGCATTAGATTCCCCAAATAGAAAATATTTATTTAAAAGTAATTTTTACAAGCAATTAATGACTATAGCAGAGGGATTGCATGGTCTAGCATAGTTTTTCAGTAACTGACATGAATTGTAAAAATTTTAAAGACAAAAATTAACAAAAAGGAACAAATAGTATGTGTGATATCATACTGCACTCCAGTCACAGGTAAGGACCCTGATTTCAGACCAGCCCATGCTACACAGAAAAACCTCACCTTAGTAAGCAAGAACATAGAAATGTTAATCAATATAAAATATGTGCAACTAAGTCACCAAAGCATCCAATTTAAAATTACACCTTTATTTGTGTCTCTCTGTGTGTGTACAATTGCCATGGTATGTATGTGAAGGTCAGAAAACAACTTACTTGAATTGATTCTCTCCCTGTATTTTGTGAGCAACAGGGATCAAACCTAGGTTACCGTGCTTGGTAGCCACAACTCCTACCAGCTGAACCATTTCTCCGTTCCACGCATCAGTTTTAAAGACAACAGTAATTCTCAGCAATAGGTTACCAAATATGCAAGTGAGGATTTTCCTACTTCATATATATCGAAATGATAAACTATGGCAGTTCTAAGTTAAAAAAAAAAAATAAAAAGAAGCTATCTGATTCTCATTTCAAGCAATAGTAGGCATAGTTCTTTTTCTATATATTTTCACCGACAGTTCTCTTTACCTTTTTTCAATCTCTCATTTGTTTTCAAAAATTAGTAGAGAAATTTGTGTCCATAACTTTCATTCCTCTTTTTCTTCTTCTTCTTTTTTTAATGTTTAATCTTTTTTTTTTTTTTTTTTTACTGTCCAGCTGTTATCCCAGTTAGTTCTGCCTTCTGACTGTTTTGCATCCCACCCCTGCTCCTGTCTCCAAGAGGATGTCCCCACCCCCACACTTCCCAACACCCTGCCAGACCTCCCCATTCCCTGGTCCTCAAGTCTCTTAAGGGTGAGATGCATCTTCTCTCATTGAGGCCAGATCAGGCAGTTCTCTGCTGTATATGTATGGGAAGGGGAGGGGAGGCTCGACCCAGCTAGTGTATGCTGCCTGTTGGTGGCTCAGTGTATGAGAGATACAGGGGTCCAAGTTTGTTGAGACTGCTGGTCTTCCCATGCATGGGCTTGCCTTCCTCTACAGCTTCTTCCAGCTTTCCCTAATTAAACCACAGTAGTCCTTAAGTTCATTGTATTGGCTGGGTATAAGTATCTGCTTTTGTCTCAGTCAGCTGCTTGTTGGGGCTCTCAAAGGGCAACCATGCTGCTTGTTTGTAAGCACACCATAACATCAGGAATAATGTCAGGCCTTGGAGCCTGCCCTTGAGATAGGTCCCAATTTTGGGGCCTGTCCCTGGACCTCCTTTGCCTTAGTCTCTTCTCCATTTTTGTCCCTGCAGTTCTTTTACACAGGAACAATTCTGGGTCAGAGTTTTTGACTTTGGGTTGGCAACCTCATCCCAGCACCCGAAGCACTGTCTTTATACTGGAGGTGGACTCTACAAGTTCCCTCTCTCTACTGTTCGGCATTTCATCTAAGGTTCTTGAGATTTTTCTCACCTCCCAGGTCTCTGAGACATTTTAGAGTGTCACCCTGCCTTCCATGTCCCGAGGTTGTATATTTCCTTTCATTCTGCTGACTTTTGGGGCTTACAACTCTTCCCCAACTCTTCTCCTATCTATATCTCACTAGGTTTTGTATTTATTTCATTAATCTAAGCATACTTTTAAATTTTCTTTGAAACTTTGAATATTAGTGTTTTATTTTTTAACCTAATTGACAAACATTTGTTGCTAGTTTACACCATTCTATCACTTCCTGTTAACTTATTTTACTAAAAC
>LR751575.1:0-47050 GCA_902729485.2 Mus minutoides | reverse complement strand
CAGCACCATCTTGCTGGCATATGCTATAGTGTCTATGTTTGGTGACTGATTGTGGGATGGATCCCTGGCAGCTGCAGTCGTTGGGTCCATCCTTTGGATTGAGCTGCACAAATGCTCCCTTTAACTCTTTCAATGTGTGCTTTGTTCTTAATTCTAGGAAGGGGTGACGTGTCCACATTTTGACCTTCCTTCTACTTGAAGATCTGGTATCTATTCAGGATAATAAACCTTCTGTCATATTTATTATAATTTTTCCAACTCTGACATTTCTATTTTACTGCTACTGGTAACATTTTTGAAGACATAAAAATTCCCCCTTTTTAGTACCAAAAAAAAAACAAAAAAATAAAAAAAAAAACATTTTATTGTTATTAGATATGTTGATTATTGGGTATATGATGGTACAATCTTTAAGAGGTGCTTCAAGAAATAATCAATCTACTAACACACCTGTTTTTATTCTTTTATTACTTGATTTTTTTTCAAGGACTGTGGGACCATGAAAGCTTGCTCCCTGATTGAGCTAAGGCTGGAGGTCCCAAAAATACTGAAGGGACAGTACTCGTTTTGCCTATTCCCAGGCACCAGGCCCCTGTCACTAGCTGCAGCTCCCATAGATTTGTGGCCATCAGGCCCAGGGAATCCCAAGCCAGCCCTGACTGTCCTATGCCTCAGACTGTGCTTCCCCACCCCAAGAACATTATCCCGGGGCTTCCATATGACCCCAAACCTGCTTGTTGACAGTGTAGAGGAAGCATGCTTAACTTCCTGCATCCAGGCTCCCTGAGCAGCCATACCCTGTGGCAGAATGTACAGAACTCCAATAACCCTACAATTGAAAATTTAATACATGTAGATAATTCATTCTGATTACTTTGATAACCACTCTCTGATCTCCAGCCCACTTTTATCAAATCCCCATCTCCTTAAAAAATTATATTTCTTCTGCCTCCAGAGTGAGTTCCAGGACAGTCAGGGCTACACAGAGAAACCCTATCTCGAAAAACAAACAAACAAACAAAATTCTATTTCTCATGTCGCTATCTATTTTATTGATTGTGTTTCAATGAATTTAACAAGCACCATCTGTTTGTCTATGGCTTTGCAATGTTATTGTAGCCTGGTAGTTTTACAAAGGGTCATGTAACTGAAAACAAGAACACTCTTCTATGGCTGAAAATGTGGCTCAGCAGTTAAAAAGTATCGATTATTCTTGCAGAAGACTCTGGTTCTATTCTAGTATCCAAATGATAGTTTAGAACGTCTTGTAATTACATTTCAGATCTGATGCCCTCATTTGGATTCCATGGACACAGCATATTTTTAATGCATAGACACACATGCACAGAAGACACTGACCAAATTCACATAAAATAAAATACAAAACTTCATGACTCCACAGTTCAACAGTGATGGGTATGGTTATATGGGCACTGCCTCCATCAATGGCTGACAATTGACAGGGCCAGTCTTATGCAAACCCAGATTAGGTAACCACGGCTTTACAGATTGGTGATTGTATCACTTTTCTTGATTTCCCATCAGAATGAGTTGATTATGTCTGCTTGCTGAAAATATCATAAACATTGATTACAGCATACAGATAAATCAAATTGAATTAATTTTGGGACATCCTGTTTCTTGCTAGTTTTCATAATCCTATGTAGACTAGTATGGTAGATAAGGCATAAATTGTCTGCCATGACACATGCTGACTACAATTCTAATTTACAGAGCAAGATAAACCTATTTGTGGAATAGTGGCACAACCCTTATGAGAATTAACTACCAGCTCTGTGATTAGATTTGAGTTCAGATCAAAGTATGAAATCTGTGACTAACAATATAAGTCAAAATGTATGCCTGGGGAAATCATAGGCTCTAGTGGCATCATGCTAATTATTATTTTTGTCATAATTTCAAACTGACATCTAAATATCTAATTTTATGTATCTATGGTAGAATATTTTGTTAACCTTAATCAGAGAAATATATCTTTTTACTCCACAGGAAAGAAGGCTGAGTCACAGCTGCTTACAGTGCTGAGAGCACAGGCTGTGTGGAAGGTTCAGTTCCAAACAAGATCTCCAAATCTTTGTGGAAACTGGGCTCTATTGCTACTACATTTGACTTTATCTTTATTTAATTACATTAATTTATAATTTACATATTTTATGGCTTTGACAATAGTTGAATACATGTTTATATTTCTGAAACTTCCTTCTTTAGCTATTTTTAGTATTTAACTAAATGGCCTAAAATCATTTTTTTTTCTATTTATGTGGTTCTATTTTTAATTATATAGAATCCCTTGGGTCTCCAACACCAGATTGGGAATTGTGAGACAACCAAATGAACAACATGCTATAAATCATTGTAATAAATTCCACAATATCTTCATTATTTCAGTTTTGTTAGAGAACCATTAGTAATATATGTTGTGGTGTCCCTTCTCCACCAACATAGTTGGTGCAATGACCAGAGCCTTGCCGCACCCAATGGCATCCATTGTGTTGTTAACTAGGCTAAGAGATAGCCCCCCATTCAACCCCCCCACAACCAGGTTCTGTATGTCTCCCAGCAGATCCCCTGGATCCACCCCGTTTACCAGTGGCCCACCTACGACCAGCCTACCTGTGCAACCTGCGAGATGTCATGATACTTTGGGGTTCCCGCCAAACTCTAGAACGCCTGCTCAGAAGACTGGGGGTGGGGCTTCCCCTCCTTTTTTCCCCAAATGCTTGTCCACCATTAAACAGTCGTTCTAAGCAGAAGCAACCATGTAGCCTTGGAGATCTTTTTTCTTCCCCCACTCCCTTAGTTTCATTTCAGCCTCAGGCCAATCCTCCAGGAACCCCGTCCACTGCGGGCAGTGGACCCCAACAATATGTATTAAGCAAACTGCCTAGATTACTTCTCTGTACATTGTTTATAGTGAAATATATTGCAAATAATATAGGTTTTTAGTTACACTTTATATAGCCAAAGAGAGGAGGGATAAAAAATAATGAGAGAATGATGGGAAGAAATTATCATACTGAAATTTTTCTTTCATGGATGAATTTCTGTGACAGGGTTACGATTTGTGTGTATGTTTTTTCCATTTATATTTAATGATTTCATTATTTTTTAGCATTCATTAACTCTAAGAAACTATATTAAGCATATATGTTCAATATAGTTTATTAAAAGGTTAATAAATCACTGAGACTTCACTGAAATCTCCACACATGTACTTGTGAACACTTTTATTCCCTTGTATAATATTGACCTGCTGTGATTTTGAACAATAATAATTTGACATTGTGTGTCAGTCAATACAACAATGAGATGGTGATATATTTTAAGGAGAGGAGCCTTCATTGAATTAATGGCCTTTCATTACAAATCTACTCCCTTCTATACAGTACAAGAATCATTTCAACTTTCAAATAATCTTTTCAGGTATGAAAAATATTAGACACTGGAGGCAGGCTACTACAAAGAAGAGAACTGCGCTCATAATACAAAGTTCCTAATTAATGTTAAAGCTACTTTTCCTTTCACTGTCTGTGATTGAAAAACATAATTCATTTTTTTTCAAGAAAATAGGCAGTACATGTTCACTATTAGAGAGTTTGAAGGAAGGCTAAAGGAAAATTCCTTGATTTGTGAAAACTAAATTGATACAGTCATCTTCACATTTGCATCCCTGATCTATTGCTAAAGAAGATTAATGCATAATACTTACACAGTAGTAAGAAGGATCAATCATTTTCATTTCTAAGACCCTAAAATAATTCTAAGAAGTGCTGAATTTTGAGCATAAGAACTGGCATCTAATACCAAATGATCAGCTTTTACAGCACAAGCCATTGCTGTTCTATTCAGGAATTTTCCCCCTGTGCCCATATCTTTGAGGCTTTTCCCCACTTTCTCCTCTATAAGTTTCAGTGTCTCTGGTTTTATGTGGAGTTCCTAAATCCACTTAGACGTGACCTTAGTACGAGCAGCTAAGAATTAATCAATTCGCATTCTTCTACATGATAACCACCAGTTGTCTCAGCACCATTTGTTCAAAATGCTATCTTTTTTCCACTGGATGGTTTTAGCTCCCTTGTAAAAGATCAAGTGGCCACAGGTATGTGGGCTCATTTCTGGGTCTTCAATTCTATTCCATTGGTCTACCTGTCTGTTGCTATACCAGTACCATGCAATTTTTATCACAATTGCTCTGTAGGACAGCTTTAGCTCAGGCATGGTGATTCCACCAGAGATTCTTTTATCATTGAGAATAGTTTTTGCTATTCTAGGATTTTTGTTGACAAATAGGATCTCATAAAATTGCAAAGATTCTGTAAGGCAAAAGACACTGTCAATAAGACAAAAAGGCCACCAACAGACTTGGAGAGGATCTTTACCAATCCTAAATCAGATAGGTGTCTAATATCCAACATATATACAGCTCAAGAAAGTGGACTCCAGAAAATCAAATAACTCCATTAAAAATGGGGCACAGAGCTAAACAAAGAATTCTCAACTGAGGAATACCGAATGGCTGAGAAACACCTGAAAAAAATGTTCAACATCTTTAATCATCAGGGAAATTCAAATCAAAACAACACTGAGATTCCACCTCACACCAGTCAGTATAGCTAAGATAAAAAATTCATGTGAAACCAATTGCTGGCAAGGATGTGGAGAAAGAGGAACACTCCTCCATTGCTGGTGGGATTGAAAGCTTGTACATCTACTCTGGAAATCAGTCTGGCAGTTCATCAGAAAATTGAACATAGTACTACTGGAGAATCCAGCAATACCACTCCTGGGCATATACACAGAAGACGTTCAAATTCGTAATATGAACACATGCTCCACTGTGCTCATAGCAGCCTTATTTACAATAGCCAGAAGTGGGAAAGAACCCAGATGTCTCTCAACAAGGAATGAATACAGATAATGTTGTACACTTACAATGGAGTACAACTCAGCTATTAAAAACAATGAATTTATTAAATTATTGGGCAAATGGAGGGATCTGGAGGGCATCATACTGAGTGAGGTAACCCTATCACAAAAGAACTCACATGATATATACTCAATGATAAGTGGATATTAGCCTAGAAACTTACAATTCCCAAGATAGAATTTTCAAAACACATGAAGCTCAAAAAGAATGAAGACCAAAGTGTGGACACTTTGCCACTTCTTAAAATTGGGAACAAAACACTCATGGAAGGAGTTACAGAGACAAAATTTGGAGCTGACACCAAAGGATGACCACCCAGAGACTGCTGCACACTGGGATCCATCCCATAATCAGCCACCAAAAGCAGACACTATTGCATATGACAGCAAGTTTTGATGAAAGGACACTGATATAGCTGTCTTTTGTGAAGCTATCTATTCCAGTGCCTGGCAAACACAGAAGTGGATGCTCACAGTCAGATATTGGATAGAACAGAGGGCCTGCAATGGAGGAGCTAGAGAAAGTACCCAAGGAGCTGAAGGGGTATTCAACCCTATAGGTGGAACAACAGTATCAACTAACCAGTACCCCCAGAGCTTGTGTCTCTAGCTTCATATGTAGCAAAAGATGGACTACTCAGCCATCACTGGGAAGAGAGGCCCCTTGGTCTTGCAAACATGCCCCAGTACAGGGGAACACCAGGTCCAAGAAGTGGGAGTGGGTGGGTAGTGGGGGGAGCTGTATAGGGGACTTTTGGGAAAGCATTTGAAATGTAAATGAAGAAAATACCTAATAAAAATTGGAAAAAGGAAAAAAATATATATATATATATTGTAGTAAAATTATACAGACTGAGATTATATCTAATTATATACAAATATAAATGCATTCTTATATTGGTTGTCCAAAATTAATTTTCTGTATAATTAATATTATTTAAATATATAAGGAATATATATGTGCATGTAAAAATCCATTAATTAAAAAATTTGTGGGAAAGAACATATGAGAAGTTTTGGAGGGAAGAAATGTAAAGAGGAATGATGTATTTTTACTTATAGTCTCAAAAAATAAAAAGAGAAAATTTTATTTTCTATTATGAAACATGATGTCACCTACTGAAATTTCTTAACAATAAAACTGATATTGGAGGGCTCTTTGAGGCCATGTCAAAACCTAGCGCAGCTGAATTTCCCAGGATTCTCTTAGTGTAACTTTTACCATGACGTAAAGTAATGGAGAAATGCAGAGCTTGAACTGGACATCTTCTGTAATCAAGCAATTTCCTCAGGAGGGATTAGGATGCCAGCCAAGCAGCAAAACTTTCAACCTTTGATCTTGCTTGCAAAGATGTGCTAGGACATTAGAACAAAAAATGTGAGAGTGGTCATTTCATAATTCACATAATTTGAGGCCCATGTCACCGAATAAAGCCATGTCTGATACTGCCTTGATGAGTAGGAACCAGAGGCTGTAGAGCCAAGAGAAACAGGAAGAAAGGAAACCAGTAAAATGATTCCTGATGCCATTGTCTTACAGGATCAGATCTAGTGCCTGCTGAACCATCTTCAGAGAGGTTTCCTGTACTAGCTGTTGGAGTAGAAGTAAAATCCTTAACTCAAACAGTAGGTGAAAACAGATCCCAAATTGAAGATCTTCATAGGTTCCCTCCTAGTAGAGATCAAGAAACCGCTTAGGAAAGGGTAAGATAAATGTAGAACACAGAAAGTCTGAGAAAAACAGAAAAACACATCCCACAGAATCAGCTAAGAAGGTATCATAAAAACTTACAGTGACTGAAAGAAGCAATCATATGTCATGGATTTTAGCTTGGTGAGTTCATTTTTTTTTTTATGAGACCCCCCCCCCAAAAAAAAAAGTAGGAATGGGATGGCAGTGTTTCTGACTCTTTTACTCTTTCTAGGTTACCTTGACAGCCTTGATATAAGGGCTTGCTGTTATTGTAGCTCTGTGATATCACTGAAAGGGATGCTCTTTTTTGCAGGGAAAAAGGAGGGTGGTGGATTTGGGGGCCAGTCATAGTAGCAGGCATGACTGGGAGAACTGGAGGGAAGAAAACTTGTTGTCAAGATATATTGTATGAGAAAAATATTAATCTAATCTATGAAATTTAGTGTGATGACATTCTGCCTCATCCACATTGTTCTGAATTAAATAATTTTATTCTACTTATAGATAATGTGACTAAATTGTGTAGATAACACCACATTTTCATCATATCAGTTGTTTATGGATTATAATTTCATAATTTCATAAAATTTTATATAATTGTTAATGATACTGTAAGAAAAGTAGATGGGCCAGTATATTTGTTATATTGACACAGAGTGTATAACAGAATGGTATTTCTGGGTCATATAGTACTTCTCTTTCTTTTCATTATTTCCTTTCTTTTTCTTAAATCTTGGAGTGTGTATGTTTGCGTGTGTGTATGTGTGTGTGTGAAGAAAATTGAATGTATTAGTGAAATAATAAGAGAAATATATGTGAAATTGTTGAATGAAATTGACTTTAAGAACAAGGACTAGGCAACAATCCAAAGTTAAAACAAAAAGGAAAATTGCTGAACAACATATTCCTAGTTATTGTGTCCAAAAAGTGTTGCTTAATGGGAACAAAGCCTGCAATTTGATTTTGGCAAGATTTCTATGTAAAAGTAAGACACAATTCACTTTAGGGCTCTTTATATTTTCCAACAATGGTTTTAAAATGAATACTGATAGATAATTCATAGCCATAGATCCCAAGAAAGCTAAAAAATTTGAAAACATAACCAGCTTCTTACTTAGTGCTCCTATTGCTGTGAAGAAACACAACAACAAAAGCAACTTAAGTGAGAACGAGTTTGTTCTGCTTCACATTTCATAACTGGAGGTACCGAGACATGAACTCAAACAAGTAATTTGGAGGCAGGGTGTGATGCTGAGGCCATGGCAGAGTGCCACTTACTGGCTTGCTCATTATAGCTTTTTCAGTCTGTTTTCTTAAAGACTTCAGGATTACAAATTTCGGGGTGCCCTCACCCACAATGCAGTGGATCCTCCCCCATCAATGACTAATTATGAAAATGCCTCAAAGGCTTGCCTGCAGTCTGATTTTATGAAGATATTTTTTTAAATTGAGGCTCCATCTTCTCAGATGACACTAGTTTGTGTCAAGTAGACATAAAGCTAACCAACAAATATAGTATACTAAGATGATAAGTGACATACACTCATAGTTCCAACCATTTGCAATGTTGAGGCAGGAGGGTCATTGGAACCAAAGAGGTAAATCCAATCGAGGTGATAAAACGAGGCGTTCTTTTTAAAATACTAAATCTAAAATGATGACAACCTTGGTGCAATATCTTATTACAGTTGCAGCTTTAAGCATTAGTAGACATCTTTGCATAGGTTTATGTGGAACTAAAAAGGGGGCAGAGGAAGGAGGGGGAAGGGAGGATAGCTTGTTCCTGGCCAGAGTTCCTCCTATGCTCTGGGCAGAAGGGCAGGAAGGCTGCCAGACACTTTTGACCGGTCCCAGGGTGGGCATATAAGCCTCTGACCACACTTGACAGGGGGTGGACAAGGGGCAGCCCCCATCCTGGGTTCCAGGGCAACACCCTGTCACCCCAAGGTTATGGGAGAGAAGGCATAGGGAGAGAGGTTCCCACACAGGCGAGAGTCTGTGCAGCAGGCCTTGATGTGCAGAGACTGTCTAAGGTTTTAGAGCTTTATTATAGAAAGGCAGGGGGAAAGAGAGAAGGTAGAAAAGAGAGAGAGACCAGCCATGGCCAAGAGGAAACAAAGAGGAAAGAGAGAGATAGAAGAACAGCTAGAGAGTAAGAGGGAAGAACGGGAAGAGAAGACTAAGAGCAAGAGAGAAGGAAGAGTGAGAGAGTGAGGAGGGACCAAACAGCCCCTCTTAATGTATGCTGCTATCTTTACTGTTGCTAGGTAACTGGGGAGGAGTCTAGCCTGAAGGTCAGAAGCTTGGGACATTGCCTACATGACTACTAACCATGCTTCTCTTTTGGGGGCTGAGGAAGCAGAAACTTCAACAGGAGCCAGGGTCCAGGAGACATGAGAGAACTCCTTCCATCCCATGTAGGGTGAATTATCACCACCGGGTCCCAGGGTTCAACATCTAGCCTCAACTGGAAACAAGGCTGTCTGTGCATAGCCCAATGCTCCACAGGTTTTGTTTGTTTGGTTGGTTTTGGTTTTTTGAGACAGGGTTTCTCTGTATAGCCCTGGCTGACCTGGAACTCACTTTGTAGACCAGTGAACTCAGTGGCCTCGAACTCAGGAATCCGCCTGCCTCTGCCTCCCGAGTGTTGGGCTTAAAGACATGTGCCCTCAGGTAAAGCAAGGTGTCATAGCCACTCTAACATCTAAAAAAAAAAAAAAAAAAAAAAAAAAAAAAAAAAAAAAAAAAAAAAAAAAAAAAAAAAAAAAAAAAAAAAAAAAAAAAAAAAAAAAAAAAAAAAAAAAAAAAAAAAAAAAAAAAAAAAAAAAAAAAAAAAAGAGTTAAAAAGAAAATTAAGATTGGAGCTAAGACGAAAGGATGGACCATTCAGAGACTACCCCACCCAGGGATCCATCCCATAATCAGCCACCAAATGCAGACACTATTGCATATGCCAGCAAAATTTTGCTGAAAGGACCCTGATATAACGATCTCGAGTGAGGCTATGCCACTGCCTGGCAAATACAGATGGGGATGCTCACATTCATCTATAGGATGGAACACAGAGCCCCCAATGGAGGAGCTAGAGAAAGTACCCAAGGAGTTGAAGTGGTCTACAACCCTTTAGGTGGAACAACAATATGAACTTAGCATTACCCCCAGAGCTCTTGTCTCTAGATGCATATGTAGCAGAAGATGGCCTAGTTGGCCATCACTGGGAAGAGAGGCCCCTTGGTCTTACAAACTTTATATGCCCCAGTACCAGGGAATGCCAGGGCCAGGAAGTAGGAGTGGGCGGGTGGGGGATCAAGGCTGGGGGAGAGTATAGAGAACTTTCAGGATAGCATTTGAAATGTAAATAAAGAAAATATCTAATTAAAAAAAGAAAGTAAAAAAAAAAAAGAAAATTAATCAGAAGAGATGGATAATGTTACTTCATACTCATCAAAGAGCAAATCTAAAATAATGGCATCTTAATTTTTAAGATCTATGACCCTATGGTGTTTTTACCCCTTAGAATGGTAAGAGGATGTTTCTAATGGTTTTGTTTGCTTTGGGGGCCCTTGTCCTCTAACTGGGCATCTTCGTCCAAATTTCATGTGAGGGAAGGGGCCAACTCTGTAAAATTTTAAAATATGTTTGGTTGCTATTGATAGGAGATATGCTCTTTTCTGAAGAGAAAGACAAGAGTGTCTTCAGCTTTGTACAAAGCTATGTATTTTTTTTAGTTAATTTTATATTCTACCACTTTGGTGAAGTTTTTGATCAGTTGTAGAATTTCTCTGGTGAAATTTTGTGTGTTTTATGCATACTATCATATCATCTGCAAATAGTGATACTTTGACTTCTTCCTTGCCAATTTCTATCCCCTTTATCAAGGACCTCTAAAAGCAGATACATTGAATCTAATAGTAAACATAGTAGAAAAGAGCCTTGAACTCATTGGCACAGGGGAAAATTTCCTAAACAGAAAACCAAGGACTCAGGCTCTAAAATCATCAATTGATAAGTGGCATATGATGAAACTGAAAAGCTGCTATAAGGCAAAAGGCACCAATAATATAGAACAAATCAGCTACATATACATTGGGGGGAAATTTTTCACTAACCCTACATCTAGTAGAGAGCTAATATTCAAAATATATGAAGAACTCAAGAAGTTAACCAAAAATCCAAATAACCCAATTGAAAAATGTTTTCTTTTTCTTCAACCCCAGAGCCAAACAGAGAATTCACAATAGAAGAATCCCAAATGGCCAAAATATCTTAATGAAATGTTCAAAGTCTTTAGTCATCAGAGAAATGCATATCAAAGAACACTGAGATTCCACCTCATATCAATCAGAATGGCTAAGATCAAAAACTGAAGTGAGAGCAGATGCTGGATTTGGAGAAAAAGGATCACTCCTCTATTGCTGTGGGGACCACTCTGGAAATCAATCTGGTGGTTCCTCAGAATATTGGAAATAGTTCTGTGTATCTAGCTATAACATTCTTGAATATATACCTCCAAAATGCTCCACCACACCATAAAGACACATGCCCCACTGTATACATAGAAGCCTTATTTGTAATAGGCAAAAGCTGAAAACAACCCAGATGTCCTTCAACCTAAGAAGAGATATAGAATGTGGTTCATTTACACAATGGAATACTATTCAGTTATTAAAAAGGAGAACCTAATGAATTTTGCAGGCAAATGGGTGGAACCAGAAAATATCATCTTGAGTGAGATAACACAGATTCAAAATGACATGCATGGTATGTTCTCACTGAGAACTAGATAATAGCCCAATAGTACAAAATGCCTACTATATAACCCCAGACCCCAGAAAATCAAATATCCCCATTAAAAAGTGGGGCACAGAGTTAAACAAAGAATTCTCAACTGAGGAATACTGATTGGCTGAGAAACACATGAAAAAAAAAAATGTTCAACATCCTTAATCATCAGGGAAATGCAAAACAACACTGAGATTAAACCTCACATCAGTAAGAATGGCTAAGATCAAAAATTCAGGTGACAGCAGATAGTGGCATGGATGTGGAGAAAGGGGAACACGCCTCCATTGTTGGTGGGACTGCAAGCTGGTTCAACCACTCTGGAAATCAGTCTGGCAGCTCCTCAGAAAATTCGACATAGTACTACCTGAAGATCCTGCAATACCTCTCCTAGGCATATATCCAGAAGATGCTCCATCTGGCAATAAGGACACATGCTCCACTATGTTCATATCAGCCTTATTCATAATAACCAGAAGCTGGAAAGAACCCAGATGTCCCTCAACAGAGGAATGGATACAAAAATTTGGTATATTTACACAATGGAGTACTATTCAGCTATTAAAAACAATGAATAGATGAAATTCCTAGGCAAATGGATGGATCTAGAGAGGATAGTGCTTAGTGAGGTAACCCAATCACAAAGAACTCACATAACATGTACTCACTGATAAGTGGATATTAGACCAGAAACCTAGACTACCCAAGATACAATTTACTAAACACAGGAAACTCAAGAAGAATGAAGATCAGAATGTGGACACTTCGCCCTTGCTATAATTAAGAACAAAGCACACATTGGAGGAGTTACAGAGGTCAAGGGTGGAGCTGAATCAAAAGGATGGACCAACCAGTGACTGCTGCAGCCGTGGATCCACCCTATAATCAGCCACCAAACATAGACACTATTGTATGCGCCAGCAAGATAGTGCTGAAAGGACACTGAATATCTGTCTCATGGGAGGCTATACCAGTGCCTAGCAAACACAGAAGTGGATGCTCACAGTCAGCTATTAGATGGAACACAATGTTCCCAAGGAAGCAGCTAGAGAAAGTTCCCAAGGAGCTGAAGGGGTCTTCAACCCTATAGGTTGAAGATTAACATGAACTAACTAGTACCCCCAGAGCTCATGTCTCTAGCTGCATATATAGAAGAAGATGGCCTAGTTGGCCATCATTGAGAAGAGAGGCCCCTTGGTCATGCTAACTTTATATGCCCCAGTACAGAGGAATGCCAGGGTCAATATGTGGGATTGGGTGGGTAGGGGAGCAGGGCAGAGGATGGGGGAAGGTTTAGGGGACTTTTGGGATAACATGTGAAATGTAAATGAAGAAAATATCTAATAATAAAAAAGTATATGGTATTGTAGAATAGGTAAATAATTTCTGTAATCTATCCATATAGTTTTCTATATGAATCTTGTCCAATATTCAAGTCTTTAGCCTACCTACAAACACTCAGCCAAACATTTATTGACTTTAAGTATGTCTTTGTTTCCTTAGACCTCATTTGTTTTCTGAAATTTAAAAACAAAAACAATCATAAACAAATAATAAATTTTTGATTATATTAAAAAAAAAAAAGAATTGTAACAAGCAGAAAGGCTCAAGTAAGGATGCTTCAATCCCATTTGGGAGAGCGAAGAAAATAACCACTAGAGACAGAGGACAGGAGGGACCTCGGTGGGAGTGGCGAGAGGTTGGAGAAAAGGAGATCAGGATCAGATATGGAGGAGAACAGGAGAGAAGCCAGGAGAATGAATAGAAATAAACAGCATTGGGGCATAGAAGGTGGAGGGAGAGTTCCCAGAGCCTGAGCCATCAATCAGGCAGCATACAAGAACTGGTCACAGGCCCTTGGCACATATATAGTAGAGACTGCCTCGTCTGTCCTCAGTGGGAGAAAAATGATCTAAATCCTGAGAAACTTGAAGCCCCAGAGAAGGAGGGATGCCTGGTTGTAGGGGGAGAGGGGAACACCCTCTAGGATACAAGTAGGAGGAGGTATATGATGCGGATTATGGGAGGGGTGATGGGGGTAACAACTGGAATGTAAATAAAAAACATTTGATGTAAGATAAAAGCTTTTCTGAAAGTCCTATTAAAACTCCAATGGTTTTGTTTTCAAGAATCACACATGCATTTTTGAAAATCATTGACCAAATTAATAAACTACCAAAAATTTATGTATCCTTTATTAATAGTCTATAAATGAATCTCAACTTCCTCAAAGGATTTAGTTTACACTTTTCCAGAAGCTGGCGAAATGCAGGAAAAAAATAGACAAATAGGGACAAAAAAACAAAGAAAGATACTCTTAATTGCATTATGAGAGAAGCAAGATTATCTTATGAGAAATGCATTCTTTTATATATGGATTTTCAAGAAAGAAAAAATGAATTATGTGTGAGAAAGGAGAGGGTTCTCTTTTATGGGACTGGTTTGACCTTGTACATTAAAAAAAAAATTTCTCTACACACCGTTATCTGGTCTTTCATCTGCTTCTGCTTTCTATGCTGAACAAGGCCAGGCACTAGAAGAAGAAAGAACATCTCTGATGGAAAAGGTAAAATTGTTCCCAGAGTAAGAAAACATCTTGAATTTTACAAATGAAAACATAGGAAATAAAAATAGTGCAACAAATATTGAACATTTTTTGCCTGAATATTAAAGGAAAAACTGCAGTTGGACAATGTTGAAAAATTTGCCTTCTTCTCCAAAAAGGTGTGCATTAGCAGCCTATAAAACCTTCTCTTGTCATTCACAGGACAAAATGAAGTATCATTCCTCACTGGAGCTATCTTGTAAATGATGCTCCTTCGTTATGAGGAATTTATCCAACTGTTTGTTTACTATTTGCTGGGTTCTTGTAGAGTACAACATATTAATCTGAAGATAAAAATTGCAGTAAAATACTATGTTTTCTTCAACTTTATTATACTGAGAGATAATTTTTCCATAAAATTTCTTTAACCCCAGGGAGAAAATTTTACAGTATAAAATCCTGAAATCTTTGAAATAAACTGTGTCTCAGCTATTTTAATAATCTTACATAATGTCATGGAGAAATGATTCTCTATATAATTATCCTTAATGAGATCATATGACGACTAAATCAAAAGTTTGTATTCAAAGTTTTCTAGTAATAAACTGCTATTTTGAAGTAAGGTGTTACAGGCTAATATTTGGCACTCAATTGTAGCTTTTTGTTTTTCTTCTTTTAAGAAGAAAATGGAAGATGCCTGACAATTTTATCATTCGAGTTTATTACAACTTTGAGCAACATCAACTTCCTTTGAGGCTCCTCTCACAGCTCATCCATTAGCTTTCCATAGATGGCAGTACTTTTATAGGGTGGTGATCAGCTCACTGGACTGTAACAGAATTAATTAGTTTCATTTTTCATTCATTAAATATTAAACCCCACATATTCTACAATATCATGGATGACTGAGTCCTTTATCTTTTACTCCGCCCACTTCTTAGGCTAGCTATCATTGTACAAGTGGATTGAAATATTGATATTTTGTTAAATTTGTAAGTAAATTTGTAAGTCACATCTATGGAAATATCATTATGCCTATCAATCAATACTTTTCATTCATCTATTCAGAGAATATGTGAATATCAGTGACATATATGTATATATTTAATAGATTACATGACTACTATTTTTCAAAGGATTGTCTAAGTGAGATCTTATTTTATAAAATAGTGTGAATAATTTCATTTTATTCAGAGAAATATTAAGAAGAAAAATTAGCCAAGTCAAAATATTAAAGTGTAAATTTAGGAATATTTCCTTAAATTAATTTTATAAGTACATAGATATCAAATGTAAATAGTGTTTAAATATCTCTATATATTGAATGTAAATTATCACATCAAGAATTCTTATGGAAATTTGCCCAGCTCAATAAATAGGTAGAATTATGGAATGTGCCAGTTTGAACATTCAGTAGCTGTAATTAGTCTCGGAGTCCTGCCCACTATTGGGCTTACTGAAATCCTCTTATGGATAGGGTGATAGCTTATAAAACCCTCAAAAATATATAGGCAATGAACAACTGCAAGGGAAAGACTCCTTCTCAATAGGGAAACTCATAAATTGTGCATGCCTTCTGCAAGGAATCCTAGTTAAACTCATTAGATAATCACTCTGGACTAGGTTGAAACTATTTCTTTTGTCTTTCAGTAGTATTTTCTTTTTGTGGCATGCATATTTTTTTCATCTTTCCAGAAATTTCATACAATATGTGAAAAACAGTGCACAAATAGATAATACCATAAACAGAATTCTCACTTCCTAAAATTAGATATAAATTTAAGGGAATGCATGGATACCACAAGTGGCAAGAATCAAAGACTTCATAATTTTAAATTGCATTCATTATAAAAATGTATGAATAATTATCAGCCACCAAACCCAGACACTATTGCGTACGCCAGGAAGATTTTGCTAAAAGGACCCTGATATAGCTGTCTCCTGTGAGGCTTTGCCAGTGCCTGGCAAATACAGAAATGGATGTTCACAGTCATCTATATGTTGGAACACAGGGCCACCAATGGAGGAGCTAGAGAAAGTACCCAAGGAGGTGAAGGGGTCTGGAACCCTATAGGTAGAACAACAATATGAACTAACCAGTACCCCCAGAGCTCGTGGCTCTAGCTGCATATGAAGCAGAAGATGGCCTAGTTGGCCATCATTGGGAAAAGAGGCCCCTTGGTCTAGCAAACTTTATATGCCCGAGTACAGGTAAAGGCCAGGGCCAAGAAGTGGGAGTGAATGGGTAGGGGAGCAGAGGTGAGCGAAGGTATAGGGAACTTTTAGGATAGCATTTGAAATGTAAATAAAGAAAATATCTAATAAAAAAATGTTTTTAAATGTTTGGATTGAGAAAAAAAAAAAAAAAAAAAGAATTTCAATGGCAACCAGAGAACATCTTGGTAAAATAATTTAAAAACAAAACATTAGGGCTTTTAGTATGAGCACAATTCACAGAGAAAAAAAAAAAAAAGAAAGTTGACCTAATACTCAATATGGATTATTTATATGTGAATCTGTACTTACATATATAGCATTTCCTAAAGTGCAAGATTTTTTTCTACTCTAGCCTCTATAACATCTTGCTCAACATCTCATTTGAACTCACTTATTTTTTTAGCCAAAATTTGTCAGCCATTATTCTATGAATGTAAAAGAAAACACAGTTGGAAACTTAAATGTACATGATATATTTTGTAAATACACATGTGAAATTATATATGCATTTTTAGTGTTCTGGTTAAAATTTATCTTTATTGTATGATTTTTGTATGTTTTGATGAATATGTACAGCATCCAACAAAATGATTCAAAATGAAAATAAAATATTTTACATAGAAGAAAAAAGGCTTTCAGATAAAATATATCTAGTTGTCTATAAGGTCTACATTATCCATAATTGTATAAATATAGTACTCCCTTTTAAAATGTACCACATGCTACTAGTATGTTGCTAGTAGATATAATGAATACATTAATAACTAACTTTTTATTGTCACTTTAATCAAGTATTTCTTTCTCTTTCTTATCTTTATTACACATTTTTGGCTCTTCCTATCGACTAATTTTGTTTTGAATAAATCTATGTGTTTATTATGTGTTTACTACACAATTCTTAGATAAACATTTTGGAAAAATAAACAAGAGCAAGCAAATGACAGTATTGCTTGCAATTCTTTCTTCTAGTTTTCAATTTCTTTGGATTATTTCTGCTTCTATGCATTTTTCATAGTACTTGGAGGGTTGATCTGAGAAATCCATCCAAAAGTTTGAATTTTAGGCTGTGGGAAAACTAATCCCTAAGGGGTTTCCATAATCTTACAGCACGAGAATTCCAGTCATTTAATCTCAAAAGGAAATTTGCATTACATAGAAGGAAAATATTGCTGCCAATATTGGAAAGCCAGGCTAGAATAATTTAGAAATAAATGCTGACAATGGAGAATTATGTAATGTATATTATAATATAATATATTAAAATTATATTATATATTTTATATATGTGGAGTGAATATCAGTTCTGTGTCTAATAATATCTTCAATATATTATTATTCTAGTTTTTATCCAATGTGCATTATTTGAATATTTTACTGTATAAACTTCTCATAATACTTTAGAAACTCAATAAATAAATAAAATTAAAATTAATTAATACAAATAACAGCTCTATTAAAGAGAGCTATAGTGCCACAATAATTTAATCCTAGTGATTGGGAGGCAGAATGTTGCAGATTTTTGATTTTTAGGTAAGCCTGATCTACAGAGGACAGTCAGTACCAAACGGAGATATATTATTTGGCAAGTCAAAAAACAAACAGAAAGAAAGAAAGAAAAAAAGAAAGAAAGAAAGAAAGAAAGAAAGAAAGAAAGAAAGAAAGAAAGAAAGAAAGAAAGAAAGAAAGATAAAGGAGAGAGATGGGGGAAGGAGGTAGAAAGTAAAGAAAGGGAGGAAGGAAACATTAATATAATCACAAGTAATAATTGCTTAGTGTTAAGAAGATCCTGAAATGACCTAAGGAAAAAAGGAATGGCATACTTTACATTTATGAAAAATGTGTATTTTTATGTTTTTACATAAATTACCACTAATATTTATAACCTTGTAAATATTTATGTATTTAGCAAGATAGTTCTATAATACATTTGATTGCTTTATGACAAATAGACAATTTAAATAAAAATATCCAACACTGAATATTAATTGTGTAATATCTATTTAAACTGTACTAAGTATAGGGTATGGAATGTTATCTCTGCCTCTGTGTAAGGTTGTGTTAAGTAACCTGATGCTTCAATAAAAGGGCCATGTACATGAGCCAAAGACAAACAGTTCACTGACAACATCTCTGTACTATTGAATGTCCTATTTACCTTGGCTGCAGCACCCCATTAAAAGCCATATAAATTATTATCCAGTTTTACTCCAGTGATTCAAAATATATTACTTACATGTCTCTTAAGGATTAACTTATCTCAGCATTCACCTATAAGTCATGCAGAAAAATCAAATTATCCTCAAATGCCCATAGACCCATATTCTTCATTTATAATGATACACATTTCATGTACAGACATTTAATAGTGTAGCACAGTTAATATGTTTCAAAGATAGCCCTATAACACTCAGGATTATTAACTACAAGGAAGCTGAGCAGCAGTTCAAGGCTGGTAGTTACTTGGCAGTATAGTAGATCATTTTAATACAGGATATACCTGATAAATCTTTGCTACTCTACATGTCAAAATACTTTTTCCTCTACCTTCTCCCTTTAGAAACAATAAAAGAAAAATTCTAAGAGGGTTTTACTTTATTTATTCCAGATCAATAGTGCTAAACTCTGTCCTGCCACATGGATATTTTTCAGCTTCCTAAATCATTTCTTAAAATACATATTCCCAGTTTAAAATCCCAGAATTACTTTTGAAAACATACTGAATTTTTATTTTACTTTAAAATAATATTGTGGTAAAAGTTCTGTCAGAGCTATCAAATTAAACTTGAAAATCAAACTGAAGTAAATAGAAATGTAATTAACATGATCTGTTCACTTAAGCTTACATTAGATATAATGAATATGAATTAAAAGTACAAATATATCCATAAATACTAGACTAATTTCAGAGAAAAAATGTGGTATCGAAACTCTTCTCTAAGGAACTAGCTATAAATAGTAACAGACACAAAAATTGTCAATGTAAATTTTATGGATTTATCAGTGATAAAACTTTTATGCTGGTGGGGATCAGTTGTGTACCGTAGACACTTCAAACAAGTACTCCACAGCTGAGAGATCTATCCATTCATTTAATCATGAATTTTAAGCATCCTATTAATTTAAGTTTTAAAACATTTATCTATTTAGTTTGATGTGGCTTAATATATATAAATGAGTGTGTGTGTGTGTGTGTGTGTGTGTGTGTGTGTGTGTGTGTGTGTATGTGTGTATGTGTGTGTATGTGTGTGTGTGTGTGTGTGTATGTGTCTGTGTGTCTGTGTGTCTGTGTGAGTGCTGTATGAGTGTCTGCTGTATGGATGTGCACCTTGTGTGTTGCCTGCTTGGTGGACATGGAGATCTGAAAGGCTGTACAAAACTCTGAGCTTTGGTTACAAACTGCAATGACATCCATGTAGATGCCAGGAACTGAACCAGGATTAACAGCTCATGCTTATTTCCAGCACCTTGATATTCACTATTAATAGATGTCTCTACAAATGTTAAGATTTCTGTTGTGATCCAAATATATAGCTCTAAAAATAATGGAATATTTTTCAAAGAAACTTTAAATCTTAAGAGTTAATTATATAAAGAGAAGAAACTGAAAATATTAGTTGAGATTCATACATATATCATAAAATGTACAGAACACTAAGGAAATTCAATTGCAATGGAATAAAGGGAAGCACTAATAATAAACAAAATATTCTTCTTAATTTCCAAAATTCTAAGATGCTCCAAAGGGATTTTAATTCTGAGTCTTGATCATTTTTTTTTAATCAAGAGGCAAATTATTTTATTATCAGAGATTCTGCTAATACCCAATTTAGAAATCATATTATTTTCTTCCCTGCCTGGCAAACATGGAAGTGGATGCTCACAATCAGCTATTAGATAGAACTCAAGACTCACAAGGAAGGAGCTAGAGAAAGTACCCAAGGAGCTGAAGGGGTCTTCAATCCTATAGGTGGAAGAATAACATGAACTAACTAGTACCCCTGAGCTCATGTCTCTAGCTGCATATGTAGCAGAAGATGGACTAGTTGGCCATCATTGGGAAGAGAGGCCCCTTGGTCATGCAGACTTTATATGACCCAGTACAGGGGAACGCCAGGGCCAAGATGTAGGAGTGGGTGGGTAGGGGAGCAGGGTGGGGGATTGGGGAGGGTATAGGGGGCTTTTGGGATAACAGCTGAAATGTAGATGAAGAAAATATCTAATAAAAATGAGGAAAAAAAAAGAAGTTACACATAGGTTATAATAACGTTTTGTTGTAGACTTACTATTCGATAAACACAAATAGATGTTCTTCAGTGTGAATTTATTATACCTAATCCCAGTATTTGGTCTACTAAAGTGTGATACACACATATATACACAGAGAGAGATAAAATGATTGTGGACAAAAGAGTGATACCAAAAAAGAAAAAATCAAGAGAGAGCATATAAAATATACAGTTATATACAGTTTGTTTTAAAGAAAATGAATAGCTGGGGAAGGGAAGCTTGTGAGTTAGGGAGGTTTAGAGTGGGGAGAAGTTAGATGAACTGAAAAGAACCAGTATGTTACTGTGAACTGTGGAATCCTTGATGGGTACTTGGGATGACACTGAGGGAGTCTGGAGGCCAGATGTGCTTTGGTATACTAGTAAGCAACACAGGTCCTGTTTGTTCCTTTTGCTAAACATAGCAAAAGGCTCCTATGATAATGATGAACAGGATGCATAAGTTCATGAGGAATACTGGCATTTGTCTAATCATGGAAATTTTAGATGCTGGAGCTTCCTTTCTATATTGATATTAGTCATGTATATTATATTAGAAATATTTTGTCATCTTTGATTTGGTTAGCTCACTGTTTCTTTTGTTGTCCTTTTTCTTTACTTCTTCACACACTTGCTAATGTATCAGTTCCTTATACAATAGCAACTTCTCATAATTTAAATTCTGAACATGTGTATGTCTGTAGGATGATCAAATCGATCATTTAATTTGTCATGTGGGATTCTCAAATTTATAAAATCTCAGAACCTTTGACACAAGATAAAGCAGCTTGCCTCTACTTTAGGACAAAAAGCCATCTTACAGTAAAGGACAATTAGGCTCCATCCTCTTTATGATTAAACCACTGTTTTTCAAAGATTTGGGTATACCCCACTTTAACCTTAACTACAAATTGTTCTGTACTGCTTGTTCCAGGAAATAATCACCATATCTTTGTTTCAAAAGTTATTATAATCATCTTGCAATTTTAAGTTTGTTTCAATGAAGTTATGACTCCTTTACTATGACTACCTGCTATTCGACTCGACTACTGGAGGCTTTCCATGGAGATCTATGAACTGCCCAGGTGAGAGAGCTCAGGTGAAGGAGAGAGAACAGTAACTGGGAGGGGGAGTCACCTCCCCTGTCCTCTGCTGCTGCAGCTGCCTCCACATCCCTCTCTGCTTCAGTTGCTCCAATATGCTGCACTGGTCCCTCTGCACTGAGTAGGGCAAGGCTGCACATGCAGGAGACCTACTAGCCAACAAAATGTGGGGGGGGGGGGAAGCTTCTGGTGGTGTTTTAAGGAGCTCTAAGACAGAGGCTCTCAGAGGCCTGAATAATTCTCACATTCCTTTATTCCTTCTGGATAGGATTCCAATATACAGTTTTGGTGTGGGTCAGGGTCTGACAGCAGGGACTTCCTACTGGCTTTGTCTGAGAGTTTCAGAATACCTTATCTACCGGTGAGAGGGCTTGTGGTGTTGCTCCTATGTGACAGCCAATGACCTCTCTATGGGGAACTGTGGGCTGCAGCTTTGTGACAGGATCCTGGTGTCCATTTGCTGTGTGAAACCCCTTCTGTCCCTTCAGGGTCAACAGGGTTTCTTAGCTCAACTCTGAACCAGAATATCTTTCACAGCCCACCACCCCCAACTCCCTCTTTTTCTTTTTATAAGGGGGAGGTGTGATTGGAATAACTGTCTCTTATGTTGGGAACAGTTTGATAATGAACCAAGACCAGATTTGTAGGGATTTTTGTAATGTTACTCATCTGTTGCTTTAGAAACTGAATGAGACATGGTGTTAAGAGAAGCAAGGCTCTAATGGCTTGTATGGGGCTAAGGAGGGGAAGAATCTAGGCTACCAGGGTGTTAGAGTACCAAGGGGAAGGACTGTCAGGAGTAGTGCATGTCCAGAGGTTTCCCCAGAGCTCTTTGTGCATTTGTATATCTTGTCCTACCAACCCAGATTTATTGATTTAGGAGCAACATTCCTCACCCAGCAAAATGCAACTGTTCAGTAGTCAGTAAGTCTAGGGCTCTCTGGTTTTGGAGAACAACTTCTGCTAAGGAGGTTATCTGGCATTGAAGAGACTGAAGAGTGTAATGGAAGCAATTGCCTGGTCAAGCTTGTCTTGGAAGTCACTGGTGAGATATTGTGAGTGGAGAAGGGCTGATACAGCAGTTCCTGTCACACCCAGGGAGACAGCAAGGAACAGTCCATTGAACTTGCAGCTTCCTCCCATCTGCAAGGTGAGTTCTTCAGGTTCGTAGAAATAAGCCTGGGGAACAATTATCGGGGTTGACTTGTTATGACTACTGTGTTCCAACTTCCCTTCAACGATGTCATTTCGGCTAACTTGCTATGTTTATGCTCTACTCCTGTAACCCTATTTTGCCTGCCCAGATCCCTAGCACTGGCCTATAAAAAAGTTGTCTTCCTCATGCCCATTGCTTAAACCTTGGTCCCTGTTTTTAGGTACAGAAAGCCCGTGTACATGAAGAAACAAAGCTTACTTTAATTAGCTGTTTGCTTTAATTAATGTGGCCGTGAAGATTTGACTTGTGTTGTGCGACTTTTCCTGGAACGACTGTGAAGAAATGTTTATTCACACCAGAGAAAATACTAATATAGATTGAAAAATGAAAGCACCCACATTTATTGAAATTATAGGGGTCTGAGCTATGGGAGAACACTTAGGAGTGTACAGGGTACTCAAAATCAGAAGCTTCAGATAAACGCTTGACTCAGTTCTGGTGACAACTTACAATATCCATATCCCTACAACTTCCTACAGATCTTGCAAGTACCATAATCAGTGTCCAGCCTTCTTTTCAGTAATCACCAGTGCTTATACAAACCTGAGGGTGATTTTTAAAAATCTTGTAAGATTACAGGCATTATGAAACCTTATAATTTGACTCCTATCCCCCCAAGGAATTTTTTATAAGACCTACCATTCTTTTTTTCCCAACTTTTATTAGATATTTTATTCATTTACATTTCAAGTGTTATCCAGAAAATTCCCTATACCCTCCCCCCTCCCAGCCCTGCTCCCCTACCCACCCGCTCCCACACCTTGGCCCTGGCGTTCCCCTGTACTGGGGCATACTATCATTCTGTTTACCTTTTGATTTCTTTTTAAAAAATCATACTTAGGTTAAGACTACTTTATGGGTGGCTGGTGAGATGGCTCAGCGGGTAAGAGCACCCGATTGCTCTGCCGAAGGTGATAAGTTCAAATCCCAGCAACCACATGGTGGCTCACAACCATCCGTATCGAGATCTGGCTCCCTCTTCTGGAGTGTCTTCTGGAGTGTCTGAGGACAGCTACAGTGTAACTTACATATAATAAAATAAAAATAAAATCTTAAAAAATAAAAGACTACTTTATGACTAGCCCACAGAAATATCTATATGGATGGTATAAAATACAATGTAACAAGAATTAGTGCAAACATGTATGACTAACTTGGGATTCTCTTCATTGATGTTACTAAGCTTCCTTGACTTCCTCTCTTTTCATTTTCACTATTTCAAATGATGCATTATTATTATGTAAGTTGTTTAGTTCATTGTTTAAATTACATTAATTTGTTTTACATCTTAAATTTATATTGATAGTTCTTCAGTTTTCTACACTCAAAATACTTGTTATATGTTTTTCCAAATTCTAAGAATGTCTACAGAGGCATTAACCATAATTTTGCCTAAAATTATATCCCACTATAGTTTCATACTAAATGTTTCCTTGCAAACCCCATGTGAAAGCCAATATTCATTGTTTTGTGAGGTCTTGAACCCTTAAAAGGAAAGATTAGTGGAAGTTCTCAATATCCTCTGAGAGTATAAACATTACTTCTTTTTTGTTGCTGTGATAAAAAGCCATGTCCAAAACCAAGTTACTAAAGAAAGAATTTGTTTACGACTAAGATTAGATGCTTTCCCCATCACTGCTATTCCTCTATCTGGTTTCACAGCATCCAAAATTGTCACCAGTGAGGAAAAGGTAGTTAATGTGTGAATCTGTGAGTGGAGCATTTCTTACTAATTCACTAAAGGGGATTAAGGAGTAGTTAATCAAACCTATAGCTTACTATAGCTTTGTAATTTTATGACCAAAATATTAAGTGATTAGTTTTGCTGGTCTTTGGTATCCAGCTTTGTCACAGATAGAGAGCAAATACCAACCTCTCAAAGACTAAATTTCCAGAACTATGATCCAAATAATCCCTTTGTGTTCATTAAGCAATGATGTAAGATAATCATTTTAGTAACAGAATCCTGGTACCACTATTCACGCCCAGTACTCAGTCATTTTGCTTTATCATTTCTTCAATTCTTCTACTGTGTCATCTTATATTTTTGTGTTGTAGGAAATTTTATATCATTCAATGAAATGCTATTTATATTTTAGTCTTTAATAAATCAGTACATTTTCATGGGCAATTTTGTCATTTACATCATCGCCACAGCACAAATCATTTAAAACAATATATGTAAAATCATCCCTCCATTATTTATAATAATACTTTTATTCATTATTCAACCAATACAAATGAGGCAGGCCTATTATTATGTGGATTTTGAGCACAGGAAGTCAGATATACAACACAAAGTAATTAACTGGCAAAGTCTCAGAAGCTTGGGTTGACCTAATAGCTGTCTTTGAAATAGAGGAAATTTATATTGAGGCTAATTTGAAAGTAAATTTAAATTATGTTATTAGTTAATTTTTAACTGTTTTTCTACCATCTGAAAGACATATTTTTTTTTCTATTTTGAGGAATACAATGTGCTTCAAAAAGACCAAAATAAATATTGCTTTAAAAAAGCCTTAAAACAAAAGTTTGAGTTGTACACATTTTTTTTTGATATGTGCATGATATCAACCATGGTGTTAATGGATATAAATTATTTAAATATTATCAATTGGATGCCCTTTCCATTTACTTAATTAAATGGTCATTAAAACCCCATAAAAGTAATTTTTATATTTTCCTCTCTGAACTTTTACATATCCTTAATTATTATATAATTTTCAAATGAATTAATATGATATACCAAGAGGTATAGCAAGGAGATATTCTAAATTGAGCATGAAAATTATATTAGATTAATTTAAATTTAGCGTATCTTTAAGCTTTAGTAACGGCAAGCATCATCATATATTAGAGCATCAAAATAACTTGTCTACTGAACCATTGCTCTACTTATGCTTCTGGAAATCTTCCCACAGAATATAGCTGTAAGTCTTGTCTATATAATTCTTATCCTATCCACATTTGTCTCATCCATGAACTTAGGAGTGACAGCACTCCTAGGATACCAGCTCTCTCTGGGTGGCATTTAGGTCCAGAGAGCTGTGCCCAAGGGTTAACTTCAGGGCACAGATGGAGACCACTTGTTAAATACTAAAACCTCTAGATATTCGTGGTATAAAAGAAGATTTTAAATTTTTATATTATGCTGGATATTCCAAAAATAAATGACTTCAATATGTAAAACACGTTACACATTGCCTCTGCAAATGAAATCTCACATGATACCTAGATTTTTGCTCCAGTATTTCTCAGTTTTAATATAAAGCAATACATTATTATTTTAA
This sequence comes from Mus minutoides, assembly GCA_902729485.2. Taxonomy (NCBI): domain Eukaryota; kingdom Metazoa; phylum Chordata; class Mammalia; order Rodentia; family Muridae; genus Mus; species Mus minutoides. The sequence continues at coordinate 20,992 of LR751575.1, read as the reverse complement.
AAACAAAAGCTCTTTCAGCAGTCTATATAACTGTTGTCTACCATTACATAATACCATTAAATCATATCACAGAGATACTCTTAAATCAAATATATATTCTTTTATTTCTTTTTAAAGATACTATATTACAATAGCACAAAAGGTGAGGGACAAATGTAGCAAAAATTCAAAATAATAAGTGAAATGGAATAAAAAAAGTATATATACATAGAATTTCTTATTGTAGTTTGACTAGTAATGGCACCCATCACTCATAGACTTGAATGCTTATTTATTAGGGGGTAGTACTGCATGAGAAGGATTAGGAAGCACACCTTGTTGGAGTAGGCATTAACTTGTTGGAGGAAGCACTTCACTGTGGGTGGTCTTTGGGACTTTAATAGCTCATCAGGCCCAGAATCTCTTTCTTCCTACTGCCTGAGGATCAGGAACTAGAACTTTGTGCATCTCCTGCACCATGGTATCTACTTGCATACTGCCAAGCTTCCTACCATACCAACAATGAAATAAAACTCTGAAACCATAAAGAAGCCCCAATTAAATACTTCCTTTACATTACTTGCTGCTGTGGTTATGCTGTCTCTTCACAGCAATAGAGTACTGACTAAGACATTGAATATTATTATCTAGTAACATATATCATAATAGACAAAATTATAACATATTGAAAAATACAGAACAATTCATTGAAAATGATGAATATAGTGATGAATAAAATGTTTGAAGATGCTAGAAATACAGTCCAACTTTCTGAAATAAAATTAGATGATTCAAATACAGTTCATAAATTAAACTTTCTCAAATAAAATCACTGTCTTATGCGATAAGCTTAAGAGAAATTATGTTTTAGCTTTTGGATTGTAACATGAGTACATACTCTAAACATAACAAAATTAAGTGTTTGTTACTTGCTGATAGTTTTATTTTCTCCATGGAAGCTTCAACAATAATTTGTCATATACCTAGTTAGAGTATGAATTCAACAAAGTCTAAAAAATTCAAAATATGCACAAAATAGTTATTTATCTTTAAATTTTTTATATATTTTCACAAAATTTTAAATTGATAAATGTGTGGTATCATGAGGTCTGACAAAAAGATATTCTAAATTGAGACTAAGACTTACATTGAACCAATCGAAATTTTCCTTAGTCTATGAGTTAGTTTGAAGATAAAAATACTCGTTTTGATTAGTTTTTAAAAGTAGAAGTACACATTTATTTTAGTAAACCTAGTACTGTAAACTGTATCTCAAATCAATAAATAGTATGAATGATAATATACAGATGCTGATCATGTAAAAAGTGATCAGTGAAAGGTATAAAGCCAGAAAGCTGCTTGACAAAGACCCAGCCAAGCAGAGAGAAGTGAGGCAGTTGCTATGGGTAGCCTTCGTCACTTTGTCAGCATCCCCACATGTTGCATGCTTTGGGGGGAGGCTTTTAATAGTTGTGCAATTTGGAATATTGGATTGATGGAAATTTTCCCATAAATCATTTACTCCTGCTCCCAGGATGCTTCTAAGCAGACCCAGGAAAGTCCTGAGAATATTAACATCCATGCCGTTAGGAAGATACCTTTATCTGCCCTACTTGAAGGTCTTCTTGCCTTGGAGGTTGTGACTCAAATAAGATGCCAGAGATCTCCTTATGAAGCTCTGACTCTAGGATAATCTTTGAACATCTGTCCCTGTAATTACTCAGTTACAAGATAATCAGTAAAAATAAATGTTAAAAGGTTAAAAAAAAAAGGTAAAACGATTTGGTGGGAATTCTTACTATAGACACTCTGTTCATTAAGACTTAATAACTGCCTGGGACATTGGCAATAGGCCCAGGCTGTCTTGGAGATTTTCTTTCTGTCTAGTGCCTTTGCAACCGCAAGATTCTTATATATTGCATTATGGGATAGCTGAGGGAAAATGATTATAAAGATAATTCTTTTCTGTCACAGTTTATCAATGATGACTCAACTTATGACCAAGAGGAATTTAAAATACATGTCTAGGGAAAAATAAAATGATCTATGTTTTGGAACAACATGATTCTATCCTTGCCTACTGAGTTCCATATAAACAAAGAAGCACTCTGATGACCAGCCAGTCAGGATGCAAGATTTTCCTGGTCTCTGTGCTTGATTAATTCCTTCCTTGCTATAAAAATTATTTTTTCAATGTCTCACAGACAATATATGTCATAGATATACCAATGAAATGTAAAAAAAATTCCTTAATTGCAAAAGGACCTAACCTAATGTATTGTTATGTTATAAATAAAACCCTGTTATTAATTAGATTTTTTCTAAATCTTTGCTTTGAAAAATACTTAATTTTATAATCTGAAATTATTTTAAAATTTATTACTGTATTTTGCCATTAATTAATTTTTACACATTCACTATTAACTTTTACAGATATATTTTTGTATATCATACTCTGCCTATTTTTACTGTTTAAGATACTAAATAAATTTTCTATGATGTGTTTTTGGTACTATTGATTTATGCATTTGGGGATACATTCTAGCAGAGATTAGTTAAAAAAAATTGAACTGCCTGAAGAAAAGATTGTAATTCTGAATATTCACTCTAAAAATATCTCTTATGAAAGTTGTCTAGCTTTCTCAGCCTCAATACATTGGATTTTGATACTAACCTTTTGTACATGGGTTTTCTTAATTTTAAATAACTTTATTTTTTTCTATGAATCAAGTTCATAGTAAATTATTATTCTAACAAGAAAAAAATTTGTGTCCAAGTTTCCACAAAACCAAGACTCATATCTTATTTCATAGTAGCCTATTCTGAACAATTCTATTAAATAAGTCCTTGGATTCAGAGAAAAGGCCTTAGTTTATAGTCTTCTCCCATGTTCCTGTTTTTATTCATTACAATATTGTAAACATCTAATGCTTATCTTGAGTTGAAATATGAAGGTTTGCATCTTTTCCTTAATTCCTATCAAATAGGGTGGAATTATTGATGCCAGTTATGTTTTATAATATTTCTTCACCTGAGACTTATTTGAGTGGAAAATGAAATACATAAAAATCTAGCTTTTGGCAATATGTGCTAATGACAATAAAACAACATAAAATTGTGTGTTAATATAAGAACGTAGTTGAAGAAGAGAAGAAGAAATCAAAGTAAAATTAATGAGTGCCATTTTATTTTGAGACTATAGTCTTTCAGAAAGACTTTGTAATAAAAGTGTACAGAGTACTGAATGTATGTTTGAGTTTGGTAATATAACCGTATCTACATACTTTATCTTGTAACTATGTAGATGTGATTTTCTAGAGAAAGGTTTGTGAAGTCTAGTATTCTTCTTCAAATGTGATTTGAAATATGTTAAAGCAGAAACCTTTATGCAGTTGAAATTGTATGCTTTATTCACTGCCACCTCTTCTAAAAGTATTTTATTTATTTATTTATGTTTTTAATTTTTCATTTGCTTAGGTTTTGCTTAAATTTAACTCTGTCCATGTCTGACACCAAGGAAGTTGACTATTAAAGCCCCTGAAAATGTAGTGACAAATAGTTGTAGCCAACATGGTGGTACTGAGAATTTAGGTCCTAGGAGAAGGCAAGTATCTTTACCAATAAGCCATCTCTGTAGGCATTTTGTTAACCTTGAAACTAATTATGACATTTTCCCTTTCCTGACATTTGCATAAGCAGACTCTCATATGCAGCCTTATGACAATGTATCAGTTTTCTCTAATAAATGTATATATACATGTGTGTGTAATAAATAACATATAGATACATCTGTATACACACATACAAATACACACACACACACACATACACACACACACACACACACACTCATATATATATATATATATATATATATATATATATATATATATATATATAGTTTTCTCATCTTGGCTACTAATGTTCTCCCCAATCCCAATATAATATCTAACAAAATCCAAGTCTTGGGGTTGAGCAAACCACAGATGAGATGCTGGTGAAGAGAATACAAAAGCCTTCCCAAATATTACAGCTGATTGTCTTTGTTCTTGATTGCCTTTCAGAAACTGAAAGTAAGTACATAATTTTCAAGTGAGTTAAAACATTTGTAGACATGACAGTCCAGTGGTTTCATCATTGTCTTACATCATAGATGTAGAGAAGAATGACACATAAGACCAGTTCTGTGCACTGGAGGTTAGATAAATTATTCTTTTCTTATTATGTAGAGTAGTATAGAAAAGAAGAGTCTACACAGTTCCTCCATACAGAAACAATGGTTCTTCCTGACATTTTTATCTAATGCTTTTATCATTTATCACATGCTTGAAAACACTGTAGGAATGGACTTGATCAGTTAAAATATGGCCAACAGATTTTAGTTGAAATGTCTTTTAATGTTTGAAACTAAGCATTTTATCATTGAGAATTGTCACGATGGATGTTTTGAAAAACTTTATAACAATATGTGCCTTTATTGGGACTATGATGCAAATAGCACATCATTGATGTAAATAAAAACCAAGCAAAGTTTCAAGTTAATACTTTAGAAATTATAAAATTAACAGTGCTTTTAAAAATTAGTTATCTTTTTTATTGTGGTTAACCAAGCTGTGCACAACTAAAAATTATTAAGCTAATGAATTAAGAATCCACTTTAATGTTTAAATTTAAGAATCTTCTGATTCACCTTCTAATTTGCCTAATTTCCAGAAGTTTAGTCAAAACTCTCACCTACTTGTAAACTGAGTTTTCCCTGCTTAAAGAGAGGATTCTTTGTTATTTTTGCTTTTTTATCAAAATCATCTTGGAAAGACAAAATAGATTGGCAATCATTTTCTATGTCTTTCTCAAACCTGCCTGCAAGTCTTAGGTCATGATTTCTATCACATTTGAACTTGTCAAACATGTCAGGCCTGAGTGCAGGAGGTCATGTGAATGTGATTGTTACTGATTTTAGTAAAACCAACAGAGAAGAGGTGAAGCAAACAGCCATCCATAGTCTTGACATTTACATAACCTTCAACCAAAGTCTGTCATTTTTGAATGATAAAATACACTTTATCACATTTAAGATCCATGCTATGTGTGCTAAAAATATACCTGGTATTTAATTTATGAAAATATGACTCAGTGATAGCACAGGAAAGTTAGTACCACTTAAAGTAATATTTCACTTGCTGTTTTCTAGAATAATGGGTAATACTAGGGCTTCTGGGGAAGCAAAAGAATGTTTAGGGTGCAGAATACAGGAGTGAGGACCGCTATTAAATTAATTGGCATTTATTAATTATATTGATATTTCCATGACCAAAGAAGGTAGAGGAGGAATGTACATTATAGGAATGGTAATTCAAATAATTCTAAGTGGATTCAGATGTAGAGGGGACAATGTCCACAACTGGGTGCTATTTGTTTCTTGGTACCTAGTAGCCTTCCTCTCCTCAAAATTCTACACTTTAACACTTTGTTCTTTTAGTGTAATTACTAGGCCTCCAATATGATTGCCAGTATAGAAAGAAGTGGTACTTAGCATATCAAAACTGATAAATAAGTGGGATGTTTTAAAATGGAAAAATCCATTAGGACAGAACATGATAACTGTTTAGGTTGGCTTGGCCTTACGAAATCACATTCTTTAAATACAATAAACCTACTATTTGGCAGACCATCAATACTAATTCTTTATCACAAAGACTCTAGGCCATAAGTTGTGGTTGATTTTGTCCATGTTAATTGTTTTTTAAAGTTTGTATTCCAGTAGTTTAATATTGAAATTGTTGGTATGTATATCAAATATTTTATTGAAAATATAAATAATCATTTTCCATTTAAATGTTTTGTTTTCTTCCTTTTGTAATGTGCTTGTAACTATCAACATTTGTATCACTTATTAAGATTGTTACATTTATATTCTTGCTATTCTGAGTAAAATAGCAAATTATTCATGTTTATGTTTTGTTACAACTCAATAAGTATATGTTTTTTCCTTGGTAATTTTAAGGGCACAGAACAAAATATAGCACTGAGTGAAATGTAGTCAGTACTTCACTGCTATTTTGGGTATTTAAATTTGTTTGTTGGCATTTCATATATGTATACAGTGAAATATAATCATATCCATTGCTCCTCATTTTGCTACTTCTGTTCTTCTCGTGGACACATAAGCAAGTTTGCATTACTTGGCTGATTTCTTTTCATTGATATTTTTCCAAATTCCAACAAATCCACTAGGTGCTGCATATATATGCACTGGTGTATGACTATCTCTGCACCTGCCAGTTGACAACAACTCAACTACTGTTACATTCCACATACTGGAGGTTTTTTTTAACCTCACCATAATATTCATAAATGACTTCAAGAATATAATTTTTTATTCCTAGTGCATTTACATTTAATATGGTCTATTCATTTCATTCTGAAGATTATATATATGAGATATATATATATATATATATATATATATATATATATATATATGAAATCACTGCCCTTTCCACTTTATTCTTTTGTATTCCTGATTCATACCTCTAGCTCATCTTCAAATTTATCTCCCTTTTGAACTCTCTGATTAATTTTTCCCTGCTCTTTATTATGTGCTTCTATAGGATGAGCAAAATATTTTAACAGAAGAAAAGATAAACTACGATATGAACTTGTTTAAAGTGTAAGGAAAATGTATTTTTTCCTGAAGAATTCCTGAGACTCAGTGACCTTCAAGCTGCCTCACTAACTCAATGATTTCATCAAAGCTCTGCATGCTCTCCATCCTGCAAATATTAGTGTGTTGGTTTTGTATGCAAATCATAGCCAGATGACAAGTGCATGTTCCCCCAACCTGATCAGGAGCTAAAGCATCTTGACAAGAGAATCATTCTTGCTTTGCCTTTTTTTATTTTACCATTTACTTCCCAGATTTGCTGCATGCTTATTTTACAACAATTAGTATCAAAATAAAGAGACTCTGCGTACTAACATTCCCATTAAAAAAAAATGAAGTCGGTTTTGTTGTTGTTGTTTTGTATTTTTTTATGCACACAGTAGCTTTAGGTTGAAAGATGTAGATGAAACAGCAGATATTATTTTCAAGTATCCAATATTCTTGAAAGGAGATTCTCCTTTATAAATGGAAGTATTTAACATCTTATTTTCATAGAAAATATTGTATATAGAGATATTTCTTAGCTTTTACCAATTAAAAATTAACTATTGATATAATTAATAATGGATTATAGTAAAAATTGTGTAATGATAATTTGATAGTGCTATTACCACATGAATCTAGCCATCTTACTTTTGAGTATCTATGGAAAAGGAAAGATCACCATACTTAAGAGATACTTCAGCCGGGCGTGGTGGTGCACACCTTTAATCCCAGCACTTGGGAGGCAGAGGCAGGCGGATTTCTGAGTTCGAGGCCAGCCTGGTCTACCAAGTGAGTTCCAGGACAGCCAGGGCTATACAGAGAAACCCTGTCTCGAAAAACCAAAAAAAAAAAAAAAAAAAAAAAAAAAAAAAAAAAAAAAAAAAAAAAAAAAAAAAAAAAAAAAAAAAAAAAAAAAAAAAAAAAAAAAGAGATACTTCATGACAGTTTCAACTGGAGCACTATTTGAAATTTGTAAACTACGACCTCAAACTAGATGTACCCAAATTGATCTATGAAATAGTTAATCTGTGAAAAATAAGTTAATATATAGCATTGTCTTTACTTCCTGTTGCTGTAAGGCATCACCATGACTGTAAACAACGTGGAAAGGAAAAAGGTAGCTTCAGTTTATTTTCTGACAACACACCCTATCAGTGAGGGAGACTTTACAGACATGGAAGAAGTGATGTTGAAATGTCAGACTAAAAGACCGTTATATGATTATTTTAGACAATTTAAGGATTTCAGTTCAACATGAAAAATGCTGACCCGTGAATATTTTATGATGTTCAGACATAAAACAGCAAGTCTTTGGAGACCATTGTAAATCTAAATGAAAGTTTCTAAGTTCTAATAAGGAGAAATTTAAAGATTATTTATGATATACTATCATATTTTCATAACTCAGAAGAGAAATATGAGGGCATCACCAGCCATATTTTAATCTAACAAACTATATTATATCTTTATCAATTATAATTTTGACCTTATTACACTTTGACATAACATGTATCATGATTAGCTATCTAGTGTATTGTTTTCTATAAGTAAATTTTTACTAACATAGGACATTGTATTGGGCATTATCCTTTATTCAACCAACAGAATGTGTTTTATATAGGTATGTTTCAATACATTTTATTATTTAAATGTACCTGTAATGTTATCATTTTGAAGTTAAAAGTCGCCCATATAAACGTCATGACTCATGTACTTTGAGAGCAACATGAAATCAGTTTACATTTTAAAGGAAAGCCAGATCAAGGGTTCAGTCTGGACATTGGAATATGAGGGAAGAAGACAAGATCAATGGAGAACAAGTTCACTTCTGAAAGGAAGTTCATCAAACAAGAAAGATGGTGTTTTTGAAATACATTGGTTGGGTCATTAAGCCTTCAAAGTAGTTTGTATACCTTGAAAACCAACATCTCCTTTGTTTAATTAGTATATTAAAGTGTGGAGATTTTATTTAAGAAAATCAGATGAAAGCAGAAGAGAAATTATTATCCTTGCAGCTGGCAGCTGGTATGTCTCTTAATAATAGTTGTCGTCAGCAAACAATAAAGTGTGTGTGTGTGTGTGTGTGTGTGTGTGTGTGTGTGTGTGTGTGTGTGTGTGTGAAGGTCAAGCCCACTGCAATCAGTACCAGCACTGTACACCTCCTAGGAGGTATAGAAATGCAAGCAGAGTGAAACAGTCTCTTCAAGTTTCTGCCTTAGCTTTGCCAGATAATCAAGTATTATTTGTGAGCCAACAAAACAAACAAACAAAACAACAAACAAAATTCTCTTTCTTTCCTAACGTTTTCAGCAATGAAACCAGAATAGGAGAGTAACATTACATACTATCTTTGTATATTTTGGTAAAATTACCTAAGATTAAAATATGTCTCATAAAGACAGTAGTATCTTCAAAAATCAAAATTCAATAATCCTGTATTTACAATAAAATCAATTATATTTTGTTTATTATAGGTTGATTATTATAATTTTAAGCTTATTCTACAGTCTTTCTATAAATATGAAAATAATTAGGTGATTTTAAAGCCATTTTGTATTCTGTGTACCTTCATACATGTTCAAAATTTATTTTCCATAATTTTCCTGAGGACCCAAAATATATTTTAGATGATTTTTCTGCTGTTTCTCTATGCAAATGTTCAGTATAAAAGAAACATCGGGCAAGACAAAATAAATAAAGTGGGCTACCAGACCCCTTGATTAGTAGATAAATTTTATCTGAACTAAAGTTTGTTATGATATCACATAGAGATTGCTGTTTCTATAATCAGGATTCATTGGCACATCTACAATTTTTTCCTATAGGGCATAACAATATTGAGAGATATTGTTTATACTATACATGAGTTATATTTTTCAATTTATTTTATTCAAAAATTCTCTAATTTTTAAGTATTTTGTTGGTAAAATGTTTGTAAAGCCCACTCTTTCTGTCATATTTCCACTTTGTTGTTTTTAATTTGCTCATGTTTCAACATAGATTTAATTTTTTAATGTTCATGATGGTCTTCAAAAACATATTTTCTATTGTTTATTGCAATCATTTATTGTTACCCTTGATATGAATTTATTCATAAAATTTGTATATTCTACACAGTTCTTACAAATTGAAGGTCTTTGTTCTTAAAGCCATCCATATTTGTCTTCAGCTAGCACCAAAAAGGAATTTCCCACTGCATTAAACTATCTGTTCTAGGCTGGGATTCCTTTAATATGAACACTGACACTTTTTCTTCTATATTATATATCTGAGTTTTCTCATAAAAAACTCATTTCTAATATATTTCTAAGGAGTTTTGGGAAATAAACTTTGACCTGAATTTTTAAGCTTATCAAATTATCTTTTGGCAGAATAAGTTTTGTTATTAGATACATCCATGAAACTTTATTTCACTCTATACATTTTTTCATATCTGGTCTTTTCATTCTCTTGGTATCTTTTCTTGTTTCTTTCAATGTGTTTATTTAGTTTACATGTAAATCTTTTTCTTCTCCCAAGCATTATGCTAAGAATAAGAGAGCAATAAAGCTTGAGCTGGTGTGTACCTATACTACATGATAACTTATCTTAATTCATAAAAGTCCTTTTGTAAATTCCCTTTGTCTATTTTCTTTTGTCTTGCTTTTATTCCATGTTAGAAACTTTTCATCTCGTTTCTTCATTTCAGGTCTATTGTGAAGTGTATATGAGGAAGCCTCACTGGGTACAGCACAAAGGGCTTAATCATGTTACACACAGCATTCTAAGCCCCGCAACCCATCATGGTCACTGCTAGTCAGAGACTGCCATTGAGAAATATTAAATTGTGCAACTAAAACTTATGCAACTTCTAAACAAAAACAGTTTTTTGTTGTTTTATATAAATTCATTCTTTCCTTCATTATCTTGTTCTTTCTCTTTATTTGTTTTGCCCACAGCAGAAATCCAAATGTAAAGCAGGTAAACTGACAACAAATATGATACCATTCTCACTCCTGTTTTCATATAGATTATTACAAAAATCTAACTAAATAATGTATTTATCTCACCAATATCCCCACCTATCTGTAACATGTGTGTAAGAGTTAATGAAGGATCTTTAATATTGTAAAAATGCTAGATTGTATTACCTGGTGTTTGAAACCAATGTTTGGAAACTTTTTCTTAAGATTGTATTTTTTGTGAATCTATCTATCTATCTATCTATCTATCTATCTATCTATCTATGATCTATCTATCTCATCTATTATCTATCTATCTCATCTATTATCTATCTATCTATCTATCTATCTATCTATCTATCTATCTATCTATCTATCTCTATCATCTATCTACCTACCTCTCTATAGATCAAACAATGAGATAGATAGGTAGATGATACATAGATAGATAGATAGAGATAGATAGATAGATAGATAGATAGATAGATAGATAGATAGATAGATAGATATTTGCTCTGTGTGTTTATTTACCCTTGTGTCCAGTGTCTGCCAAGGTCAGACTGCATGAGTTCCTTTGAAGCTTGAGTTATAGGCACTTGAGAATTTTGAAAATCAGTGCTAGAAACAACAAAAACTGTCTGAAAGTGCTCAGACATTTGTTAATCATTCCTATGAACGCTTTCCTTGAAGCATACATTTTCACGTGAAGTCAAAAGCTAGTGATATAAAATAAATAATTCAGTGATTTACTTGTATTTGATATTTGTTATTTCCACAATTCTTAACCTAAACAAACAAAAGAACAGTAATAAATAAAATGTAGGCAAATGCTTCCACATATTACAAAAGAGAAAATATTAAAAAGGGGTACCTCATAATGTTTGTCAAATTTATTTCTGTTTAGAATAGTTCTTTCTTTTGAAATCTGATATATTGTTATGAATAAAGGATATGTATCATAAAGCACATGCATTGATGATGATTTATTGCTGACAGTCTACAGTTGTTTCATGGCATGATGAAAAAAAGAGACAGAAAAATATTTGACCGTGGCTTTTCTATTCTTCATGATGATGATCCAATCCATTAGGGATCCTAATAATTTCACGAAGACCAAATACAAACATCATAGTTCTTTATGATACTCTCTTTTCTTATTAAATTACAATAGAAGTTAAAGTTTAACTTATCAAGTCTCTCAGGAGATGATCATCCTATTACAATTTGTCAAAACACGTTATTTTCTGGTTTGTGTCAGCTTATGCCTATTTATACTAAATAAACTTTCATTCTGAAGTGCTCTTCCAAGATGTATTTTTAAGAGGTCTGTCTGGAAAAGAAACAAACTCAAACCTTACAGGACAATTAAGATAGCACTTCTTTGAGTCTGCCTTCCTAGAGCCTAAGTCTTCCTTGCTGCCTACCTGTCACTGTCCAGTCCTTATCTTTATCGGGTTCTTTCTTGTTACCTCCTTCTTTCTTTATTTCGTTATTGGTTTGCTGTTGCTGCTATTGTTTTTGGTTTGTGTTTTTGATTTTGTTTTGTTTCTTTTTCATATGATTTTGCGGGGAGAGTCCATATATGAGGTGTGCTAAAAGGTGGAATTGGTACTTCTGTATAGGTATGCTGGTAAGGACATCCATCACTTTTTAATACTGCTTTAGTTAACAGCAAACACAAGATTAACAGTAGAAAATTATGCTAGGCTCCTGTGTATTGCAGCTTGATATGCCAAGGTGGGTTGATGTCCATTGAGACCACCTCTGCTCTGAGAAGAAAAGGAAAGACAGATGGGGGAAGGAAGGGAGTGGGTGCTGCAATAGGGATGCAAACTAAAGAGATAAGTCAGCTAAGGAAGAATATCATCACAATAAAGAGTGGAAAACTATCAATTTATCTCCACGATATTTCTGTGTACTGGAGGTCATTCTTGTGCCTACTTAACACATTCAGCTAATCATAAATACTGTACTTCTGTGCTGTTTAATATGACACGTTTATTGTAATTTTCCACCTTTATTTGTTGTCCATTTATTTTATTTTATAGTATATCTTAAAAAATTCATGGAAATGTTAGTTGATCCAGTATCATTTTGTTCTATTGATTGCCTTATATATATTAAAAGATCTACTGTTCATTAGAAAAAAAAAACAAAAAACAAAAAAACAAAACAAAACAAAACAAAACAAAACAAAACAAAAAACACTAGAGCCTGGCATGGTGGCGCACACCTTTAATCCCAGCACTCCGGAGGCAGAGGCAGGTGGATTTCTGAGTTTGAGGCCAGCCTGGTCTACAAAGTGAGTTCCAGGACAGCCAGGGCTACACAGAGAAAGACTGTCTCAAAAAACAAAACAAAACAAAACAAAACAAAACAAAACAAAACCAAGAAAAAACCACTAGAATAATTTATTATTTAATTTTTCTTCATCATAACTTTTAGTACAAATAAGTTCACCCAAATAATATATAAACTACACTGATGTCACCCATAAAAGTATCATTATAGTAAACATAATATTGTTTTAATTAAAAAAATATTCATATTAATTTTTCATACAATAAGTCTTGATGATATTCTTTTTATTACCTTTAATCTTTCTTTTATAATACAGTCATTATCCCTCCACAGGTCTACCCTCTAAGAGTTTCTCATCCTGTTCCTCCTCTCAGTCTCCAAGAGGATGTCCCAATTGCAATCCCACCACAACAAACCTCCCCCAAAACATAATACTTTTACAAGGAGTATTTACAAATTTGTCCCTGTAGTTCTCAAATATTACTACTTTTTCTTGGCAGTGAAAACTGTATTAACTGGGAGCCATTCACCACACTTGAGAAGTGAACTGATGGCAAGACTGAGTAGAGATATTTATTTGTGAAATTGCTGTCTTTCATATTCAATTTCACACAGAGAGTCATTAGTGTTTTCTCTAGTATATAAAAAGCATAAACCAAATCATGGCCTCTTCTGCACCTCTGCTTTTCAGATGCCTTGGATTCAGTCTCCTTGATGCAAATGTTTTCTAGACGTTAGTAATATACATGACATGCGACTTGCTCTGCACACTACTGATTATTTGTTGACACACTTGAATTGGACCAATTTAAATGTGTATTCGCCAGTGTTACTATTTCAAGAACATCAAGGTGGAACTTTAGCCAAAGTCTGAAGAGCATTTGCAGTTAAATTACCCCTAAGGACAAACACTTACTAAGAGAGTTCCACAGCGACAAATTATAAAGCATGCAAAGGCAATTAGGCTTCTACTCATATCTTATTGAGTACATCAAGATTAAAACTTTAAGTAACATGTTTAATTAATTGTGTTTAATCGGATTTCTGAATTACTTTCAGATTTATCATCAAATCCATGTAGCTAGGAATGCTATGATTTAGAGCACAAAGCTAATGATCACTTAAGTCAAATAACCTGGCTTTAAATCTTAGATATTCATTACATTTTGAAAACTTGAAAGTGTATTTTAATATTACTATTAATTAGTTTTAATATTTATTGCTCTCTGTCATAATAATTAAACAACTTGCCATATGTATACATTTTGCTAAAATGAAGAACATAAATATAAGCTGACTTTGAAAATATGAGAGAATTTATTTGAATTTATAGTCAGTCTTGAAAGTATATGGCTTAAAAGGAACTATGCCAACTAAAATTAAACTATATTATAGATTGCTAATTCCATAAAATTCATCATCAATTATCTGCCAGACATCAAAATCCAATACTATATTGAAACGTTCAGAGTGAGTGTCTAGGTTCACTTTGTTCATAAATGACCTTCAAAGCATGACCTGGTTCCATTGTGCCTCCTGAGAATTTCTCAGCTCTATTGAAACCAGGAGAGAGCAGTAGTCTCCCAAGGATCGATATTCCTTGGTTCTCCTGACAGAATTAGCATTCACCAGGAAAGGTGAAATTGAACCACACTCTAAAAATGAGTTGTCACCAAAGGGCAAATAAAGGAAACGTGTTAAAGAGTTTGTTACTGTAGAGTTACTGTTCAGAAAAACAAACAAACAAACAAACAAAAACAAAAACAAACAAACAAACAAAAAACTAACCTCTGTGCTCAGTTTTCCCATTGTATCACTGGAGAAACATTGAAATTACACATGAACAGTACATTCAAGTTTATTTTACTCCTGTGCTTCTCATTTCAGAGTCTAACTTTAATTTCAACCATGCCTAAGTAGGAACTTTTGTGCACCAGAGGACTGGCCTATTATTCACTCACATGTTTTTCTATTTAATTGGGCATAAAATGATAAAATGTAGTGTTTTTTTTGTTTGTTTGTTTGTTTTGTTTTTGGTTTATTTTTAGTAGCACAATCAACCCAGGAAATTGTATTTTAACTGAGTCTTACTTAACAAATTGTACTTTCAGACACTAAACATAAATGTATATTATTTCTCTTGATTTTAAATTTGTCAGATATGACACTTCAGTATCTACATGTAGGTTAATAAAAATCTTCTAAATTAGATAAATAAAGTGAATCGGTTTAGCAGAGTATACCCTATAAATTACATAAGAGCATAGAGAAAATTATATCAATAATCAATGGAATGAGAATGCATTGTGTATTTCTCACAGGTAGAATGCTAAAAGCTGTTATCAGTGTATATGTACAAGACCTTCTTTGTCCACACATCTGTTGCTATCTCTAATTAGAGATTAGTTCTTGCTTTCTACCATCCTCATGTCTGTGCACAATAAAATGTTCAGTGTTAATGGATCCTGTCTCCCATGACTTTCAAAGATTCTAAACATATTCTGTGGTGTTGTGCTTTTCTGTAAGAATAGAGATTGCAATTCTAGACATATACATGACATCATGCATGCACTGTCAGAGATTTTTAAAACATGTTTCAAACAACTGTATACATTTTATTCATTATTTTACACTATCAAATGTATTATTTTGGGACTGTATTCCAATTCAACTGAATCGATTTTATAACAAAACATGTTATCTTATGACGAAGTTAGATCCCATTCTAGGAATACCCTTTAAATTGAAATCAACTTTTATTTTGGAAAATTTCTGAGAACTCACAGCAGAAAAGAGAGATTTACTGTTCCATTGTCTTCTTGATCATCCAATCTCTATTGAGAGATAGTAGCTAGGAGAGGTAATTTATGAAACATTTTGTTTACTTGCATTTGCTTTTGTAACTTTTTAATATACGTAATACAAAATGTTTTATCAGAAATATTTTGAGTTTCTAGTTATTGTCATTAAGTCCACTCACTGAACAACATACTCTGAGACTCATCACTAGAATGTCATTGACTTTACACACCTGAAACTCTGCATAAATTAATAGTAATTCTACACTCCCTTTGTATCCTCTTAAACATTCCACCTTTGTCAAATCAAATTACAATATTTCACTTAACATATATTTAACAGTATATATTTGCTTTTATGTATGACTTATTTTAATTCAAATGTTATCCTTATGGTTTGTCGCTATTGACTTGAGTATCAGATTTTATTTCAAATTATAATAGTAAGAAGTTTTAATGACTGAATCTCTCTCTCTATCTCCCTTAGTGCTTCTCCCTCCTCCCTTACACTCCCTCCCTGCCTCAGTTTCATCCCTCCCCCATCTCATTCCATTAATTTGTCCATACTAACATTGAGTATGGCCACTTAGATTTTGTTTCCTGTTTGATCATTGTAAATCATAAAGTTATTAACATGGAAATATGGTTTCAAGTTCCTGTTTCTCATAATTTGAAGAAACTGCTGTGAAACAGACTTGCTAGAAGATGTAGTAACTTTCTTAACATTTTGAGGAAATCCCTTTCCACTTATTGCCTACTCTAACTGATAAAGATTAGTCATATTGTGAGCTTCTGAACAGTACTGAACTTTATTTACCTCAGCATACTTTTGGCAATTAAAAAAAAAAAAAAAGTCTTAATCTTGTTGGGAAACACCATGGGACAAAAGATTTTTAGTTCCATGTATTAATTCACAGTAATATCCCAAACTGTTCAAACTGTTTCCTATATTATTTCTCTCTGAGGTCATACCATCTGTTATATCATTAATTAAAGACATAAAATATATGCTCACTTCAAGAAATACATCCATAGTTGAACACTATCCCTATTAACATTAAGTGGAAGTTAAATATTAAATATATTTATTATTCTAAGCCACAAAGTATGCAACATTCTTAGCATGAACACAGGTCAGGTGTTCAGGGGAATTTTGTCATTTCAAACAGCATTAGAGGAAATTGTCAGCCTGTGTAAGTTTAAAGTTGCTCTTAATAAAGACAAGGCCCTTTCCATGACAAGGGAGGGGGTGAGTCACAGAAAGAACTCAAAAAAATTTCCCTCATTCTCCATATAGTCACAAAGGATGGTTCTAAATAACCTGAATGCAGTTCTTAGGTTGTCAGAATAGGCCATTGCTTTTTCAGATTTGTCTCCTAGAAAGGTCAAAAGCTACACTCATAAATTTTTCTAAACATGAGCTGAATAAGGCTTTAAAGGGAACATGTACAAGCACCACACCCTACAGAACAAGGTACAGTAATTAAGATTGCTTTGAGTTTGTGAAATAAAGGTGCTGGTGAAAAGGCACACAAACTGGTTATGCAAATCTAAATGCTCAGTCCTGAAAATGTATATAAGACCAACAGCTTAAAGACTAAGAAGCTTGTACTTATCCCTTTAAAAGTGTATACATGTTTGTATGCATGTAAGTGAATAATTAATTTAAAACGAGGCTATGAATTTGATGGAGAGCAAGGGAGGGATATGAGATAGTTTTGAAAAGGAGAGAAAAGAAAAGGTATGGTGTAGTTACAATTTTTAGAAATACAATGTTGCAAAACTCTTACAGAAGAACATGACCAATAATTGCAATTTTTAGAAATACAATCTTGCAAAACTCTTACAGCAGCACAAAATATGTGAATTAAGGGAATGGAAAAAAAAGGACCTTGGCTGTAGTTTAAAGATAAATTTTAATGATCATCAAGTTTTTAGTCAGAATTTGAAATTCAGATATTGAGGATGTTCTAAACATGGTACAATGCCAACATTTTTTTTTCTCAAAATGAGCAACATGAGGAACAAGTGCCTACATGGTTGAGAGTGAAGCATACTCATTTGCAGACTGCTCACTTAAAACTTGCAAAGCAATATGTTACCATTTGTTTATGCCTTGATATAGAAGACATTTACATGGCATGCTGACAAGAGTATGAATTAGACTGATTTAAAATTTAGAAAGTTCTGGGAGAAGAGAGGGAAGTAAAACAGAACATGTTCAAGTGTGTCTTAGACTACAAGTCTTAAAATATATTCTGAATTAAATACAGTAAGATGTTTAATCTGTTAGTTCATATTGAATATAAAACTATTTTTCTACAAGTAAATAGCAAGCCACTAAAATATTTCATTTCATTTCTCTTTTTTCTATATTTTCTAAATGCAAGAAACTAATGCTTACAGTTCATATAACAGTTACTAAATTTTGTTGTTTTATGAAGATTATGATATTTATAATTTTAGTTCTTTGGACTATTATGTTCGTTCAGAAATTTTGGAATACTGGAGGCATTAGTCTTAATTTTCAGTTAAATCCTAGTGCACCTCAGGAGCCTGTTTCAATGGTATGATCTTCCACTATACTTACTGCATAGAAACCAACCATTTCTTCTTCCAAGTTGTAAATCTGTACTTATATTTATAATGTTATAATTTTATGGGACATTGTTCTTTTATATATAATGCTTGTAGCAGAATAGATACTCTTCCAGGAATGTGAGTTTGATCTTTTTAACTGAAATCCCCAATAACCTGGGTCACTGTAGCTGTAAACCTAGGAAGACAATTGCTCAAAACCAAAATATGAATGCAACATCTAAAATTATTTATTAGATGTATTCTTGTTTTTGTCTGTTTTGTCTGCATGGATGTATTTGTAGTACATGTGTGATTTCATCCTGTGAAGATATGAAAAGAACATCAAATCCCCTGGAAATGAAGTTATGAATGGTTGTGAAACACCATGTGGATGCTTCACATCAAACCCAGGTTCTTGAGCAGAGTAACAAATGTTCACATTTTGCCATTTTCCACACCATGGCTGATACACTTGTCGATCTGAGAAGTTTCTCTATGTAGCACTGGCTGTCCTGAAACTCATCTGTAGACCAGACTGACCTCGAACACAGAAATCTGCCTGCCTCTGCCTCCCAAGTTCTGGGATTAAAGGTGTGTGCCACCACTCCTTGGCAATATGTATTATTTTTGTCTTTAAATAAGAATTACTGTATTTTTCTTTGACAATTTCATATGCATACAAAATTTAGTCTTCTTAAAATCACAGGTAAATAGATTTTATTAAATGTCTACTTTGATCTTATTGGAAACCTACAAGTAGGTGTCAATTAGGAATGAACATTATTTTAGGATTAAGGGTGAAACTACATTAGGAATGATTAGCATTTTTTCATATAAATTCGATATCAATTCAGCCCACTTTGTTTTACTCATTATTTATTTATTTATTTATTTATTTATTTATTTATTTAAACTGTCTACTTTTTCCTTGTGAATTTTATATCATGTACCCAATCCCATTCATCTCTTTTTTCTCACCCCCCCCCAATTTTTTGACCCACCACTGCAACAATGGGGAAAAATAATCTCATTGTGAAAATGGCAGTATGTCACACACAGTGTGCCCTACAACATACACTTTTGTCCACATTTTCCTGCTGGCAAATGTTCATTGCAATGAGTAGTTGGTCTGGTATGAGGACACCTGCAACCTGGGCCAGCTCTAGCCCAGTACAGGTGGAGTGTCCATGAAAGGACCCCCCGAAGGGAGACCCTCACTTAAGTCTAGGGATATTGGCGGACCCCCCAAGAACTCACAGGAGACCAGGCTTGATGCAAATCGCACCAGGCTTTACTCGGGGAAAGCCAGAGCTCTGGGGATGACTCATATCCCAGGAATGGATAGAGGAGTCAACCCTGAGGGGAAAGGGGGACCAGATATTTATTGGCCCTCAAGGGGGAAAGGAGGAGGTAGAGGTAGTATGAGATTTTTCTGATCTAGCTATATCTATTCTTAGGATGATTTCTAAAGAAGAAATGGGTACAAGGAAAGGGTCATGCACAGATGCACAGGTGCAGAAGTGAATTTTTTAGATCTCAGTCCAGCAACTAAACCACAAACACTTGGCAGTGAGCTGTATCAGTTGGCAAATACATGAATTCAAATAACAGTCAGGACATGGGCAAACACAGAGATTCAAGGAGTGGTCAGGCTATTGTGCTGAGCTATGTAAAGACTTTGTGCTAATAGTGAAATCTCTTTTTGCAGTTTCAGGGTCTTTGTAATCTGTTACATTTTTCTGAGGATCTTTTCATCCACACTCCTCAGTTGCTTGTTGTAAAGACTTATGTAGAGGGGGAGAGCATCTCACCCTCACTCATATCACCACATGGTAGACAAGGGATGAGCCTAACTCTTGGGAAGAAAAAGTGACCCTGAGACTACCACCAGTCCAGCATCAGGGGTCAATGTGCAGGGAGCTAATCTGAAAATGCCAGTCCAGTGCCAGTGGTCATGGACAAGGAGCTAGCCTGAGAGGACCACCAATCCAGCTGCCCAGCTCTATGCTAGCCTGGAAGGACTTCTACTGTAGGGAGAGAGAGACATGCTGGAGAGGAGACAAACCACCAAGCCCTGTGAGACCTAGGAAGAGTGAGCAAGATACTTAGCAGTGAGCCCTAGACAAAGAACCCCAGCATGGAGCAATGCTGGAGGGCCTGGGAGAGGAGGAAGCCTGAGATGACTACTACTCCAGTGCCATGGGACCCATCCCATATTGGGAGCTAGCCTGAGATGGCCAACAGCCCAGTGCTGAACAGGCCTGGGGCAGGGGAAGACTATGCCTGAGAGGATCCCTGCTCAGTGGCAGATGCTCAACCAGGGCATAGCACCCTTAGACCACTGCTGAGATGGCCCTAGACAATCAGAGAGCCTGAGCATCAATAAAGGAGCAAGTAAGTGGTAGAGAAGTGGAAGAGAAAGAAACAGACAGATGTTGGCACAATGAAGAAAGAAAGGCAGAACTCAAAACTGAAGGGCAGCGAGTATCCAGTGATGGCCACTAGGTTCATGGCCTGTGCTTGCACTAAGGGTCACTGAGCCAAGCAGCTCCAAATACCAACATAATAGAGCTGACTGTGTTGGCAGTGGCTCAGGGGAGTTGATCCAAGGATACCGATGATGGGAGAAATAGTGTATTTATTTTTATCATGTATTCATGTAACTTGTAATTGAAGGCTTACTGCCTTCATCTGCTAATTTAGGTCTAGTCCTGGAAGCTTCTAGCCTCTGTTCTATCTAATCA
>LR752446.1:7579-85120 GCA_902729485.2 Mus minutoides | reverse complement strand
GCTTTCAATATTCTGTCTTTATTTAGTGCATTTGTTGTTCTGATTATTATGTGTTGGGAGGAATTTCTTTTCTGGTCCAGTCTGTTTGGAGTTCTGTAGGCTTCTTGTATGTTCATGGGCATCTCTTTCTTTAGGTATGGGAAGTTTTCTTCTATGATTTTGTTGAAGATATTTGCTGGCCCTTTAAGTTGAGAATCTTATTTCTCATCTACTCCTATTATCCATAGGTTTGGTCTTCTCATTTTGTCCTGGATTTCTTGGATGTTTTGGGTTAGGAACTTTATGCATTTTGAGTTTTCTTTGATTGTTGTGTCCATGATCTCTATGGAATCTTCTGCACCTGAGATTCTCTCTTCCATCTCTTATATTCTGTTGCTGATGCTCACATCTATGGTTCCTGATTTCTTTCCTAGGGTTTCTATATCCACTGTTGTCTCTCTTTGGGTTTTCTTCAGTGTTTCTACTTCTATTTTTAGATCTTGAATGGTTTTCTTCAATTCCGTCACCTGTTTGGATGTGTTTTCCTGTAGTTCTTTAAGGGATTTTTGCGTTTCTTCTACCTGTTTAGCAGTGTTTGCCTGTAGCTCTTTAAGGGCTTCTGCTTGTTTAGCAGTGTTCTCTTGTGATTCATTGAGGGATTTTTGTATTTCCTCCTTAATGGCTTCTACCTGTTTAGTAGTGTTCTCCTGTAGTTCCTTGAAGAATTTTTGTTTTTCTTCTTTAAGGGCTTCTGCCTGTTTAGCATTGTTCTCCTGTATCATTTCTTAAGTGTGTTAATAACGTCCTTCTTATAATCTTATACCATCCTGATGAGATATGATTTAAAATCTGCGTCTTGCTTTTCAGGTGTGTTGGGGTATCCAGGACTCATTGCAGTGGGCATACTAGGTTCTGATGATGCCCATTGTTCTTGGTTTCTGTTAGTGAGATTCTTCCGTTTGCCTTTTGCCATCTGGAGATTTCTGATGTTAATTTCCAAGCTGTCACTGGACTGGGATTGATCCTCTTGTGGTTCTGTTGGCCTCTGACAGCACTTCTGGTAGACCAACTTCCCCTAGAGATCCAGTGATCAGAGCACTCTCTGAAGGCAAGCTCTTCTCATGCAAGTTCGGTGTCTAGCAGACTAGAGCTCTGATCTACTTCCTGAGTTCTAGGGTCAGAACTCTCCCAGCAGGCTGCCTCTCTTCTCTAATCCTGAGTTGATCCCAAGGTCCCCTGATCCAGAGGTGATCCTAATGTCCTGAGGTGTGGAGAGCACAGGAAAGGCCCTAGCTGCGTCCGCTGGGTCCAGAGGAAAAATGGCAGGGACTAGTTTTATGGCTGGCCATATATGTCTGTAACCTCTGATTGCCATTTTTCTATGATTTAAGCATGGAGCCCTAATCTCCTTTCTTCAAGGAGAGGTACCAGCTGCACCTGGTTATCTAGGAGAGTGCTCTGACCTTGGCACCATTGAAGCTGAGGAGTACTTGTCATTTGTCTTATTTGGGCTCCTTAAGTCCTCTGTCAGAGGCTAGGGATGTGGAATGATCCCCCCAGTGTTTGATGCAAGGGGGTGGGGGAGCAGGGCTTCTGAGGGGCAATGTGGAGGCAAATGGCAGAAGCAAGCCTTATTGAGCTTCTCAGGGAAAGTGCAGAGGTAAGCCACAGAAGCAAGTCTTACTGTGTTTGCTGTGGGAAAAAGAGATCCTAGGGGAAAGGGTTCTTCTGCAGGAGTACAGAAGCAAGCCATCGGCACCTCAGCTCATGTTATAAGGTTTAATCCGCTAGTATGTCTACACTAGTTATCCCAATGATTCATGTAAAGGGAAGTGTGCAACAATTAACTGTAATCACCCTCTTCCTGGAGGATTCTTTCAAAAACTAAAAACACACTAAACTACAAGTTGAGATATAGAGATTGTAAGATACAAGTTAGGCCTCCTGGAGAGGAGAATTTCTCTCCAACATCAATACCATAACAAAGAAAAGACTTTTCATTTCTTCCAAGGATTATATTTCACTGGAGCTTGAAAAGACTTTGTCTGAAAATTTGGAGATTATTTTATACTTTCTTTCTTTCTTTCTTTCTTTCTTTCTTTCTTTCTTTTTTATTTAGAAAATATACAAACTTTATTTTTCATTCTTGCAATGAACATTTTGTTCATGTATGATATCCTTGTCACAAATTCTTTTTAAACAATTTTATTAGATATTTTCTTCATTTACATTTCAAATGCTATCCCAAAAGTCCCCTATACCCTCCCCCTGCCCTGCTCCCCAACCCACCCACTTCCACTTCCTGTCCCCAGCATTCCTCTGTACTGGGGCATATAATCTTTGCAAGACTAAGGGCCTCTCCTCCCAATGATGGCCAACTAGACCATCTTCTGCTACATATGCAGCTAGAGACACGAGCTCAGGTGGTTAGTTCATATTGCTGTTCCTCCTATTAGCTATTAAAGGCTAGGCTCACAACCAAAAATATTTTACACTTTCTAAAGAGACCAGTGGAACAGTTTTATTGAATTCATTACTAGAACTCCCAGACTTAATAACTACACTAACAACCAGGGGTCACACTTGGAGTCAGGAATGGGTGTTTTGCAGGACTAAAAACACCAATTCTTCAGGAGTAATGATTGTAAAGAGTAAATGAAAGTTTTCATTTGTTTCTCCAGAGGGACACCATCAAGAAGTCTACCAGGTCCAGGGGGTTGGTCACTCCAAAGCACATAATTTCTAATGTAAAACTTATGAAAACAGATATTCCAAAAGACTGTTTAGAAACAAAATTTGTCATCCCTTCCTCTTCCTCCTCCTCCTCCTCCTCCTCCTCCTCTTCTATCTTTTTTTTTCCTAGACAGGGGCAGTTTAAGTGCTCTGGATCTCCTAAAGAATAATGAGGTTTCATTGAAAAAGCTCCATAAAGAGAGATCTTCACTTACATGTGTTAACATTTTCATATATTATTTTTTTCTTGGGTGAGATGTGAGGGGGTACTAGTTACTAATAAATTAGCTCACATGAAATCTTTCCCTTGCTTGTGAATTCTGGTACACAGAAAGAAAAGGTTTGTATAAAGTTACTGACAGTTTTGCATGGGGCTTGAAAACTTGATATTGCGAAAACCAACTTCTGTATCCCCACAGGCCTTTCCTTCACAAAGAACAATATTGCCTTGTATGAGAAAACTTAAAGGAAGATTGTTTGAAATATTCTTTCATGTAGGAAGTTCAGGAAGATTTACAAGTGCATACCTGACCTTCTCCAAGGAACATTTTGATTCAATCCCTTTTATATTCTTTTTCGACAACCTTCTTTGAAATTTTCTCAGGAATGGTGGAATATAATTCATGAATAAAATTTGGTCATCTTACAGATGACTGGCAAGCTCTGAGTTGTTTCAGAAGAAGGCAATTTAATGAATTCCTCCTAAGGGTGAGTCAGACAAATATGTCCAGCCTCTAGATATTAAAGACACCATTCAATAAAGCAAGAACGCTCAAACACAGTTTCTGCCCATATCCCATGATGTGTATTCAAGTTTAGTTTGGGTTCCAAGTAGTATCTTCCTTCTGAGCTATCCACATTATTCTTATTTTCACATCTGATTGTATCAAGCATATTTTCACATCTGTTCCTATATATAAGATATTCATTCTTTTTAGAAAGGCCTAACATTTTATTTTAAAAATCAAAGCTCAGCTTTGCCAAAGAAATTTCTTCTTGGCATCCAGAATAGTGTCTAGGTTTGGTAACTGTATATGGGATTGATCCCCAGTTGGGAAAGTCACTGGATGGCCTTTCCTTAAGTTTCTGCTCTAAACTTTGTCCCTATATCCCCTCTCATGGGTATTTTGATCTCCCTTTTAAGAAGGACTGAATTATCCACACTTTGGTCTTCCTTCTTCTTGAGCTTCATGTGGTTTGTGAATTGTATCTTGGGTATTCTGAGCTTCTGGGCTAAAATCCACTTATCAGTAAGTGCATATCATGTGTGTTCTTTTGTGATTGGGTTATCTCACTCAAGATGATATTTTCTAGTTCCATCCATTTGCCTAAGAACTTCATGGATTCATCACTTTTAATAGCTGAGTAGTATCCCATTATGTGTAAATGTACCACATTTTCTGTATCCATTCCTCTGTTGAAGGGTACCTGGTTTTTTTCCAGCCTCTGGCTATTATAAATAAGGCTGCTATGAACATAATGGAGAATGTGCCCTTATTACATTGTGGATGCCAAGAAGTGCATGCTGAATGGAACCTGATATAGCTGTCTCCTTAGAGGCTCTGCCAGTGCCTGACAAATACAGAAGTGGATGCTCACAGTCATCCATTAGACTGAGCACAAGATTCCCAGTGGAGGAGTTAGAGAAAGGGTTTGCAGTCCCAAAGGAGGAACAACATGAACCAACCAATACCCCCATAGCTCCCAGAGTACACCAACCAAAGAGTACACATGAAGAGGCACAAGGCTCCATCTGCATATGTAGCAGAGGATGCCCTTGTGGAACACTAATGAGAGGAGAGGCCCTTGGTCTTGTGAAAGCTCCATGCCCTAGTGTAAGAAATGCCAGGACAGGGAAGTGAGAGAGGGCTGGGTTAGTGAGCAAGAGGATAAAGGAATGGGGGAGGAGGTTTTCAGAGTAGAAATAAAGAAAGAGGATAAAATATGAAATGTAAATAAAGAAGATATCCAATAATAAAAAATGAAAAAGAAATTTCTTGACATGGTTTATATTAAATATTATGAGCCTGCTCTCAAGACAAAAGAAAAACAGATTATACACACACACAAATGCACATACACATGCACACATACACACACATACATCACTTCACATGGACACACTTCACACATATAATACACATACACAAACATAAATGTACACAAAACCATACACACATTTCACATAGATACTATGGTAACTAAAAGTCAACGTTAATTTTTAATGTGCAAAAAGATGTAGCAAAAAGTAAATAAATTGTCTTCTATTGTGGCACTGTAGATACACGCTATCAATAATAGACAAGCAAACTCTATAGGTAAGTTACAGCTTTAGTCCCTACCTTGGTTTACAGTCCATCCTAATCTCCATACAATAAAAATTTGTTATTGGGAATATGACTACAAATTATTCACTTTTCTTTCTAACCCTGAAAAACAGACATACTAGTAGCTCTTGACAAGAAGGATTTTTCTAATTGCCATTGGTGATAATAAATTCAACTCTTCAAACCAAAAGGTTCAAATAAATGGCCAGTGAATGCCACAATACTGAGTTTTGAAGTTATGAATGAAAGTGATGGGCATCAAGAAATTAACTATGGGAACACAGGTGGAGAGGGCTATAAATATTCTTTTCTCACTTACTGTCACAAAGAAATGTGGTCACACATGATTTCTGGGCATTCTAGATCAAGGCATTAGGAATATTAAGAACATAATGGGGTAACCAAAATAGAGCAAGAATATGAAGGAAAATCTGGTTTCTGTATACTATCCTGAAGTCTGCACATCTCAACAAGAAAGGTTCAAGGATACCCTTGCCTCTTCCCTCACAACTGAGCACTGAGCACCATGACTGTTCTGCCTGGAATGAATGAATACCCGTGGCCTTGAAGCACACCATATCACCTTCATACACCAGTTTATACTAAAAGCATTATTTAAGCTGGGTGTATGTACTTTGCTTGGTGATCAAGGCTGAAAAGTTATTAGAATCTACATACCTAATAGATAGCAATTGAAATCTCTGGGCAGCAAGGATCAGGTGGATTACCATGTACTGGGGTGGTTTACCCAGATGTCAAATATCTTATTTGGCAAAGTGTAACATCCCTCCCCCACCAGCCTGCTTCAGGAAAGTGCACAGAGCAGCCTTGGGAAGCCACACATTGTCTTGCTAAATCACACCTGAGCTACTCTGGTGCCCTGCTGTCTGTAGCTGTGCCTCTCCCAGGACTACCAAGGGCAGAGACATTCCAGAGTGCCCTGGACCCTGGCTCCGCCCAGTTCACCTGCCTAAAGCTGGAACATCCCACAGTGCTCCAGGCTTCCCGCCAAACTCCAGGCGCCTGCGCAGAACTGACTGGGGTGCGGAGCCTTCCCCCTAAAACCTAGGAGAACCCAAAAAATAAAGTAGGTGCTTTGATCAGAATGTGTCTGTTGACTTGGGTTTTGTCTTTTCTCCCACCCTAGTCTCTCGTTTTGGCCCCAGAGACCATCTTCCAGAGGACCCACTTTGTAATGTAGATCAACCACAGGCAGTAGCCCCCTACATTTTGCCGCCCAACGTGGGGTGCCAAAATGTTGGGGTCCGACCAGTGGTACCCCACAAGACCTGGGTTACCTGGGAGGCGATCTGGGGATTGTTTGGGCTAGCTGGGAGAGAAAAATAAGACACTGAGTCAGTTCTCTGGTCAAAACACGTCTGAGTGTTTACTTAAAGATCTTTCTTGGTTAAAGGAGAGTGGATCCCTGGCAGCTGCAGTCACTGGTTGGTCCTTCCCATAATCAGCCACCAAAATAAACACTATAGCATATGCCAGCAAGATAATGCTGAAAGGGACCTGATATAGCTGTCTCATGAGAGGCTATACCAGTGCCTGGCAAACACGGAAGTGGTTGCTCACAGTCAGCTATTAGATGGAACACAGGACTCCCAAGGAAGGAGCTAGAGAAAGTACCCAAGGAGCTGAAGNAAAAAAAAAAAAAAAAAAAAAAAAAAAAACAGGGCAGATAGCCCCCCACACCCCCCCAGGACACAAAAGGTGTTGTCTTAAACTTTTGCAGACTGATATTAAAGGTCAGTCTGGCGGATCGCCAAGGGCATCTGGTTTCTTATAGCTCTTAGGCCATGGTAAAATGGCAGGACCCTTTAAAGAATTTATGGAACAGGGTCCAGAAAGAGGGAGAGTGCAGGTTTTTCTCCACAGGATACTGCAGAAACGGACAATTGCAAGAAGAATTTGTTCAACAAGCTGACATGTAAGTTTGCTGAGTGTCCTGATTGATATAACAAGAAGACTGATTTGGGCATACACTTTTAATTTTTAACTGGTCCCAGATGAGAAAGGCTTAACTGCCTTGCTTTATACATGTTTAACCTTTTGGGACAGAGAACATTAGAGACCATGGAATTTGACTTTAAAAATTTGGTCATAAGAAGGAGTTATAATGATTCTTCTCTTTCCTTCAGTGTGACCAGTTAGTCTAATTCAATCTTGGACCGGTCTAGAAATTATTCTAGGAGGAGAGATTTGCTATTAAGATTGAAAAAAAAATTATTTTCAGCCATGAGAGTTAACTTACAGCTTGGTCTGACTTACATAAGAAACAGTCTTTCTGTTTAATTCTCCCGAGAGAGATTTTATATCCTATTGTATTTAAACTGTGTTCAGTTTTATGTTTCCAGACAGGTCTGCCTTCCCCTACAACAAGGTTTCTACAAGCGTGCGGGTCACAGGTCGCTTCCAAGAGGCAGGCAAGCAGAGCTGGCAGAATCACTGCATTATGTTAATGCATATATATATATATATATATATATATATATATATAATTATATAATGTATAATTATATATTAATAAATATATAATTTATGGCTTGGTCTGATTGGGAATTAGGTGCACAATTGCTGGCCAGACAGTTTACGATGGGCACCTAGGTATCCCCAGCTATACCATTCTAAGACAGAGGTATGTGCTAAAAGGCCGTGGTTTATTAATATTTTGCCACAGAGCCATGTTTGTGCAATAAATATTCACAAACTAGCTGCATGTATACTCAGAGATGGAACTAGATAACTGAGAGGGCCTGAGATCCTAAGACAGGGCGCAGTCACTAGTCACCATAACTCCCTGGCAGGACGATAGAGCATAAATGGAATTTATGACTCAGTCTGCTTAATTTTTAATATATAA
The DNA here is from genome assembly GCA_902729485.2 of Mus minutoides. Lineage (NCBI taxonomy): Eukaryota > Metazoa > Chordata > Mammalia > Rodentia > Muridae > Mus > Mus minutoides. Next base: position 77,212 of record LR752446.1, on the reverse strand, counting down.
GAAAGGAGGAGATGTAGTCTCCCATGCCAGATCTAGGCTGGGAGTTCAGACCCGCTCCTGAGGGCATGCCACAGAGCTTGGCTCGCAGCTAAGCCTGCCCCCTTTTTATGTCACTGCCTCAGCCTGCCTCCTGCACAGGGCACTGACCTGCACACCTGCGCACAGAGAGTGCACCAAGGACTTCCCAGGGACAAGAGCCTCCTGCACAGTGGCTCCAAGTGGGTCCATGTGCTCACATATTATGGAGACAGGGGCCCTGGGAATGAGATGGCGGGTTTTCCCTTTTTCACACTCCTTTAACCAAGAAAGATCTTTATGTAAACACTCAGACATGTTTTGACCTGAGAACTGACTCAGTGTCTTATTTTTCTCTCTCAGCTAGCCCAAACAATTCCCAGATCGCCTCCCAAGGAACCCAGGTCTTGTGGGGTACCGCTAGTCGGACCCCAACAGCAATATATATATATATATATATATATATATATATATATATATATATATATATATATAGATATAGATATAGATATATAGATATATAGATATATAGATATATATTTGTAATTATATGCAGCATGAGCACCTGGAAGTTTGCATGAGGCTTCTTATGGGTATCTTGATGTTCACCTCTCTCTACACAAGGCTAGCTGGCCCAAAAGCTTCCAGAGGACTCTGCTGTCTCACTTCCTGAATCACAGTAAGAGCACTGGGGTGTCCAAGCACAGTACAGTGTTTGGCTCTTTGTGGGCTTTGGAGAGCCCAATTTCAGTCCTCATGCTAGCGAACAGTGCTTTAACCATTATAATCTTTCTTCAGTCTTTATTTTCTAACCTGATGTGATTACTGTGGGATACAGAATAACCTTGAACACAGAAGTTCTGACTTATTGGACTCATTCTGGTGAACTACAAATGCTATTTTCCAGGACCCTGACAAAAACAACCATGGCTCCAAAAATCATATACTTTATGAATTCGGTTACAATAATTAAAATGACATTTTTCTTAAAAATTATTTTTATGTTTCCAATAGTACAAAAACTTCAGGGGTCATCAATTAATAATGTTAACTATATTTTTATTATTATGTGTCACTGACATTTTGGTTGCTTTCAATAGGGATTGTGGTAAGCAGACACTTTTGCAACTCAATATAAAGAGCCATAAAGAAGCAACTCTTTTTGGCAGAAAATTACTATTTGTATATCTTCCTGAATCTCCTACCTATGAACCAGATGACAGCAAAATTATCTGATAACGTGCTGTTTAGAATTTTATTCTACTTCACACAATTTAGGATTTTGAAGTCTCAGAAATTTATTTTTATTTATAAGTATTTTATATTTTTGTTTTTTAAAGATTTATTTATTTATCTTATGCATATGAGTACACTGTAGCTGTCTTCAGACACACTAGAAGAGAGCATCAGATTCCATCATAGATGGTTGTGAACCCCCATGTGGTTGCTAGGAATTGAACTCAGAATCTCTGGAAGAACAATCAGTGCTCTTAACCTCTGAGCCATCACTCCAGCCCAAGTATTTTATTTTTAATTAAAATAGAATTACCTCACTTACTCCCTCCCTTTCCTTCTCCAGACTGCCCCAGATAACCTTCTTTAAACCCCATAAACACTAAAGAATTCCACTCTCACATTGTAGTGCTTTTAGATAGACATTATTGACATTCTCTTATTTATCTTGAGATTATAGAATAATTACACCATTCCTCCCTCTCATCCCTTCCATATCCTACTCCGTGCCCTCCTTAGAATTCATAGGTCTTCGTCATGAAGCTCTCTTTATCATCTTTATTTATTCCATAAATTTAAGTCCTAAATCACAAACAACTTCCGTTTTCCAGCTCTACTTCTTACCCACTGTGTTGGCTTCTGTCCCGCTGCTGTGTTCCCTAACTACACTGAACAATGAATATATGCAATTTCTAAAATGGCATGAATATGTGTAATTTAATGAAAGAGAATCTAAACATTGGAGTGCTTTTTTTCCCCTGAGAAAGACTTGAGATTAGAAAATGAGGATTGTTGAACCTGGGCTTTTTGGAAGCTTGCATTTGGATTTGAAATTTTGTAACAAAAGAACATTTACATATCCAACATTACATAATTATACTTCACAACTTTCCCTCACACTTGAAATAGTTTGTGGCAAATGATATTCAATCTTCATTCTCAATCTCTCAGGCAAGCCTTAGACTATAAGCTCATTTTAAAAATTTCAGCATCCTAAATCCCACCAGATACAATATTTCTTAACTAATTAATGTGTGCAGTGACTTAGCTTAACAAAGTTTTATTTTCAATGAAATCCTGTTCTACTAGCTCGTTTCCCATTGCTAATAATACATTGGCACAGTAATGAGAGTCCTGAATAACAGACATATTTTGGATCTGATCTTTGTCTAAAATCAAGGAACTCCAACTGGTGATAGGCCTATTGGCAGCAGAACTCTGACTCAAAGAAGAGCATCAGTGGGAAAGAGATAAGGAACATGCATATATCCTATTGTCTTCCTCTCTTAAAACCTGTGGCCTTATCTAATCTTAATCATGTCCCAAAGAACAATTTAAAGTTTCTACCCACTTAAGACTTCACAAGAGGGCTTAAATTTGGACATGAATTTCAAGGTAGACAAACATCATTAAAATGTGAACATCATAAAGTATTTGGTAGAAACTTGGAGGTAACTTCATAGGCCTAAAAAGACCTGAGAGTCAAAGGCTGAAAACCTGAAAAAGATATAGGAATAGACAAACATGATCTCAGAAGACATGTAAAAATAAATATATTTTGAATCAAGTTTATCATCAGCAGATAGAGGATGTAGAGAGAAGTAGTTAGATGAAGGTAGTTTGAATTAAGAGTCTATGCTCAAAGACCTTTACAATGGGTACTTATTTAAGTGTGAAAATTTTATACCCTAGTCACTTTGCTCCTGAAGACTTGCTTCTATCCCCTAATGAAAATTTAGAAGTCTCATCCAGAGGATACCTCAGTGTCAATGAGTTCTGTGAACAGGAGTAACTTTCTTAACTTCTATAAGGCTTAGATTGGTCACTTGTAAAATGAGATTCATGTTATCTACTTCATAGTGCGGTTCTGGAGAATTAATTTTATGAGATTACAACAGTGAAGCTCATACAAAGNTGACGCATAAATCTTTTTACCAGTTGGCCTCAAACTACTTCACCAGGTTCATTTCCTTATATTGTAATTTCCCACAGGCCTATGGGCTTCAGGCAAGCTGTAATTTTCACCTTTCTCAAAGCATGTAATATTACCTTTTTATGATTCCCTGTATTTCTGAACTTACTATACCTTTGATGTGTAATGTCTGTACCTTTGTGTTCATCCAGCAAATGCCAACTCATCCTGCAGTTTTCTGAAAATACTATATATCTGGTAAAGCTGTACTTCACATTCTTGAAGATAATAAATCACCATATTTTCTTTTTTGCTTTTTTTTTTTTGAGTTTAGGGTTGGCTTTCTTTTTTTTTAATTAGATTTTTTTCATTTACAAATCAAATGCTATTTGATAAGCCCCCTATACCCTCCCCTTGCCCTGCTTCCCAACCCACCCACTCCCGATTCCTGGCCCTGGCATTACCCTGGATTGGGGCATATGATCTTCACAAGACCAAGGGCCTCTCCTCACACTGATGGCCTACTAGGCCATCCTCTGCTACATATAGAACTTGAGACACAGCTCTGGGGGGGGGGGTACTGTTTAGTTCATATTGTTGTTTCTCCTATAGGGTTGCAGACCCCTTTAGTTCCATGGGGAATTTCTCTAGCTCCTTCACTAGGGGCCCTGTGTTCCATCCTACAGATAGATGACTGTGAGCATCCTCTTCTGTATTTGCCAGGCACTGGCATATCTCAAAAGAGATAGCTCTATCAGGGTCCTATCAGCAAAAATCTTGCTGGCATATGCAATAGTGTCTGGGTTTGGTGGTTGTATATGGGATGGATGGACACTTAATCTTTGACAAGGGAGTTAAAACTATCCAGTGGAAAAAAAGACAGCATTTTCAACAAATGCTGCTGGCACAAGTGGCAGTTATCATGTAGAAGAATTTGAATTGATCCATTTTTATCTCCTTATACAAGTCTAAGTAGATCAAGGAACTCCACATAAAATCATAGACACTGAAACTTATAGAGGAGAAAGTGGGGAAAAGCCTCAAAGATATGGGCACAGAGGAGAAATTCCTGAACAGAACAGCATTGGCTTGTGCTGTAAGATCAATAATCGAAAAATGGGACCTTATAAATTTGCAAAGCTTCTGTAAGGCAAAAGACACTATCAGTAAGACAAAAAGGCCACCAACATATTGGGAAAGGATCTTTACCAATCCTAAATTAGATAGGGGACTAATATGCAATATATACAAAGAACTCAAGAAGCTTGACTCTAGAAAATCAAATAACTCCATTAAAAAATGGGGTACAGAGCTAAACAACAACAACATGAACTAATCAGAACCCCCAGAGCTCGTGTCTCTAGCTGCATATGTATTAGAAGATGGCCTAGTCGGCCATTATTGGGAAGAGAGGCTCCTTGGTCTAGCAAAATTTGTATTACCCCAGTACAGGGGAATACCAGGGCCAAGAAGTTGGAGTGGGTGGGTAGGGGAGCAGGGCAGGGGGAGGGTATAGGGGACTTTTGGGATAGCATTTGAAATGAAAATGAAGAAAATATCTAAACAAACAAACAAACAAACAAAAAAGAATTCTCAACTGAGGAATACTGAATGGCTGAGAAGCACCTGAAAAAATGTTCAGCATACTTAATCATCAGGGAATTGCAAATCAAAACAACCTTGAGATTCCACCTCACCCTAGTCAGAATGGCTAAGATCAAAATTCAGGTGACAGCCAATGTTGGCGAGGATGTGGAAAAAGAGGAACACTACTCCATTGTTGGTGAGATTGCAAGCTTGTACAACCACTCTGGAAATCAGTCTAGTGATTCCTCAGAAAATTGGACATAGTACTACTGGAGGATCCAGCAATATCACTCCTGGGCATATACCCAGAAAATGCTCCTACATGTAATAAGGACACATGCTCCACTATCTATATTCATAGTAGTGTTATTTATAATAGCCAGAAGCTAGAAAGAACCCAGATGTCCCTCAACAGAGGAATGGATACAGAAAATGTGATACATTTACACAATGGGGTACTACTCTGCTATTAAAAAGAATGAATTTATGAAATTCTTAGGCAAATGGATGGATCTGGAGAATATCATCCTGAGTGAGTTAACCCAATCACAAAAGAACACACATGATATACACTCACTGATACGGGGATATTACCCCAGAAACTTTGAATACCCAAGATACAATTTGCAAAACACATGAAACTCAAGAAGAAGGAAGATCCAAGTGTGGATACTTCATTCCTTCTTAGAATGGGGAGCAAAATACCCATAGAAGGAGTTACAGAGACAAAGTTCGGGGCTCAGATAAAAGGAAGGACCATCCAGAGACTGCCCCACCCAAAAATCACATTTACATCTACCTAATAAATATTTGCTTATATGTTACAATTACTTACTAGCTAGGTTAGGTGATTTGTGTTGTGTCATGCTATGGCTACTTTCTCTGTATGATTTCAACACACTACAGCATGTTCAAAACAAGAAAGTTTTATTCTATTTCTAATTGCTCTGGTAAGCAGTGATAACATTATTAAACACGCTTATACCTACATGTAATTATTCAGTCATGATCATTGGAGAGCTTCCATATGATGTCATTCCTGAATTTGGCTAAAAAAAAACCAGTAACTGGAAAGTACTAAGAAATGACAGAAAATGTGATTATTATTAATATTGTCTTTTCTGTTACACATTGGTGCACATATTTAATAGTAAAACACCTTGGATACTTATGTGGATATGATTAGAGATTGTTGAAAATGTAAAGTTCTTTTGTTTGAATAATTTAAGGTTTCTTTTTTAATTATTCCAATTTAATAGAAATTTAAGGTTATTTTGTTTATTTCATATTGATAAAAATTTAAAGACGTTTTGTTTGAATTATTGTATATTGATAGAAATTAAAGTCTGTTTTGTTAAACTGTTGTTTGACTGTACTGTACATATGTGATTTATTTAAAATATTATGATACAGTTATTTATACTAAGTGTAAGTTGTTATTATTAGAGAAAAGAACAACTTAAACAGAACTGGAGATATAAAGCAGAAACTTTTGGTTTTCTTGGAAAGTCAGCTATGCCAAATGTTTTGCTGGGGTACACAGGTGGAAGCTGTTTTGCTAAAGCAGACACATGAAAGAATGTTTTCCTGAAGCAGACACACATGAAAGGACGTTTTGCTATAAGAAACATGTGAAAGGACGCAAGATGAAGGAATATAAATATGATCCCAACAAGAGTGGGAGCTAGAGCACTGGTTCACTTTGCTTTACCTATTTTTACTGATGACATGCATGAATTCTTTTGCCTTACAGTGTGTGATTGAGCTCCACTTGTGGTAATGCCCCCATTGAGAGAAACGGGCTGCTGAACTTTGTGTAAAGTTCATGGGGTCTTCTTGCCACTTGCACAGACTCTTGCCAGTTGATGAGCTTCATTGTTTTTTTCTGGCTTGAACTGTAGCTGCCGATTTCTGGGTTGTGTCTGCCAAGTGGACTTGTCTGCAACTGCTGATTCATGTTTAATGTTTGCTAGTGGACTTGACAATGAACAACAAAGTTTGGACTTGCTCCAAAGAACTATTTCTAAACAGGTCTACTCCTCCATCCCCTTGTCCTAATAACTTTTCTTCTAGAGAGTAGTGGGCTAGTTGGCGAGGATGAACCCTTATTAAAGTAGGTTGAGAGAAATTTATGCCTGTAGGTATATGTAATGGTGTGCACCTATGTGTTTGGAGATGAGAGGTTAAGCTTTGGTGTCATACTTCAGAACTGTGCTTCTTATTTTGTGGTCAGTGTCTGTGACTCGAGCTTTCTGAGGTTGGCTTGGCAGTGAATCCCAGGTATCTTCCCTGTTTATGTCTCCCTCACTCAGTGACCTAGAAGCTGGTGCTAGCATTTTCCATGGTTTTTATGTGGGTTCTTGAAATCTAAATTAGGCCTTCATGAATATGCAGCAATCACTTCATTTGCTGAGCCTTATAACCAGCCTTGAGTTCAATTATATTTGATTGTTTTGATTTGGGTAGCTCTGCTTTGTTTCTGCTTATTATATTTATGTTCCTGCAAATTCTTTGTGAAAGCTCTTAAGATATAAATGCTTCTAATAGGTGCCTATAAATCTATAGAAAGAGTCACACAGAAAGGTAGTTCAAGAACTACACAACATTAAGGTTCATGACTACAAGATAACGTTCAACGTAAGGGTCATGACTACAAGATAACATTCAACATAATTTCTTACATATTTTTTACTGTCAACTATGATGTCCTTGGCATGGACACTGTCTAATCTTTTTGCTAAGATAAGTATTATTCTCTATTCATACAAGGAGAAGGATAGAGGACAAAGAGCATGGACTTTGTTATTGAGACAGTGTACGATAATCTATGTTGTGGTGTATTGAATTTTAAAACATTCATAACATAAAAAGGAATCTTGCTTTCTGTGTTTGGATTAAGATGATTACAATCAGAAACTCATCTTTGCAACAGAATGGCTATATTTGTGTTTCAATTTCTACCCTCATAAAACAATAGCATGCACGACCTGCATTCAACAATTCAGTCAAACAACATTGATTAAGTACCTATTATTTACCATTATATGCACACATTGTTCAGTAGCCTTATTTCTATTAGGTATTTAATCCCCATAACAGCATTGTTGATACATTAACATTTTATAAATGAGCATATGAAGAGGCTTAGAAACAAACAGCAATTTTTTTTTCTCATTATTATGCACTGAATGAATGACCTCAAGTCACCTGTTGCCCTTTAATTTTCTAGGGTAAACTTGGAAGGCATGACTTTTAAAGTTACCTTACTATAGGACCAGCTCTTCCAGAAAGCATTCCCAATGGTTGGCTTTCCTCTGTGCCACATACTAGCATCCTTGCCCCTCTCCCAGCCCCCTCTCATTGCTAACCAATGATTCATTTACCTCTACTTAACCACAGCATGCTGCATGATGGCAAAATCTCACACTACCATGCACTTCCCCTGTTCAGTCTATCCAATTCACATTTGTTGGAAGAATAGATGAGTGGGTGGATGAATCCCTGTTGTATGATGTATCTTATCCTCATTAGATTCCATTACCATGAAGTTTATTTTAAACACAACAGAAATGTCCAGCTAGGTAATGTTTATTGTTAATCCAGAGTCTGCCTTCCTGTGTTTCACTCTTAATGGAAGCTTGGTTTTATTTGAGCAAGAATGGCACCTCAGAACAATGGAAAAATATATCTAGTCACTTTCTCTTGTGGTTAAAAACAGCCACTGGATATTGTTATAACCAAAATTTTATACCTAATAATCAGCTGTGTTTTCTAGATAAGCCTTTATATTTTTGGTGAAGGAAAGTGCCCATTTGCTTTGAGCTTTCTTTCTTCTTTTCGCCTAGGATGTGATCATAAGCAAGGCAAAAGTAATCAATCTTTCAAGGTTGAAATAAAACTTACATCCTTACCATGGTGTTTAACTAAAGACATGCATGTAGAAGTTGTTTGATGCCTAGAGCATGCAAACCAGACTGCAGTTAATTTTAGGAACCTTACTATATGAGTAGAGAAGTTTTCCTCACCCATTACTATTTTATTTTATTACACATAGCCTATACAAAATGTGAGATAATAATGCATATCTCATCAAAGAAATCTGCATATTTCTTAAAAGGAGAGAAGAACTTTACAATTAGAAACTGTTTTATACTGGCCCTTCAAAAAATACTTAGAAACTCAGAAAGTATTAGTTAGAAAAGCAATAAAGCTCAAGAAAAAGGAAGACCAAAATGTGGGTGCTTCTGGCCTTCTTAGAAGAGGGAAACAGATACGGTGACAGAATGTGGAGCAGTGACTGAAGGAATTGACATCCAGAGACTGCCCCACCTAAGGATCCATCCCATATACTGTCACCAAATAGACACTATTGTGGATGCCAAGAACTGCTGACTGACAGGAGCCTGATATGGATGTCTCCTGAGAGGCTCTGCCAAAGCTTGAGAAATGTAGAGGCAGATGCTTGCAGCCAACCATTAGACTGAGCAAGGAGTTTCCAATGGAGGAGTTAGAGAAAGGACTGAAGGAGCTGAAGGGCTTTGCATCCCCATAGGAAGAACAGCAATATCAACCAACCAGAAGCCCAGAGCTCCCAGGGACTAAACCACCAATCAAAGAGTACACATGGAAGGACCCCTGGATCCAGCTGCATATGTAGTAGAGCATGGCCTTGTTGGGCATCAGTGGGAGGAGAGGCCCTTCGTCCTGGGAAGGCTCGATGCCCAAGTGTAGGGGGATGCATGGGTGAGGAGGCAGGAGTAGGTGGGTGGGGGTACACCCTCATAGAAGCGGGAGAAAGGGGATGAGATAGAGGGATTCTGGGAAGGAAATCGGGAAAGGGAATAACATTTGAAATGTAAATAAATAAAATATCCAATAAAATATGACTCCACATAAAACATAATAGAAAAGAAAAAGGGAAAAAGAAAACTTTTTCCATCATTTTGTGGAAAATTACTGTCATTTGTAAAATGTTATGATACTATAATTATTCAAGCTCATAGCTACCTGTGTTTCAACTGAATATTGATACCAAAAAGGAAGATTATAAAGGAAGCAAGAAGTGTTCTACTTCACCTCAATTTTTATTCTTGGTAACAAATAACTAGACTTTCCTTAATTTCAAATACCACATGTTCAGCTTAAAGTAAAATATTCAACAGTTTCATTCTTCTCAATATTATTGTAAGGTTAAGTTAGCCAGTTTCTAAACCCCACATCTGCAGAAAAATATGAAATGTGTCTTCTAACAAACCAAAGTGGTTCTGTATCTTCTCTGTGATTGTTCAATGCCAGGGTTCTCTTGCCTACTCACTACAGAAAGTGCTCCTTAGTAGGCAAAACCAACAAAGGATACTATGTACAAACATAGAGATGATGAGAACAGATTACATACTTTAGGAAGCTTAGAAGTCTAATTGGAAAAACAGGAAGGAAATGATCTGACAATTAGAATATAATTGAGACTGTGGGAATTACTATGGGAAACAGAAAGTATAACAAATGAAGGAATACAGAATTCATTTGATCTAGTTATGTTGGACTGAGTTTAGTCAGTGTATGAATATATTTGCCTCACCAATATAAATATGATAATTCCTGTAATCAACAGTTGAAGCAGTTTTAGATTCTGTAATTACAACACATGTGTGAAAACAATAACCACCTCTCTAAACTTTTCTACATTTTATCATTACATACTCTGCATAGTCAGATTTAAATAACTGGTGTACGGGGAAGAGAATGCAAACTGTCACCAACAACTCATTAATTTAGAGAAAGAAGCACCTCTCTGCCCACCTACTACTGCTGTCATTACTCATGGAGAGAACACACTGAGCACAAATTAGATATTTTTTTTCTTACTAACAAGGTAAAGGTTCCTATGGGATATTTTGAATATATAAAAGCTAAGACTATTTTCAAGGTATGCTTCTTGGGGTAGGCTTCTGTTTTCTCTTTTTATCACAAAAAGATGGATAAAAATGCTTCATGCCAGCAAAATGCTTATACACATAATGTAGTAAAAAATTCTTCTTTATGAACATTATAGTCATGAGTAGCACCCATATTTGTTTTCAAACTTTTATAAGTCGCTCTTACAAAGGTGTAATCTCTCCATTCTCAAAATGATTGTCACACCCTAGAAAATAATTTTCAAAAGATAGTTTATGTATTCTCAGTTATTCAGTTGGAAATACATGCCTTATAGAAAAAAGCTAGGCAAATGGATGGATCTGGAGGCCATCATCCTGAGTGAAGTAACCCATGCACAAAAGAACTCATATAACATGTACTCACTGATATGTGGATATTAGCCCAGAAACCTAGACTACCCAAGATACAATTTACTAAACACATGATACTCAAGAAGAAGGAGGATCAAAATGTGGACACGTCACCCCTTCCTAGAATTAANATAACCATGAACTAACTAGTACCCCCTGGGCTCGTGTCTCTAGCTGCATATATAGAAGAGGATGGCCTAGTTGGCCATCAATGGGAAGAGAGGCCCCTTGGTTATGCAGACTTTATATGCCCCAATACAGGGGAACGTCGGGGCCAAGGGGTGGGAGAGGGTGGGTAGGGGAGCAGGGCCGGGAGGGGGGAGGATATAGGGAACTTTCTGGATAACACTTGAAATGTAAATGAAAAAAATATCTAATAAAAGTTGAAAAAAATATAAACAAAATCTTTAAAAACAAAAAAAACAAAAAAAAATAATTGTAGAAGTGCTGCTCAAGAATAAAACAACAGTATGTTCACAGTTAATAATTCAAAAAAAAAAAAGAAAAAAGATGAATCTCAATAATTTGTTTGAGTCTCTCAGACTATCAGCTCTGTGATAATGGATCCATATTACAACAAGCACTATCCTGTAATAACATGGTTACAGTTCTTTTGATATCCTAATACACCTGACAATATTTTCAAACTTCCCGGGGTAAGATAAAGGATTTGACAGTGATGCTCTTTGTTCCTTAGGCAGTATAGCCTAGTTTTGCTTCTTATTCTGTATGGCAGATATACAGACTTAAAACCTCATTCCATGAAGGTACTCTGTATCTCTCAACAGAGAAAATAAAACAATGTGTAAAAGGAAGTGGGACTGTTCTCTTAACATATATTAATGAGAAGAAATAAACCAAAACTGTTTTGAAAATAGTTTAGAGATGGTAAAACAACAAACAGTCAATTTGGAGAATATAAAATCCTTTTGATGGAAATAGAAGATAAGAAAATAAGATTGTATACAATTGGAAAGTGCTTCAAAGAAGAAATATCTTTTCTTTACATGTCAAATTGTATAGTGTTTACAAATTGGTAAGACGTGCTTGTTGACAGAAGCCTGATATTGCTGTCTCCTGAGAGGCTCTGCCAGAGCCTGACCAAAAGAGATGTGGATGCTTGCAGACAACAATCAGAAAATGGAGGAGTTAGAGGAAGGAAGGAATGAGCTGAAGAACATCAATATCAACCAACCAGCACCCCCTACCCCCCACCCCCGCCAAGCTCTTAAAGACTAAACCATTAACAAAAAGTACACATGCAGGGACCCATCGCTCAAGCTGCATATGTAGCAGAGGCTGCCTTATTGGATATCAATGGGAAGGGAAGCCTTTGGTCCTGTGAAGGCTCAATGCCCCAAATTAGGGGAATGCTAGTGCACTGAGGTGGGATTGGGTGCATGGTTGAGGAAGCTCCCTCATAGAAGCAAGGGCAGGGGGGTATGGGGTAGGGGGCTTGTGGAGAGAAACAGGAAGGAGAATAACATTTGAATTGTAAATAAAAAAAATAGAAAAAAAAAAAAAAAAAAAAAAAAAAAAACAAGTCACAAACCACATGAAGCTGAAGAAGATGGGATAGCAAAGTGTGCATGTTTCAGTCCTTCTTAGAGGGGCAACAAAATACTCATGAGAGGAAATACTCAAACAAAGTGTGGAGCAGAGACTGAAGGAAAGGCCATCCAGAGATTGCCTCACCTTGTGATCCATCCCATATACAGGCACCAAACCCAGACAGTATTGTGGATAACAAGAAGTGCTTGCTGATAGGTACTTGATATAGCTGTCTCCTGAGAGGCTCTGCCAGAGCCTGACAAATACAGAAGTGGATTCTCACAGTCAACCACTGGACTGAGCACAAGGACATCAATAGTGGAGTTAGAGAAAGAACTGAAGGAGCTGAAGTATTTTAACCCATAGGAAGAACAACACCATCAACAAACAAGACCCCCACAGAGCTCCTAGGAACTAAACCACCAACCAAAGAGTACACATTGTAGAACCCATGGTTCCAGCCACATTTGTATCAGAGGATGGACTGGTTGGACATCAATGGGAGGAGAGGTCCTTGGTCCTGGGAAGGCATGATTCCCCAGTGTAGGGGAATGCCAGAGCGATGAGTTGGGAGTGGGTGGGTGTTTGGGGGAGCACCCTCATAGAAGCATGGAAGGATGCAATAGGGGTTTTCTGAAGGGGAACCAGGAAAGGGGATAACAATTGAAATGTAAATAAATATAATATCCAATAAAAATTTATATAGATAGATAGAAAGGCAGAGAGAGAGAGGCAGAGAGATAGAGAAAGAGAGAGAGAGAAAGAGAGAAATTGTCAGAAGAAAGACCACTATGAACAAGGAAGAAAAAAAAAACTTTGAAGGATAATGAATTGAAATTTGTAGTATTGGTTGAAATTGTTATTAATTTATAGTGCCATAAGTCTCAACAGATAATAAAATAAAAAATATTCATCAGTTGTGAAACAAGTTACAGTTTTTTATATAGAAAAAGAAATTTCAAGAAATTATCATTTTAAAGATAATATTAAGTGATGATATATTTATTTATACTTATGAATAAAAAGAGAATGTGTATAATTCAGAAAAAATTCAAATACATTTTAGAGCTAGATATATGTCTATTCTCTGCCTTACAACAGTGAACTTTGAGTATATGAAGAAGGAAAGAGTTGAGGAGATTGGAAAAAGAAAGCTCATTCTACCACCCCTCTCACTTCAGTGGTGTTAGTACTAGTTAAGGAAACTCCAGCATGTCCCAACATTTTACTAACAGTCTTCCTTTGTTCCCTGTGCCTGAGAAGATTATGATCTTCAGGCACATAAGCCAATGAATCAGGGTTGATTGTCTAAATTATCCTTATAAAATCTTTAGCATGCAAAAAAATGATAAAGAAAAATAGAATAGATGTTGCTTTAGTTCACAGAGAACTCTAAAATACTAGAAAAACTTCAAATGAATGGACATGGTACACATACTTATATTTTTCTATTGAAGTTTCTGTTTGGAAAATGTATTACCATTTAAAGTAATAATTAAAATAATTTACTGCAAGACCTATAATGCATAGAAAAATTCATTATGTGAACATATATACAAATATAAAACCCATAGAATACTGGATATAATCTGCCAAATAATGACTTTATATGATATCTGTATAAATACAGCTGCATTATCTTGCTATTGATTGTAATACATATTGGTACAGATTATAATCTGTAAAGGTTCTGAGACAATATTTTAACTTTACTCTGTGTTGTTATAGAGCTACAAATCAGTTGGTTCATTAAAATGTTATAGTAGAACCAGTTGTTGGACATTAAAGGGGTAAAATGGAAGAACGGAAAAAAACAAGAGGAATGAGATGTGTAAAAACACAGAAAAATGTTAGATAAATATTTAATAATTAAAATAACCCCATCCAATTTGAAAAGACTAGCATGCTCTGATCCAGAGATTTCTGTGTGGATAAAAATCATATGACACTAATCATATCTTATAGTCAAGAGAGATGCCCTTTAGATTTGAGTGCAATATGCTGAAATTAGAATTGATGACTATGTAAATACTGTTTTGAAATGTAACTTGAATTCAGAGTAGCTATACTCAAGTTAAAAGGACTAAGTAAAGACATAAAACATGGGAAAGAAAGGATAGGAAAGTTTACATGAGTACAATGATATCAGGCAAAAGAGTGATGCAGGGGACATTATCAGCAATAACAAAACATGTCCAAATCAATGAAAAGATGTATGTCATAATTTTATTATATATAAATCACATAATAAGGAGCAGAGATCCCTTCCGGTCCCCACCAGCATCCCGATTCCTAGGGCACACAGTCTTTGCACTCCCCAACCGACCCTAGAGGACTCCCCAGGCGATCTTGGGACCACTGGTGAGTGGAACACAACATCGGTTCCAATCTAATCGTGCGGAAACTGGGACAGCACTGGAGAAACAGAAGACAGGCTAGACAAGGAACAGAGGTCCCTTCCGGTTCCCGCTAGTGTCCAGTTTCTTTGGGTGCACAGTCTGTGCACTCCCCAACCCTCCCTAGAGAACTCCCCACCTGATGTTGGACCACCGGTGAGTGGTGAGTGGAGCACAACATCGGTTCTAATCTAATCTCGCAGAAACTGGGACAGCACTGGGGAAATAGAGGATCAGCTAGACAAGGAGCAGATGTCCCTTCCAGTCCAAGCCAGTGACCGGTTACCTTGGGCATACAGTCTGCGCACACCCTCACGATCCCTAGAGGACTATATGCAAACACTGACCAGACAGCTCCAAGCTCCTCAAAAGAGACACCACTCCAGACCTTGTAACACGCCCAGGATATTAGGAAAACAGTATCCCAGGGTAACAGGAGGTGTGACCCACTTCCTGACACATAATAATCAGAACAACAAATGCACTAAATAAAGACAGAATATTCAAAGTAGTAAGGGAAAAGGTCAAGTAACATATAAATGCAGACCTATCAGAATTACTCCAGACTACTCACCAGAGACTATGAAAGCCAGAAGATCCTGGACAGATATTATGCAGACACTAAGAGAACACAAATGCCAGCCCAGGTTACTATACCCAGCAAAACTCTCAATTACCATAGATGGAAAAAACAGAGTATTCCATGACAAAATCAAATTCACACATTATCTTTCCACAAATCCAGCCCTTCAAAGGATAATAACGAAAAAGCACCAATACAAGGACCAAAACTATGCCCTAGAAAAAGCAAGAAAGTAATCCTTCAACAAACCTAAAAGAAGACAGCCACAAGAACAGAATCCCAACTCTAAAAACAAAAATGACAAGAAGGAACATTTATTTTCCTTAATATGTCTTAATATCAATGGACTCAATTCTCCAATTGTAACTTGAATTCAGTAGTAGACTATCAGACTGGCTACACAAACAGGACCCAACATTTTGCTGCCTACAGAAAACACACCTCAGGAAAAAAGTCAGACACTACCTCAGAGTGAAAAGCTGGAAAACAATTTTCCAAGCAAACAGTCTGAAGAAACAAGCTGGAGTAGTTATATTAATATCGAATAAAATTGACTTTCAACCCAAAGTTATCAAAAAAGACAAGGAGGGGCACTTCATATTCATCAAAGGTAAAATCTTCCAAGAGGAACTCTCAATTCTGAATATCTATGCTCTGACTGCAAAGGCAACCACATTCATTAAAGAAACTTTAATAAAGCTCAAAGCACACATTGCACCTCACACAATAATAGTGGGAGATTTCAACACTCCACTCTCACCATTGGACAGATTCTGGAAACAGAAACTAAACAGAGACACAGTGAAACTAACAGAAGCTATGAAACAAATGGATTTTAGAGGTATCTATAGAACATTTTACCCTAAAACAAAAGGATATGTCTTCTTAGCACCTCATGGTACCTTCTCCAAAATTGACCATATAATTGGCCACAAAACAGGCATCAACAGATACAAAAACATAGAAATTATCCCATGCATCCTATCAGATCACCATGGGCTGAGGCTGATCTTCAATAGCAACATAAATAACGGAACGCCAACATTCACATGGAAACTGAACAACACTTTAATCAATGATACATTGGTCAAGGAAGAAATAAAGAAAGAAATTAAAGACTTTCTAGAGTTTAATGATAATGAAGCCACAACATACCCAAACTTATGGGACACAATGAAAACATTCATAAGAGGTAAACTCATAGCTCTGAGTTCCTACAAAAAGAAACTGGAGAGAGCATACACTAGCAGCTTGACCACACTACCCAATTCATTCTATGAAGCCATAATTACTCTGATACCTAAACCACATAAAGACACAACAAAAATAGAGAACTTCAGACCAATTTCCCTTAAGAATATCGATGCAAAAATACTCAATAAAATTCTCCCTAACAGAATCCAAGAACACATTAAAACGATCATTCATTCTGACCAAGTAGGCTTCATCCCAGGGATGCAGGGATGGTTTAATATACAGAAATCCATCAATGTAATCTACTATATAAACAAACTCAAAGATAAAAACCACATGATCATCTCTTTAGATGCTGAGAAAGCATTTGACAAAATCCAACACCCAATCATGATAAAAGTCTTGGAAAGATCAGGAATTCAAGGCCCATACCTAAACATAATAAAATCAATCTACAGCAAACCAGAAGCCAACATCAAAGTAAATGGAGAGAAGCTGGAAGTAATCCTACTAAAATCAGGTACTAGACAAGGCTGCCCACTTTCTCCCTACCTATTCAGTATAGTACTTGAAGTCCTAGCCAGAGCAATTCGACAACAAAAGGAGGTCAAGGGGATACAAATTGGAAAGGAAGAAGTCAAAATATCACTATTTGAAGATGATATGATAGGATATATAAGTGACCCTAAAAACTCTACCAGAGAACTCCTAAACCTGATAAACAGCTTCAGTGAAGTAGCTGGATATAAAATTAAACATAAGAAATCAATGGCCTTTCTCTATAAAAACGATAAATTGGCTGAGAAAGAAATTAGGGAAATAACACCATTCACAATAGTCACAAACAATATAAAATATCTTGGTGTGACTAACTAAGGAAGTGAACAATCTGTATGATAAGAACTTCAAATCTCTGAAGAAAGAAATTGAAGAAGACCTCAGAAGGTGGAAAAATCTCCCATGCTCTTGGATTGGCAGGATCAATACAGTAAAAATGGCTATATTGCTTAAAGCAATCTACAGATTCAATGCAATCCCCATCAAAATTCCAACTCATTCTTCACAGAGTTAGAAAAGGTTATTTGCGAGTTCATCTGGAATAACAAAAACCTATGATAGCAAAAACTCTTCTCAACAATAAAAGAACCTCTGGTGGAAACACCATGCCTGACCTCAAGCTGTACTACAGAGCAATTGTAATAAAAACTGCATGGTACTGGTACAGCGACAAACAGGTATATCAATGGAATAGGATTGAAGACCCAGAAATGAATCCACACACCTATGGTCACCTGATCTTTGACAAGGGAGCTAAAACCATCCAGTGGAAAAAAGATAGCATTTTCAACAAATGGTGCTGGCACAATTGACAGTTATCATGTAGAAAAATGGGAATTGATCCATTCTTATCTCCTTGTACTAAAGTCAAGTCTAAGTGGTTTACAGAACTCCACATAAAACCAGAGACACTGAAACTTATAGAGGAGAAAGTGGGGAAAAGCCTCGAAGATATGGGCACTGCGGAAAAATTTCTGAATAGAACAGCAATGGCTTGTTCTATAAGATCAAGAATTGACAAATGGGACCTCATAAAGTGGCAAAGCTTCTGTAAGGCAAAAAATACTGTCAATAAGACAAAAAGGCCACCAACAGATTGGGAAAGGATCTTTACAGATCCTAAATCAGACAGGGGGCTGATATCCAATATATATAAAGAACTCAAGAAGGTGGTCTCTAGAAAAACCAATAGCCCTATTAAAAAATGGGGCACAGAGCTAAACAAAGAACTCTCAACTGAGGAATACCAAATGGCTGAGAAGCACCTGAAAAAATGTTCAACATCCTTAATCATCAGGGAAATACAAATCAAAACAACACTGAGATTCCACCTCACACCAGTCAGAATGGCTAAGATCAAAAATTCAGGTGATTGCAGATGCTGGCATGGATGTGGAGAGAGAGGAACACTACTCCATTGTTGGTGGGAATGCAAGCTTGTTCAACCACTCTGGAAATCAGTATGGCTGTTCCTCAGAAAATTGGACATAGTACTGCCAGAGGATCCTCTAATACCTCTCCTGGGCATATACCCAGAAGATGTTCCAACTGGTAACAAGGACACATGCTCCCCTATGTTCATAGCAGCCTTATTTATAATAGCCAGAAGCTGAAAAGAACCCAGGTGTCCCTCAACAGAGGAATGGATACAGAAATTATGGTACATTTACACAATGGAGTATTACATAGCTATTAAAAGCAATGAATTTATGAAATTCCTAGGCAAATGGATGGATCTGGAGGATATCATCCTGAGTGAGATAACTCAATCACAAAAGAACTCACAAAACATGTACTCATTAATAAGTGGATATTAGCCCAGAAACATAGATTACCCAAGATACAATTTGCTGAAAACTCAAGAAGAATGAAGATCAAAGTGTGGACACTTCTCCCCTTCCTATAGTTAGGAACAAAGCACACATTGAAGTAGTTACAGAGATCAAGTGTGGAGCTGAAACAAAAGGATGGACCAACCAGTTTCTGCTGCAGCTGGGGATCCATCCCATAATCAGCCACCAAACACAGACACTATTGCATATGCCAGCAAGACATTGCTGAAAGGGCCCTGATATAGTTGTCTCGTGTGAGGCTATACCAGTGCCTACCAAACACAGAAGTGGATGCTCACAGTCAGCTATTAGATGGAACACAGGTTTCCC
Organism: Mus minutoides; assembly: GCA_902729485.2. Taxonomy (NCBI): domain Eukaryota; kingdom Metazoa; phylum Chordata; class Mammalia; order Rodentia; family Muridae; genus Mus; species Mus minutoides. Next base: position 57,734 of record LR752446.1, on the reverse strand, counting down.
AAGGGAGGTGCTAGAGAAAGTACCCAAAAAGCTGAAGGGGTCTCCAACCCTATAGGTTAAAGAACAATATGAACTAAGGAGTACCCCCAGAGCTCATGTCTCTAGCTGCATATCTAGCAGAAGATAGCCTAATTGGCCATCATTGGGAAGAGAGGCCCCTTGGTCATGCAAATTTTATATGCCCCAGTATAGGGAAACTCTAGGAGTGGGTGGGTAGGGTAGCAGGGCGGAAGATGAGGGAGGGTTTAGGGGACTTTCGGGATAACATTTGAAAAGTAAATGAAGAAAATATCTAATAAAAATTGAAAAAAATCACATAATTGCATAATAAATTAAAATACAGTGTTAAAAGGATAACATATATTGATGAAGTTAGATATTCCAATAGCAGCATCAAAATTGAAAGAAATAGTAAACAGAAATAAAGTTATACACAGACCTGAGGAACATCAATACCTTTGTAATAACAGATTATTTTCAAATATAGATCAAACATTTTACCAAGAAATACAGTATAAGGGAATATAAAAAAGTGTATTTATTCTGGTATGAAATCATATATTGATTGACCAAAGTAAAATCAATAAGTAAAAGAAACTTGAAAAGCTTGAACAATAACACTAACACTAGTTTGCAATAAGTACCTTGATCAGTTCCCATTAAAACACTGATGTAAAAATGCTCATTTTAGAACAAAAAAGATGCCAAAATAATGTCTTAAGATTTGATCTAGATAAACTAAGGAGTAAACTAAGGACAACTAAATATATGGAAAGAAATAAAATACTTTTTGTCAAAAAAATAGAAAACAGAAAGATGGAAGCTACAATATTAAAATATCTGCAACAAAAGAAAGAAGAGAATGGGTCATAGTTGTAGAGCAGCAATTCTCAACCTTCCTAATGTGACCCTTTAATAACAAATGCTGAAATCCTAAAAAGGATCTCAGAGACTAATTATGAAAACATCTTTGAAATATTACTGATAAACAGAGAATAATTGGATAATTTATAAAATTCAGTTATTAGAGACACGAGTCAGAATTTGATAAGTGCTTAAAACAAGTGAAAAGGTCACAGGCCATGAGTGCAAACGGATGTTTAAGGGATTTCATATGTGATTCCTTCACTGTCCATCAATATGGCCAAAATCTACTACTTCTATTCATGACAATTCATTCTCAAAAAATGATGCAGAATCCCTTGTGTATCCATCCTCTCTTCTTTTATTTAAACCTTTTAAAAAAACCATGACTTTTATTTATTTATTCACCAGTTAAACAAAATACACACAATTCTTTTGCATATTTAGTCTTTAGATGAACTGTAAAATAAATTTGCATTCCCTACATACTCACTCTAAATTCTATCTTTAAAGAGATTTAAAATACTAACAAGAATGTAACTAACAGAATTCCCACTGATGATTGTTTTCTGGAACAGACAATGAGCTCCTTATGTCACTAAATGAACTGATTTAACAAAGCAAGAAAGGATATTGAAAGCTCCAAGAGAGAAATAGCAGCTGAAGAAAAGAGGACCATGTGGAGGTGGGGGTAGTAGAGAAAAGGGGAAGAAAGAAGGATTCGCTACCAATGGAAATTCCAGCATGTCACCAGCCACCAGAGTTATGCAAGTGAATTAGAGACAGTCAGAGACAAGAAATTTGATTTTACATTTACAGTTTGATTTATTTCCTTTTGCTTATTTAGTCTATGCATGTGTTGGTGTGGGTGTGCATGTGATGCATACATACCTTGGCTCATGTGGACTTCAGAAGAAACTTGCAGGATTTGGTTCTGTACTTCTATCATGTGAGTCCGTAGGGTCAAAATCAGGCTCTCCAGCTTGGGAGCATGAACTTTTAAGTGCTGATACATCCCATTGGCCCAGAATATTTGTATTATTAAGGTTATAATTTTGTAATAATATTAAATTAATAATCAATCCATCCATTCATTTATATCGCAAATGACATCCCACTTTCAAGTTACCCCTCCACCTATCCCACATCCTAGTTACTCTTTCACCAACCCCCAACCCATATATGCCCTCTTCATCCCCTTTACCTGTATGAGGCTGCTACCCCACCCACACTCTCCTGCCCCACTGCTCCAGCATCCCCCCACACTGGTGCATCAAACCTCCTTGGGACCAACCATTGCTATCAGGCAAGGCCATCCTCTGCTACATATGTATCTGGAGCTATGAATCCCTTCAGGTACACTCCTTGGTTGGTGGTCTAGTCTCTAGAACTGAGTGGTCATGCCAGTCTACATTGTTCTTCTAATGTGGTACACAATGAAGTACTATGCAGCAATTAAAAAGAATGATTTCATGAAGTTCACAGGCAAATGGATGGAACTAGAAAATATCATCCTGAGTGAGGTAAACCAGACACAAAAGAACACACATGGTATGTACTCACTAATAAGTGGCTATTAGCCCAAAAGCTCACAATGCCCATGATATAACCCACAGACCATATGGAACATGAAAGGAAGGAAGACCATGGAATGGATGATTCAGTCCTGCATTGAGGGGTGGGGCCAGGATGTTCATGGGAGGTTGAGGGAGAAGGGGACCTGGGAGGGAGAGAGGAGGCAAAAGAAATAAGAGGGGCAGTATCAAGAACTGGAAGATGAGAGATGTTCAGAAGGTCAGAAAATCAAACAAAAATATATAGCAGGGAGATGAGGAAACTGGGGATAGCCACTGGAGGGTCCCAGATACCAGGGAAATATGAGGCTCCCAGGTCCCAACAGGGATGAATTTAGCTGAAATGCTCAGAGAAGGGGTAGATAGAACCTGTTGAGATCACTTCCATTAGATAGGCACAGCCCTTGGTGGAGGCACCCACCCATCTCAAAGTTTTTAACCCAGAAATGTTACTGTTCAAAGGAAAAACAGAGAAAGAAAGTGGAACAGAGACTGAAGGAAGGGCCAACCAGCGACAGCCCAACCTGGGGATCCATTATGTCTGCAGACACCAAATCCAACACTGCTTCCATGGTCAGAAGGCATATATGTTTTTGAAATAGCACACCAACCCACCCTTGGGATGGAAATGCTATTGGATATATAGCTGATCTTTTGCCAAGAATGAAAGTCATTTCTCATTCCACAACAGTTAAGATTGTATGTATAGTGCTAGAATAGAGACATCTCCCAGCACCTATGACAGTGCTAATTTCAGACAGATTTCAAAATGTGAGTGATAAACATTGCTATGTATTTACATATTACAGGATAGTTTTTTATTATTCATTTTAGTTATTGAGGGTATAATGACATAATTTCCCCTTCCCTTTCTTTCCTCCAAAGCCTTTTATGTCCCTCATTGCTCCCCTTTTCCATTAATTTTTAGTAAATACATACATATATGTACTATATTCAATTTGTAATACACACATTATTGCAGAACGTGGAATTCCTACTATGTCTTGATTATTAGCAGATGATCTTAAAAGAGATTACCCACCCAAATTAAAGAAAAAAAAACATGCTGTTCTCTGTTCTGTCTGAATCTTGTTCCCTACAGTTTCCAGTTTTGCATGTGAATCTTTAGCTGCATACAGTTGCCTCAGAACTCAGTTTCCACTGACCACATAGAAAGAGCAGATGTTTTTCTCTTATTGGATTTTTCTTGTAATATATACCTCAATTATTTATTTACTTGAAAGTAAATATTACTGACAAGTTTTTATATTGATTTTCAAATTTTCTATATAAGAATATACAGAACTATATAACTATATGACTATCAAACTACTATAACTATTAAAAAGAGTAAGTAAACCTTCTGTTCTTTTCTACCTCCACTGCTTTTGTTGATAAAAAGTTGAGAAGAGAAGGCTTTTTAAAAAATTCTATCTACCCATCTACCCACTGACAAACATTTCACTATGGCAGGCTTCTTCTTCTTCTTCTTTTTTTTTTTTTTTTTTGGTTTTTCAAGACAGGATTTCTCTGTGTAGCCCTCACTCTCCTGGAACTCACTTTTGTAGACCAGGTTGGCTTCGAACTCAGAAATCCACCTGCCTCTGCGTCCCAAGTGCTGGGATTAAAGGCACCACCGCCCGGCTTATGGCAGGCTTTCTAATACACTAATACAAGCTACAAAACATACTGGTGAGCTTTCTGTCTTAACAGTTTTAATTTTATCTTGCTTATGGTATTAAGGTTCAGTTTTATTAGAATTTGAAAGACATTCATTACTAAAATAGTACATGGCATGAAGCAAACAATGATCTTATCTGTCATCTAGTGGCAGTTCACAAAGAGTTGAAAAATATAATCAGGTACGTCCCAGATAAAAATCTCTGTCCTAGAGTTATTTAGAGATAAATAGTAAAATAGACAATATCCTGTAAAACTATTAAGCATAATTGTACAAAATTTCTCCCATGACTAGTTATAATTATCTCACATTGTGGCAACATATGGCACTACAATAAAAGCTAGCAATAATTATTTTCAATATTTCAAAGATTTTATTTTAAACTCCTCTGTTCAGGAATTTTTCTAAGCTATCCAACAGTAAATTTGGGGGGAAATTATGTAAAATTCAACTTACGTCAGTGCATAGACCATTTTTAAATTGCATATTCTTGTGATTCGCATGAGCATAATTTTTGAAATTTCCTTTTAGACCCCTCATAGTTCCTGCACAGTTTCATAAGTAGTTCAAAATCAATTCATGGGAAAGAAGAAATGTGATATCTAAATTCAAGCTAGAAATACTGCTTAAATATTTCACTTGTGATATTTTTTTTATTAGATAATTTCTTTATTTGCATTTCAAATGTTACCCGCTTTCCTGGTTTCCCCTCCGAAAACTCCTTATAACCCGCTCCCTCTGCTCACCAACCCACCCACTCCTACTTCCTGGCCCTGGCATTCTCCTACATTGGGGCATTGAGGCTTCACAGGATCAAGGGTCTCTCCCTCCACTGATGACTGACAAGGCCATCCTCAGCTACATGTGCAGCTGGAGACATGGGTCCCTCCATGTGTGCTCTTTGGTTGATGATTTAGACCCTGGGAGATCTGGAGGTACTGGTAGGTTCATATTGTTGTTCCTCCTATGGAGCTGCAAACCCTTTTAGCTCCTTAGGTCCTTTCTCTAGTTTCTTCATTGGGGTCCCTGTGCTCTGTCCAATGATTGGCTGGGAGCACCCACTTCTGTATTTGTCAGTCACTGGTACAGCCCCTCATGAGACAGCTATATCAGGCTCCTATCAGCATGCACTTGTTGGCATCCATAATAGTGTCTGGGTTTGGTAGCTGTATATGGAATGGATCCCCAGATGGTGCAGTCTCTGGATGGCCTTTCCTTCAGCCTCTGTCTCACACTTTGTCTCTGTACCTTCTGCCATGGCTATTCTATCCCCACTTCTAAGGAGGACCGAAGTATCCACACTTTGGTCTTCCTTCATCTTGAGCTTCATGTGGTCTGTGTATTATATCTTGGGTATTCTGACCTTCTGGGCTAATAACCACTTATCAATGAGTGAATACCATGTGTATTCTTTTGTTATTGGGTTACCTCACCCAGGATTGTATTTTCTAGTTCTATTGATTTGCGTAAGAATTTCATAAATTCATTGTTTTTAATAGTACTCTACTATGTAAATGTACCATGTTTTTTGTATCCATTCCTCTGTGGAGGGACATCTGGTTTTTTTTCCAGCTCCTGGCTATTATAAATAAGGCTGCTATGAACACAGTGGAGCATATCTCCTTATTACATGTTGGAGCATCTTCTGGGATCTTTTGATTTAGTACTGTGTTCAGTTACCTCACATTGAACCTGAGACTCAAGAGTACCTTGTTGAAGCTACAAAATTCATAATTGATAAAGTTTATAGCAAAATCTCCCATGATTCCCCTTCTTATTTGGCTATTTTTCTGATATCTGAAGAGATACCCTCTAACTCCATAACTTGTAGGCTTAGATTTTCAAAGCCTATATTTGATAAAGTTTTTATTCCTTTTTCCTCCTTTCTAGCTCACTATCCACCTGAGGTAGTGGAAAGGAAAGACTAATAGAAAAAAAGAGGATGTAGATGTGTTTAGAAGTATTTCTTTGGAGCAAATCTAACCTGCATTGTCAGGAGGTCAGTAGTTCATTTCACACAAATCAGCAGTAGCAGCTGGGTCTACTCCCAAATACATTCATGAGTCAGCAATGGCAGTTTGATCCAGAAGAAATCACAAGACTCTATCAATTGGCCCTAGTCCATAGAAGTGGCAAGAAGTTGCTGGAACACCACAAGTTTTTTGGTGCATTTTTCTCTATGATGTCATGACAAATGCTGACCACCAAAGAATGACAAGGTGTACCAATACCATCTCACATGGTCCACTCTCCATCGGGGTATATTTATATCCTTTCCAAACATCATGAGTTCTCTCAAGCATCTTCTCCAGCAAAACATCACATGCTCTTTGTCCAGACTGCCTTCAGTAAAAAACAATGTCTGTTCTTATCAAAATATCCTCCCATATATACCCTTCATCAAAAACATCCTCTCATAAGACTGTTTCCAGAAAAACATCACATGACACAACTGAGTCTTCAAAGAAATAAAAAATTTCAACTTCAATTTCTTGCTTATCTATATATCACATATGTTGCTATAACATATGCTGTCCAACTTTATTTTGTAAACTCATGGAACCCATCATGAACATAGTCCCTTCTAGACATACTTATTTGCATCTTAATTTAATATAGAAAAAAGATATGTCCTGTGTCTTAAATACCTCAAAATTAATCTGTAGAATTTATGGAACACCACTATTTTTTAAAACACAAGACAAATAAGAAACAGATGCTAGAGAAGAAATTACAATCTAGACTAATATCAGATAAGAGCCTTTTAGTTATACTTTTACATGTGTAGCTATATGACTTCAAAAAAATAGAAGCCATTAACTGATACTAGAAAATAGACAAAATTCTAGCAAATTGCCATGTATTACCACTGTCTAGAGTCTATTTTTAAAAACCACAACAGAACAAATACAATCCTTCCGTAAAATAATAAAACATTAATTTAATAATAGACAAGTATTTCTATCTTGAACAATATAGTCTCTGCTTCGGTGAACAGTCAGCATACACTGTTTTCATATGGCTTATGAAAAATAAATCTTTGAGTCATTAAATATTGATATTACAAAAATGAAATACAGGAGGAGATTTCAACTTTTAGTTTCTATAAACTCTGGTGGATCATTGATAATCTACACCTGCTGTAGGAAGCACAAAATTATATGATTTATATCAGACGATTTTGATAGTGACTGAAACCTGATTAGTGACATTAGAGTCTATACAGCTCTTGGAGGAATTTTGCTGGTGGAGCAATAAAGGAGATGACTATAACAAATAAAACCCACCCTAGGTTCTGAGACTAGAGATTCTAAGTTTAAGCACTATGTCCTAAGTGTCCTAAACTCCAAACTAATGTCTAAACAAACAATTTCTATTACAAAAAAGAAAGCAGTAAATATCATAATACCAAAAGTATCCCAAAAATGAAATCTTTGAAAGAGTGGGGGCATGGTGCATGCTGTTAATACCACAATTTAAAGAGGCAGAACAGGTAGATCTCTGTGAGTTCCAGAACAAAGTGGTCTACAGACTGAGTTCTAGATCAGAAAAGAGTTCATACTGAAACCATGCCTATAGATGATAGATGATAGATAAATAGATGGATAGATAAATAGATGGATGATAGATAGATGGATAGATAGATAGATAGATAGATAAGTAGATAAAGATTGATTATGTATATCATAAAACAAAATATAATATCAATGAAAGAATTATACAACACAACATATCTGTTCATAACTTTTAATGTTCAGCCCACATGATAATTTTAACTCTAGCCAGGAAAGTGGGAAGAGCAACCACAGATTTTCTCCTATCCCTCCTTTCTTTCAAACCTAATCTTCATGCCTCATGTCTAGGACTGCAGCAGACCTCCTGCTGCTGTCTATCTTCCTTCCCTCTCTCTATATTCAGTAAAGCACAGAGATCATTACCTCCTAACTTCCATCCCCCATCATTGCAATACTCTAGCCCCTAACTCCAGTAGGTATTCCAGGGAAGACCATGGCCATTTTGGCCAGGAAGCAGTTTTATTGCAGATCTTCATTGTTCCTTCCATTTCTACAAAATCCAATTCACAGGCCACATGAGGCTCAAGAAGAAGGAAGACCAAAGTGTGGGTGCTTTGGTACTTTTTAGAAAGGGGAACAAAATACTCACAGGAGCAAATATGGATAGAAAATGCAGAGCAGAGACTGAAGGAAAGGACATCAAAAGACTGAAGGAAATTCCATTTGGGAATTCGTCCCATATACAGTCACCAAACTTCTACACTATTGTGGATGCTAAGAAATGCTTGCTCAAAGGAGCCTGATATAGCTGTCTCCTGAGAGGCCCTGCCAGAGCAATGCAAATACAGAGGTGGATGCTCACAGACAACCATTGGACTGAGAGTGGGGTTCTCATTGCAGTTTTGATTATTGAGGAATGACCTCATAGCAGTCCCACTATAAAATAGCTTAATAATCACTGATATAATATTAGGAATCCAAAGAGGATCATCATTAAGACTTAAGAAGTCATCTATTTGTCTACATAGCATGAACACAAAACAGCACATCTTCATAGATCTCCAGAGATCTTCTCAAAAAGGGTTAGGCTAATACCTAGTGACTTTTATATATGTTTAATAATAGCAGAGAAAGCATTATTAATAGCATGAATCTTTTCTAAAATAAGTTCTCCTGGGTCTTATCTATGAGAGCAATTCTGTTGGAGGTTATATTATAATCTGAAGCAGACCATTTCAGCAAGATCACCTCCTAGTTATTAGCTTGTCTTATTATGGCTCCTGACAAAAACTGATAGAGAAAGCATGGTACAATTGTACAACAGAGTACGACTCAGGAATAAAATAAATTAAATTATGCATCTCACAGGTAAATAGAGGGTACAAGAAAAAAATTTATCCTAAGTGAAGTAAGGCAGAAAGGCAATTATGCTGAATTTGCTTATATGCAGCTATTAGCTGTTAAGTCAATGATAACTATCCTCTAATTGTTAGGACTTTAGATGTTAGGTACAGGGTATGTTACTATGATAACAGATAATTCTACCTGAAAAAGAAAAATAGAATACATAATTAAGGATAGATGGAGGGAAACCTTAATAGGAGGGGAGAGGACAGGAGGGACAAGAAAGGTGATAAAGGAAAAGAATGCTAAAATGAAGAGCCATTTGAGGGTTTCTATGGAAACCCAATACATTAACAGCTTCAAAAAAAAAAAAACTGTATGAAGATGAGCTAAAAGAAAGTACTAAATAACAGAAAAGAGGGAGAGTCAACTAGATATCTCTTTTCTCCAAATAAAGGTTCTAGTATCAAGAATAAGTTAGAACTAATTGGGCTATTGGTCAAGGGATTCCATTGGAACAATCAGAGAACCTAGATTTCTGCCAAGGGTAAAAGATCTTCTTCACAGACTGATAGCAAAGTCCAATTGTGAAAAGAATACACACAAAACTCATTGAATATTAAGAAGTAGAGGTGGTGTCTACCTAGGATCTTCACCACTATGTTCTAGTATCTTTGGCACTAAAAGGGACTCCAGACACTACCAAAAGAAAAACGTAAACACAAATGAGGCCAGAAAAGCCATTGATTTACAATGATGTCCTGACTTCAAGATATGGTGTTATAATGGTGTCACAAAACCTTTAGGAGTAACCAACCAAAGCCCACTCTAAAAGATGGAACCCAAATCCAATACTGTGCAGTTGATCAAGAACCTGGTACTAGATAGCCCAGAGACCTAGGGGAAAAAAAAAACAGATACCACTTTTATTTTTATGTTTATTCTGAAAACAAAACATACCACACAACACAACAAACCAGCAATGTGACCCATAGTGATATTCTGCTCTCCTCACAGAGAAGTACCTGTTCAACTTCCTTCTTCAGCAGACTATCACATGTATGGATACCCACATACAAACATTACATAAAGGTTGAGAGGTCTTGGACTTCTCAGCCTTAAATGAGATATCTTCATCAATTCCCCTACTACTTGGAAGTAGGAGCAGAAAGAGTGTAAATTCCAAACACACACACACACACACACACACACACACACACACACACACACATATATATATATATGCTATAGCTCCTAGTTTACTCTTTTTATGGGGCTACTCAGTTTGTGAATAAGTGGGTTTCTGTTTCTTGTGCCTTCTCGTGTGATATTTTTGGTTTATTTTGTCCAAATCACATATGTTTTCTTTTCTTTTCTTTCTTTTTCTATTTATTTTTCTCTTTTCTTTCTTTTAAATATTATCCCACAGAAGCCTGTTCATTTTCTAAAGAGAGGGGAAAAAAAGAGGGAAGATCTAGATGTGAGGGGAGGTAGGGAGGAACTTAAACGAGAATAGAGGTGAAAGAAGTTTAACGGGATGTATCATATGAGGAAAATAAACTTCTTTTTAAAATTTAAAATAGTTTATTCTCTCTTACAATACACTTTGGCCACATTTCGCCCACCCCAGTTCTCCTCTGAGTTCCCTATCTCTCTACTGCCCCATATCCATTCTGTTTTCCTTCAGAAAAAAAAGAAGGTGGTACACAGAAACTGCAACAAACAGGGCAAGATTCAAATAGAAGGCAAAAGTCCACACAAGCTGGACAAGGCAAGTCAACAGGAGAAAAAGAGTCCCAAGACCATGAAAAAGCATCAGAGATATCCCTGTTTCTTCTGTTAGGAGTCCTTCAAAGGACAAAGTTAACACTTATGAAACGTAAACTGAGGACTTGATGGAGACCCCTGCAGGACCTGGGCTTACTGCTACAGTGGCTATGAGCCTATAGAAGCCCTGCTTAGTTGATTCAGTGGACCATATTATGCTGGTGTTATTCATCATCTCCACTCCTAGAATCTTCCATATCCCTCTTCCTCAGGGATCATCAGCTTTAGAGGCTGGAGAGATGGCTCAGAGAGATCGCTACACTTTCAGAATCTGGGTTGGATTCTGAGCACCCACTTGCTAACATTCAATCATCGGTCACACAAGCAGTAGGAAATCTTGTATCCTGGACTCTTTAGTCACCAGGCATGCATGAAGTGTACTTCCATGCAAGTAGGCAAAACACTCTTACAATAAAATAAATTATTGGTAAATTCTTATAATACCTGTACATTTTAAAATTTTTTGTCTAGAATTTGTGAATTCTAGCTTACAGCTTGAAAATAAAAGACCAAGCAATGATATCCCCTATATTCAAGAGAGATGATTTTACATGAGGGAGTTAACTTCACCAAAGCACTTATTAATAAGTACATAGACCAAGGTGGGCTCTGGTAATATTTTTCATGTATATAAAAGAGTAATACATGCTTAGATTATTGTTCCTCATTTCCTTATTTTAATTATAACCCTATTTGTGACCTTCATGAACTTAGAGAAGATAAGTGACAACTTGCGTGTTTGAGAGAAGTACATAACATTATTTAAATTAAAAATATTATCTCATACAAAGGCCTAAAAAATTAAAAATATATATATACTCATTTTATAAACACAAATTTATGCATTTCAAATCACTGTTGTGAATAGAAAAAGCTGTTCTCAAAAGTATTCATTTATCAGTGAGTGCATATCCAATGACTTCTTTTGTGATTGGGTTACCTCACTAAGGATTATATCCTCCAGATACATCCATTTGCCCAAGAATTTCATAAATTCATTTTTTAAATAGCAGAATAGTACTCCATTGTGTAAATGTACCACATTTTCTGTATCCATTCCTCTGTTGAGGGACATCTGGGTTCTTTCCAGCTTCTGGCTATTATAAATAAGGCTGCTATGAACATAGTGGAACATGTGTCCTTTTTACCAGTTGGAACATCTTCTGGGTATATGCCCAGGAGAGGTATTGCTGGATCCTCTGGTGTAGGCAGTTGCTCTGGAATGGCAGTTGCTCGGGAATGGCAGTTGCTTGGGAATGGCAGTTGCTCAGGAATGGCAGTTGCTCGGGAAAACCCGGGCTCCCTCTTCAGGCCCTCCTCAAGCAATAGCCCCTCCTGAACGGGCAATATGCTAATGAGGTGTGGCTTGTGAAACCAATGAATGGGCAATATGCTAATGGGTGTGGCTTGGTTCACCAATCCAAATCCACTACGACACCCCCTCCCCTTCCCTGGGAAAGTATAAAAGCAGCAGCTCTGCTGCTGTCCAGAGTCCCGGGAATCTACAAGCAAGGCGCTCCTGAATAAAGCTGACTGAGAAGAACCCGGTGGTGGCGTGACATTCTTGCTGTTCGACAGAGGCAGGGAGGCGTGCCCCAAGTGGTGCCGAGAACCCGGGAACCGAAGATGATCTGAAGAAGATCTTCGTGGGATCTGAACTGAAGAAGATCTTTGTGGGATCTGAACTGAAGAAGATTATCTTCGTGGGATCAGAACTCATCAGCTACGGAGTGGCGGTACTGGTAAACTTCCCGGAATATTTTAGAGAGGTTATGCTGACAGCAAAGGGGAGGCTAGAACCTATTAAATATTAAGGGGGAAGAAGAAAAGGGGATTTAACCCTCTCTCAAGGAATTGCAGCTTTCCAACCTCTACTTCTCTTCAGAAGAAGAGGTGGATGAAGAGGCTGTTAAAAATGAGAGGGAGAGATACAACCTAGATGATAAAGGGTATCAGCTCAAAAATAAAGCAAGAAAAGGTCAGAAAAAGATAAGCCTCAGTAAAGTTCCCAGGTAAAAAATTAAGGGGGAACAAGAAAAGGGGATTTACCCCTCTCAAGGATAAAGTTCCCAGGTAAATGGGACAAGAGAAAGTTCTCAGATAAGAGACAATAAGGTTCTTGAGTGAGAGACAATAAGGTTCCCAGTAAGGGACGAGGCAGAGTAAGTATAAAGTTACCAGGTAAATGGGACAAGAAAAAGTTCTCGGGTAAGAGACAATAAAGAAAAGGAGTGCAGTTAGAAAAGGAGTAAATAACCATGGGCACTTCTCATTCGCACACAATTTTTTTGGCTCTTCAGGAGCTGCTTATATCAAAAATTTTAAAAATCAAACAATCCACCCTTGATAGGTTTTTGAAGGAGTGTGATACCGTGGCCCCTTGGTTTGCGGAATCAGGGAGTCTTACTGTTCTCTGCTGGGACAAACTTGGCAGAGACCTAGATTTTGCCTGGAATCAGGGCACATTGAAAGCAANCACACAATTTTTTTGGCTCTTCAGGAGCTGCTTATATCAAAAATTTTAAAAATCAAACAATCCACCCTTGATAGGTTTTTGAAGGAGTGTGATACCGTGGCCCCTTGGTTTGCGGAATCAGGGAGTCTTACTGTTCTCTGCTGGGACAAACTTGGCAGAGACCTAGATTTTGCCTGGAATCAGGGCACATTGAAAGCAAGTGTGGAACTAGAGTGGATGCTATGGTTTTTCTTAGGATTTTTGGAACCAGTAAATCTTTACAATTGCCATCCACAGTCATGGAAAAGGAATATTTTGTTTAATGTATCTTTGAAGGGTAGCTTTTGTGCTCCTATAAAAACAGTCCATGTGGGATGCATAAGATGGTTTCTTTGGTATCAGGATGGAGTCCTGTGGCTTATTCCAAATATGGGAATCCCACAAGTAAAGCAGCACCTCCTCAACCTAGGTGGACAGCTTGATGCAGAGCTGAAAAAGAGTGGCTGTTTACCTGGACAGGATGTTAAGATTAATATCTATAGCTTTTGAGATTATGTAGGAGCCAAAGTAGGAGCAAAACAGATAGTGCCACAAAAGGTAGAGTTTAGAAAGGATGATTTGAAAACTTTAAATGACTGCCAAAGATTATTAGGTGACATCAGTTGGGTTCGATGTTACCTGAAGATACCAAATTATGAATTAAAACCTTTCCATTACTATCTCTGTTTAATCTGGGTCATGGCTAGGTCCAGACCTGGTTATTTCACAGTCCAGGGGAGCGGTTTGTGTTTTTTCCTAGGGACAAAGAACCAATTTGGATACCGAGACACTGATACGAAGAATGCCCCCTCCCGTGGAAGACGCAGCAGGAAGTTGTGGGAGTATCTTCAAGGGAATTGGAGTGCAGAGGCAGAACGACTGTTCCGGAAGCTCCTTATCCAGATTTCCATCCTGAATGGCACCAGAGTCGACCCTGTCACCTTGAGAAACGTCACCTCTTGGCTTTCCAATGCCTTTTCCTTTTCTAAAGAATGGGCTGGGATGCTACTTTGGGGTGTCCTGATGTTTGTGGGTTGTGTACTTTGCCTCTGGTTGTTATGTCATACTTTGCCTCTGGTTGTTATGTTGTATGAGATGCACTCAGGCCCGACTGAAAGCTGTCGTTGTTCGAGCCCTGATGGCCATAGATGAGGGCATTTTGCCCGAGTTCTGGTTGGCCCCTCTTAAAAGTCTGTAATGATTTCCTAGCAAACTGGTTTGCCGATACTTCCCCGGTTTAGGGACAGACCTAATGACTCCAACTATACCACCTCAAAGGATGACGGAGTAAGGAAACTCAATTTTGCTGACAGAGTGTCACAATACAGTGCAGGGGATGTTCCATACAGGATAGATTCCTCGAGAGCATGTCAAATTGTATGGAGGTTTCATGCCATCCTGACCTATCCTCCCCCTGATAAAAAGGCACAGAGATGGGTGTGCTATGTCTCATGATTGCANGGTGGGCTTACTTAGCCCAAGCCATATATGTGTAAAGCTTGGGTACACCTCTCATTTTATCCCTCACCTAAGGAAATAAAATCAGCATTTATATTTACAATAATGAAATCCTCAATTTGAGTGTGGACGAATTCCCAGAACTGACAAAACTAAAGTTTGGTGAGTTATGCTGGAACAGCGCTTGCCTCTGGGTACACAGGAATGAACAGTAAATGGGTACAATAAAACTTTGTGAGGTTATGGAAATATTCATTTTGTGGAATGTGATTTCTATGCAAGGGTACACATTTCAGCATTCATAAAGTTACATATATACCACTTATATATTGTACTATATGACTTAAAAGGACAGAAACACATAATTAGCTTATTCACTGAAGGTGACTCAGCACATCTGCCAACTAATTCTTGTGCCTCACTTTCAAAAGTGAAGGTGAATGGGATATGTAATCAACAGTAGAAGCTGTTTGGGGCAATCATTATGACATCATTTCCTCCCGTAGCCTAGTCTTCTGAAATGTGCATCGCAATTAGTTCGCAAATGCACTAGAGAATCATTTAGTACTTAGATAACACTAAGAAGCTGCTTATTGACCACTCTGCTTTAATTTCTGTTACTGTGATAAAATATTCTGACAAAAATCCACTGAGGGCAAAAAGCTTTTATTTTGGTTACAGTTCCAGATTACAGTCTATAATTATAGGAAACTCAGTGCAGGAATTTGAAGTATTTAAATCCACAGTCAAGATCCAGAAGATGATGAATGCATATTTGCAGACTTGTGTTCAGCCCTCTCCCTATTCTTACAAGGTTCAAGACTGAACATGATGTTACCATCCATAGCACCCCAATGAATGAAGCTAAGACAAGACACTACAAGCATACCCATAGGCCAAACTAATCTAGACAATCCTCATTGAGATGCTCTTTCCAGAAGATTCCAGGGTGCGTAGAGTTGACAAAGCAACCATTGCACTACCTCCATATTAACTTAAATCCCACTGATTAATGTACAGGTGCTTCTGATATGCTACCACAAGGGTTTATAATATATATAATTCAAAAGAAACGTCTCATTGATCTGTGTTTTACATAGAAGATATCTTACCCCAGAAAATGAGAATTTGGAGCTTTAAGACAAGTAAAATTAGGGAAAATCAAGATGAAGCTGAGTTGGCAAACTAAAGGATTCTACAATTACTTATACTTTATAAATCCCAAGTTTCCTATTCTGATCATAGGAAAAGGTGCAGTGTTCATGAAGACATAGAAAGCTATTTCAAATTTCCTTGTAAACTTCAGCAAAAAAAAAAAAAAATCTCCTCTATGTTAAGAGTATATTCAAAGTACATAATTGTACAGAATAAAACATGTCAAATACAATAGACTCCTTGAAGATGTGCATTGATGTACAACTTGCTGAAGAGAGATTATTATTCAGAAAATAATGAGTCATTTCTTTGTTTTACACAGAAAGAAGGGCTTCTTTGTTGCTTATGTCAGCTATTAATGCACAACTTGAATAGCTAATTGGCTAATGGGTAATAACATTATGCAATATAAATACTCATCCATATCTTGGTGTTTATTGCTTCTGATCTTCTAACACCTTTTTTGTTTTATACCATAGTTGCTCATACCTCAAATTTAATTGGTATTCTAGAGAACAAAATTTTTATGTTTGAAAAATAGAAACAAATCCCTTTATCCCTTCACAAGCAATTTTAAGCATCTCTTGTATCCTACAACTTATTGTTACAATTTGCCATAGTATATGGCCCTAAAAATCTTCTAACAGTTTGCCATTCAAATACCTCTAATTGCTATTGGAAACGTAAAACATAATATAATGTAATGCATGTGTTTACATGAAATAGTATATTATATGATCACAACCATCAGTGCT
Organism: Mus minutoides; assembly: GCA_902729485.2. NCBI lineage: Eukaryota > Metazoa > Chordata > Mammalia > Rodentia > Muridae > Mus > Mus minutoides. The sequence goes on along the minus strand of LR752446.1, from coordinate 41,067 downwards.
CTAATAGATTGGTTGTTAAACCATCATCTCATTTTTAAGGACACCAATACCTTTTAGTAGATGAATCAAAATTATTAATCAATATGTACAAATAATTTGAATTAATTATTTATATTAAATATGAAATACTTAGAATCACAATAGCATATAACTCAAATATTCTAGGCAAATACCTAAATTTCTTTATTCTTATTCTAATTATTTTTGCATTCAATTTACATCCTGCTCACTGACCCTTCCCAGTTACCTCCTTCTAAAATTCTTCCCCAATCTACCCTCCTCTTCTCCCCTGAGAGGTGCGGTCCATCTTGGTTATCACCCCACCCTGGCATATCAATTATCTTTGAAGCTAGCTGCATCCTCTTTCACTGAGGTCAAACAAGGCAGTCCATCTAGAACATATTCCATGTGCAGGTAACAACTTTTATGATAAACCCACTCCACTTGCTTGGTCCCTCACAAAAACCAAGCTGCATATCTGCTACATATGTGCAAAGAGGCCTTGTTTCAGTCCATGTATGATTTTGGTTGGTGGTTCAGTCTCTGAGAGTCCTAAGGGTTGAGGTTAGTTGACTTGGTTCGTCTTCCTGTAGAGTTTTAATCCCTGTCAGGGCCCTCAATTCTTAAGCCAATGCTTCCATAAGAGTCCCCAAGCTCCATTCATGTTTGGCTGTTGTTGTCTGCATCTATCTGAGTCAGTTGTTGGGTCAAGCCTCTCAGTGGACAGCCATACTAGACTCCTGTCAGCAAGCATAACAGAGTATATTTATTAGTGTCAGGGATTGGTACTTGCCCATGGGATGGGTCTCAAGTTGGGTCAGTTTTGGTTGGTCATTCCCTTAGTCTCAGCTTTGTCCTCCGTTCCTGCATTTTTATAGACAGGATAAGCTTTGGGTCAAAAGTTTTGTGGATGAGTCAATGTCCCTATAGCTGTCTTGGGGTCCCTGCCTGGCTACAGGAGGTGGCCTCTTCAAATTCCATATCCCCAATACTGAGAGTCACGGGCAAGGACTTTCTGTTCCTTCCTGGAGATGTTCCCTACCTTCCCATCCTAATCAGTTACAGCTTTCTTCATTTTCTTTTACATCTGGTCATATCTCCTGTGCCTATCACACCTGCTCTGGACCCCAACAATTTACCTCTCCATCCCCTCACCTACCCAGTTCTCTCCCTTCAATCTGCCTTTTATGACTATCTATTCCCGCTTCTAAATGAGATGCAAACATCCTCTCTTGTGTCTTATTTCTTGTTTAGCTTTTTTGAGGGGTCTGTGGAGTGTAAGTGGTACCTGTATTTTAAGGCTAAAATTCACTTATAAGTGATTGCAGACCATGCATGTCCTTTTGAGTTATCTTATGATGATACTATCAAGATCTATCCATTTTCCTTCAAAATTCATGATGTATTTGTTTTTAATAGCTGAGTAGTATTCTATTGTGTAGATGTACCACATTTTTAAAAATCTCTTTTTTAGTTGAGGAACATCTAGTTTTCTAGATGTTTCCAGTTTTGGCTATTCGGAATAAAGCTTCTATGCACTTAGTTGAGCAAGTGTCCATGTGGTAAAGCAGGGTATCTATTGGGTATATTCCCAAAAGTGGTATAGCTGGGTCTTGAGGTAGGACTATTCAAAGTTTTCTGAGAATCTGCCAAACTGAATTCTAAAGTGGTTGTACAATTTTGCACTTCTACCAGCAATGAAGGAACCTTCCCATAACTCCCATATCCTTGCCAGCATGTTCTATCTTTTGAATTTTTGTCTTAGCCATTCTGAGGGGTGTAAGATGGAATCTCAGAGATGCTCTGATTTGCATTTTCCTGATCGTTAAAGACTTTGAACATTGCTTAAAGTGTTTCTCTACCCTTTGAGAGTCCTTCTTTGAGACTTCTCTTTTTAGTTCTGTGCCCAATTTTTAAATTTGGTTATTTGGGTTGTTGGTGTTTAACTTCTGGAGTTCTTTATAAATTTTAGATATTAGTCCTCTGTCAGATGTAGAGTTGGTGAAGATCCTTCCCATTCTGTAGGCAACAAAGGTCTAAACTTCAAAGTTTACTGGTTCTGTACTTCCAATGCTTCCTGAACGTAACTGAAAGCAATTTTATATTCAGTTACAGACTAGATTCAGCTGCTCATCATCTGTTTCTATTTTATTTCTCATGATCCAAATTTGAGCAATCTGTGTTTATGATTTTTCAGACTTGTGGATACATATTAAATTCTAGGCAGGGGGCATATGAGAGTACATAGAAAATAAGAAATATCTGAGACACATGCTTTAATTTTTAATCATTTTATCTTATTTCATATTTAATGTTACAAGTCTTTGTTTCAATGTATATTGAAGACTTAAACCAAAACTGAAGGTGTTTTAAATCTGAGATGAAGCACTCTTTCTCAATTATATGTAATAATTGTATCAAATTCAATAATACTTTTTAAAAATTCCTTTCAGTATATATTATAATAGCAACTTAGGCCTGGATTAACATAGATATTTTCCTCTAGTGTGCCCCATGAGGATTTTTCTGTAAACATTTCTTAGAGCATTATATCTTTCTTTTACATTTGCTACTTCACAGTACATGTTGCTTCATATATTGCTGTGTCACAAAATGCTAATTACAAACGGACAATACAAATCAAAATTATCTGGTAGGTCCATAGAAAATTTAAAAATTCAAATGAGGAAGTGCACATGTATTGTGACATTTTATCTCCTGAAGAACTCAAGTCATTCTTAGCATTTGGCTACCTCCTTCTCCCTAATTCTTCCTATGGTTGCAATTTTCAAGAAAAGATTTGTACTTGAGGACAATGCTGACAACAGCTAAGAGCTGTGAAGTTGCTCTATACTTTTCTGTATATGAAGCACTTGGAATGTTTATTCAGTTTGACTGTTGTAAATTTGAGCACAAGATATTTTCTCTCTGTTATTTTAGTAGGTTAAATAATTTTCTGAGGTAAATTACTGAAAGACAACATACAGCCTGACCCCAGTCAAAAGACAGAAGTAGGGAGTAGAAAATTCAAAGTGGCTTTATAAAAGACAGAAATGCAGTAAAAGAAAAATATGAACATAAATTTTACCTAACTTTACTGTGAGGAAATTAACTGATATATCACCATTTTAAATATATTCAGTCATGAGTTAATAAAAATGTAAGTTACTTTTAAGATATACGTAACCAAAACAGGTTGCTTTTTAGGAAGGTGATCTTAAACATTAGATGAATTGGCCTGATTCAATGGTTTTCCTGACTTGAGAACATGGCTGTCTCTTATAAAACTAAAGTATAAGCCAGGCATGGTGGCTTATGCCTTTAATCCCAGCACTCGGGAGGCAGAGGTAGGCAGATTTCTGAGTTCGAGGCCAGCCTGGACTACAGAGTGAGTTCCAGGACAGCCAGGGCTATACAGAGAAACCCTGTCTCGAAAAACCAAAACAAACCAACCAACAAACAAAAACCAAAACAAGAAAAACAAAACAAAAACAAAAACACAATAAAGATATATTAGTGAAAATTGTTTTGTGAGGTATATGCTCATGAAAAGTCAGTTCTCTCTTCTTATGGATATCACAGCTAATTGAATTGGTTGTTAAAACACATTATGCTTTCTTGTTAAATATCAATAGCATATTAATAACATGAATATTTCACTGAAATATCTTTAGACTGAAATTAAGAGAACACACTGAAAAGTATTTCTTTTTCTTGCTTGTTATCTATTCACAAGGTGTACATGTATTTTAATTTATATGACCTACACAGATATATGTATAAAGATGAACATTTCATCATTCTTTGGAATGCATTTAAATTGTATTATCTCAGGCAGTCTAAAATACCATTTATGTGATTTTCAATTATAATCTCTGACCTTACAAGCATATTTTATGTATTTTTTTCCTTTTAAAAAATATTTTATATCTTACATGTTCAATTTACATCCTCTCACTGCCCCCAAACCAGGTCACCCACTCTCACAATCCTTCCCCCTTACTTATTCCCCTTCCCTTCTCCTCTGAGCAGGCAGGGTACCCATGGGTATCCCCCGCACACTGGTACATCAAGTCTCTGCAAGGCTAGGCACCTCCTTTCCCACTGAGGACAGGCAAGGTAGGCAAACTAGAACATAGCCCATATAGAGGCAACAGCTTTTAGGATAGCCCCTTCTCCAGTTGTTGGCAACCCACGTGAAGACCAAGCTGCACATCTGCTACAAATGTGCAAGGAGACCTAGGTTCAGCCTGTGTGTGTGTTTTCATTGGTGGTTCCATCTGGATTTCAAGAGACTCCAGGGTCCAGGTTAGTTGACACTGTTTGTCTTCTTGTGGAGTTTCTATCCCCTTTGGGGCCTGCAGTCCTTCCTCATATTTTCTATAATAGTCTCCAAGCTCCATTCACTGGCTATGGGTATGTGTATATATCTGAGAGGTAGAGCCTCTCAGAGGACAATATTCTCCCATCTGCAGAACTCTAGGAAAGGGATACATACATATATACATACATATATGTGTGTGTGTTTGTACACACACACACACACACACACATACATATATCTCCTTTTTTTTGCATGTAGTAATAAAGCTGTTTTATCCTGCCAACCTCTCCGGTTCTAGTTAGAGAGCATATTCAGATATTTCAAGCCATTGACTTCTTTGTATGACAATGAGAACTCAATAACCAAATGGGGTTTAGAAGCTTATGTACCCCTTCACAGGGGAAAAAGTAGTAAGGCAAAATGAGGCAATTTTAGGGTAGAAGAAATGATTAGCTGGAGACAGGGTGTGATAAATAAACTCAGAAAGACAATAGACACAGACAAAGCTTGTTTAGGCTTTGGGTGTTTGGCTTCTTCTTCTTGGTTGATGAAATAACATGGTGGAAGGCAACTATGTTCCCTTTTGGTAGAACTAGTCTTTGTGTAAAGAATAGGATTTTTCATAGACCAGCCTTTTCCAGCTTCTGCTGATTTCCCAGCTACTGTAATCTAAAGCATCCTGGTTAAGCCTTCCTTACCTATTTCCAAGATAGAATATTTTAGTAACTTGCTAATAAATTATCATATGTTCAAATATTAAGTATCATAAATTACTATGTTTCTTAAGGAAGGTGCAACTATGTGTCAAATAAGAAACTCCTAAAGAAAAAGTGTCAATATCTATAATTGTATGCAAAGCTGGAAGAAATAGATTATGTAAAAGCAAACTGAGTTGTTTGATGTGGTTTTTGTCTTTAACGTAAACAAGGAAGTAAGTACACTCCTGACAGAGAAGTGAACAATTTACAAAAAGGCTCCATGTCTTTCAGAATCGAGGTGGAAATGATGACCTTCACAAGATCATTTGTAGATTTGTGTTTGCAGCTTTGAAATTGCTCCCAGACACAAAAATCTAAAAACAAACATAACCAAGTTTCTTTCATATATGTCTTTGTCATACAAAACTCATTTTTGTTTTACCCTACTTGGGGCTTATATTTCATTATTATTAAATATGTCAGTAATGTTTTGCCTACAAGGAAAACACGCTTTCTTCCAAAATCTTCAATCTTTTTCAAAACTTGCTGCAAATATCTTATAGGGCACAGTAGATATTTCTTGTCATTTTTTTAAATTTACAAATTTAGAAGTATCAGTTGGCATCTTCCTAAACTATTTTTCACAGTATCTGTAGCAAAATATTAAAATTCAAAATAAATATCTCAGTAACAGTGGTAGTTTGATTGAGAATGGCTTCCATAAGCTCATATGTTTAAATACTTGGTTCCTAGGTGGTCGAACTGTGTGGGAAAGATTAGGCAGTGTGTACTTATTGGGAGACATATGTCACTTGGGACAAGATAACTTGGAGACACAGAAGTATCTGGACAAAAGTACATATGTGAGTGAGCTATTGCTATGAAAGGCCTGACCATGCTAGTTTGTTTTGCTGTTTGCTTGCTTGCTTTTTAAAATGAAAGGCATTGGGAATTTGGACTATGAAAGAGATTTATCCATGTGAGGGGGCTTACCAGACTATCCAGGTAGAAACTCAGAGAACAGGAGTACTGAGAGCCATGTGACCATGGAGGACACATTTACCTATGTCATGTTATACATTCTTATTCAGGGGACTTGAGATTCAGGTGAACCCCAGCCCAGTCCAGTCAATCCCATGATAATGAATAAGAACTTTTGCCCAACAGTGGGGCTTTTGTCTCAGTCCTACCCTTGTCTCTCCCAAAGTGCACAAATTCATTTCCAAATCAATCTTCATGCTGAGGTAATAAATAGGTCAGTGAAAGTGATCAGGTAACAAAATTATTGTGACACTTTTAAGATTTTTTCATCATTTTTCCTCTTCATGAGTCCATTTTTAGTTCATAAAGACAAAATTTGTATATGAACACAAAAAGCTATGAAAGCCATCATGAATTCTACTTATGACTATGCTCTTATCATGATACTGGTGAGACTAGAGGGAGATAGACTAGGTATTGAAAAATATCAGTATAATCTGAGATGATAAGAAATGTTAGTAGCACACAGGCATGGGTTCTTTTTATTCTCTTTTTATTATGTATAACGTATAGTGCATATTTATATTTACATATGCAAATTTCATTAGTCTAAGTGCAGCTGTGCAGCCATGACATGGTATATATATCAAGGTCAAAGGTCAAGCTTTTGCCTCCATTCCTTTTCTTTCTCCTGTTAGACACAGGGTCTCCTATTGCTGCTCTCTTTGCCAAGCAGCAACTAGAACAATACCAGGTATATAGAAGGCCACTGAAAAATAGTTATCAGAACAAAATTACTAATAGATCAAGAACATTAACTTCTAATAATCTATTTAGCAAAATGTTTATCCTATTGGATGGCATGAATAAGGAACATTAGACAACAAAGGAGGGAGAATTGTTACTTGTTCCAATTTGAGAGCCTCCAAATTGTTTTCAACTTATGGAAAACAGTGCAGTTAATGATCCTAGACCCCAAATATCTGCTTTACCTTTCAAAATGGGGATATTCTGGATTCCTCTTTCAGAGGAAAAGTCAACATCTCCAGAAATATTAATTGGTAGTAAGAAAAGTACACAAAAGTACATATCTGTTGCAAAATTTAGTGTGAAGTGAGTTTTTTGTATCTGGGATGATGGTCAGTTACATCAAAGAGGGTGTTACTTAGCAGACATCAGCTAACATGGCATGGTGGTAAGGTAGAAACCATGCAAGAGTACATTGACATAATGAATGGTGTTTAAATCCTGATACTGTCTATACCTACGTAGACAGATGGGAATATTTAGTGTACACTGCTTTCTGATGGAGGACCACCTTTGATTTCCAATTTGAATTCTATTAATTTTAGTAATTTTTTACTTTCTCAAGGTCTTTGTCACACATTAGCTAGTTCATTAACATGATTAAAATAATAAATAAAAAGATTATTTTTATTTTCAAGATTATTATGAGAAGATAAAAATAACTTCTAATAATACTGTGTCAAGATTATTTGCTTAATAATATACTTTCTCTAATTTGATATCATAAAGTTACAAAATCTGTAGAGTTACAAATGTGTCATCAACTTTCTGCACAATTTCTGAACTTTCCTTAATATTAACATTTTATATAACCAGAGCAAAATTATCAGTACTAAGGAGATGGCAGTTCTGATATACTATTTATTAAATTGGAAAGGTGGGGCATTTTGGTTTATCCTCAACTATTCTTCATTTTGTTTTTCAGGATCTTATTATCATCATTATTAATTGATTTTTTTCTCATACAATATAATATAATCTCTTTCTCCCTCTACTCTTCCCAGTCTCTCTCCACTTTCTATTTCATCTGGTTCTACTCCCTTTCTGTCTTTCATTAGAATAGAATATACTTCCAACAGATCACGACAAAACACAACAAAAGAAAATACAGTAAAACAAAATAAAACAAATGAAAAATCATACTGAATTGGACAACACAAACAACACTTTTAAAAGAACATCAAAAGAAAACACAAAAACCAGAGACACATACTCATTCACGCATGCATATTATATATATATATATATATATATATATATATATATATATATATATATATTAGTATATGTACATTAATGTATACTCACACACACACATATGTATATATGAATGTATGTCTGTTTGTATGTATCCAGCAGACCTGGTGCAGTCCTGTGAAGGACCTGTGATAACTGATAATTGTTTTACATATAAATGGTGTGAGTTCATTTGATCTTTTCTCAGTTGTTTCAGAAGTCCTTGCTAACGTGGTGTCCTCCATATCCTTTGGCTCTTAGACTTTTTTGTGTCCTCTTATACAGGGTTCTCTGGGCTCTGAGGGAAGAGATGTGAGAGATACATCCCAATTAGATGTCTGTGTTCCCCATCTCTTTTCCACTCCCCTGTTTTTCTTTCTTTCTGCATAATTTAGCTGTGGGTCTCTAATTCTGTGCCCATCAGCTTTAGGATGAAAGTTCTCTGGTAATCTGATGATGGCTGAACAAGACACCAATATATGAGTATAGCATAATATCATTAAGGGTCATTTTATTGTTTCTTTAATCTTTAGAGTTTAGGTCTCTAATATAGCTAGTCTCTGGTTTCTGGTCACATAAGGAGTGCAATGTATAGGTTCCACCTCATGGAGTAATCCAAAGTTAAATCGGACATTGGTGGGTTATTCCCACAAAGTTCATGACACCATTGCCTTTGCATGTATCACTAGGAGGACAGATTATAGATTAAAAGTTTTGTGTTTTGGGTGGTGTTTACTCTTTTTCTTTTGATAGCAGGCAGAGTGACTCTCTATAACATAGACACTAGGAGGTTCAACCTCAACCTCTCCATGTTCCATGAATTTTATGTGTGTTTTTTTCTCAGAAGTGGAGCCTTGCTTTCCTTTTGTGGAGGGCAATATATTATCTTGGAAGAACCCTCAGTTGTTTGGGGATTTCCATGGACCATTACAGCCAACAGTGCAATTAGATAGACCCCAATCATGGCAATGGAAGCTTTGTTTGGTGATAAGAGATGACCAATTTGGGTTCCATTCCCCTCATTTGAAGACTTAATTTTGATCAGCTGGATAGGACTAGGTTTCCCCATAATCCTTCAAATAACCTTCAGGTCTAGCTATCTCTCCCCTCATTCATTTACTCAACCCTATCTCTCCTCTCCTTACTTTCATGAACCTAGAATTCTAATCCTCCCCTCAAACTGACCACTGTCCATTCATAAAAATAACTACTCTATTGCCCTTTCCCAGTAAGATGTATGTGTTTTCCCTAGTACATTCTCCTATGCCTAACATAAATGAAAATTTTTAGCATGTTTATCATTTACAAATATACCCAAGACAAGCTGGTGCAGCAATTTTAATATTTACCAAAATGGACTTCAACCAAAACTATTCAGAAGAGATAGGGAAGAACATTACATATGAGTCAAAGAAAAAATCCACCCAAATTACACCTATTCAATTCTCAGCACCTATGCCCTAAGCACAAGGACAATAAAGTCTGTAAAAGAAACTAGTACTATAAATTAAATCACATATTGACACTTGCACACTGATAGTAGGTGACAACTAGATTCCATTCTCACCAATAGACAGGTTATCCAGACAAAAACTAAATAGTAAATTACTAGAGGAATAGACCTAAGAGATATTTACAGAACATTTCACCTCAACACAGAAAAATACACCTTATTTCCTGAACCTTGGGAAAATTACTCCAAAACTGACCACATACTAAGACAAAAAAAATATAAACAGACACAAGAAATTTGAAATAAATTCCTGCATCCTATTAAACAACCATGGGTTAAAACTGGATATCAACAATAAAAGAAACATCAGAAACCTTATAAATGCATGGAAATTGAGAAATTCTCCATTGAATAAAAAATATGGGCCCAGAAAGAAAGAAAGAAAGAAAGAAAGAAAGAAAGAAAGAAAGAAAGAAAGAAACAACGAACAAGAAATTTCTGCATATAGATATAAGGAAATACTTTCTATAATTCAGTGAAAATCAACATACAATGTACCCAAACTTATGGAACACAATTAATGCGGTGCTAAGAAGAAAGGTCAGAGCACTAACTACCCACATAAAAGTATCAAAGAAATCTTGTACTAACAACAGCACATATGAAAGCTTTCCAAAAAATATAGAATAAGAAGAAATCAAATCTAAAGAGTGTACAGCAACAAATAATCAAAACCAGGACTGGATTCAATAAAAAAGGGGAAAAAATCACTAAAACAAAAAGCTGGTTGTTTGAGAAAATCACTAAAATTAGTAAACACACATCCAAATGAATGGAAAGTCAAAGAGAATGTTTAAAGTAACAAATCAGAAAGGACAAGGACATTATAATAAAAGAGACCAAAGAAATAAGGATTATTAGAAAAAAACTACACTTTGAAACTTTAAAATCCTTCAGTTTCATAAATTGGAAATGTTGTAAAAAATAGATAGCTTTCTACATAAGTACTATGCACCAAAGTTAAGTCATGATTACCTTAGCAATATAAACAAACCTATAGCCACTAATGAAATAGAAACACTCAATAAAAGTCTCCAACAACAACAACAGAAAGCAAGGGCCATATGGTCTTAGTGCAGAAATATACCAGACTTTCAATGAAGAAATAGTGCCAATTTTTTTCTAAATTATTCCAAAAACTAAAAACAAAAGGATCATTAATTAATTCACTTTATAAGGCCAGATATTTGACACCCAATCTACAAAAATTCCCAACAAATACAGTTACAGACCAATTTATCTTATGAACATAGTTGGAAAAAATACTCAGTAAAATACTTACAAACCTAATTCAAGACAACATAGAAAAGGTCATCCAACATGATCAAGTAGGGTTCATCCCAGAGATGCAGGGGTGATTCATTATATGAAAATTTATGAATGAAATTCCTTTTATATATAAACATTTTTTAAAAAGTTGATAATCTCATTAATTGCAGATACTCAGTTAGACAAGATTCAACAATGCTTCATGATAAATGTCCTGGAGGGAGTAGAGATACAAGGAACATACATAACATAGTAATGTCAGATTACAGCAATCCAGAATCAATTTAAGTGAAGAGAAACTCAAAGGAGTTAGACTAAAATCAGAAATAAGATAAAATTATTACTCTTTCCATATCTATTCAATGTTACTTGAAGTCTTGTGTAGAGCAATATGGCATCTGAAGGAGATCAATGAGATACAAATTGGAAAGGAATAATTCAAAGTATTTTTATTTTTAGATGATATGACTGTATATATAACTGACCCTCAAAATTCTACTCAGGAACTTCTAAAGCTGATAATTTTTTTTCAGAAAAATAGATGAATATGAAATTAACTAAAACAAAATAAACAAACAAAAAAATACCCAATCAACCAACCAACCAACCTACAAAACAAACAAACAAACAAAAAATCGCCCCTCCTGTATCCAATTGACAAATAGACTGAAAGAGAAATCATGGGTAGCATCATTTATAATAGCCCCCAATGACATAAAATATCCTGGAGTAACTCTAACCAAGCATGTAAATGAATCACATGATAAAATCTTCAATTCTTTGAAGAAAGAAATTGAACAGGATATCACAAGATATAAAGATCTCTCAAGCTCATGGATTAGAAGAATTGAAATAGTAAAAATATCCATCTTACCAAAAGCAGTCTACAAGTTCAATGCAATCCCCATCAAAATTTCAAGATAATTCTTTACAGATCTTAAATGGACAATTATCAACTTCACATGAAAAAAAAAAAACATTTTTGTTAAAACAACACTGAACAATAAAAAACTGAGGGACATATCACAACTGATTTTAAGTTGTATGGAAAACAATAGTAATAAAATTAGCAGTAAATTAGCATGAAAATAGATACATAGATCCATGGAAATGAATTAATCAACCAACTGTAAATTCACATACTTGTAGACAGCTCAATTTTTTTTGTAAAGATGCCAGAAATGTCCACTGAAAAAAAGACAGTATCTTCAACAAATTGTTCTAGTCAAACTGGATGACTGCATGTAGGATGCCTATACATCTGTACTTATTCCCCTGAACAAAACTCAAGTCCAAATGATCTCAATATAAAACCAGATACACTAAATCTGATAGGAAAAAAAAAATGGGAACAACTTTGAACTTATTTACAAAGGAGAAGACTTTCTGAACAGAAAACCAGTACTTCAGGCACTAAGATCAAAAAATAATAAATGGGACTTCAAATAAACTAAAACACGTCTGCATGACCAAGGATAACATGATTCATATAAAGCAGCAGCCTACAGAATGGAGGAGCAACTTTACCAATTGCATATCCAAAGGTGGTCTCATATCTAAAATATATAAAGAACTCAGGAAACAATATGAGAAAAACAAATAATGTAAAATACATACAGATATAAACAGAGAATTATCAATAAATAAATCTCAAATGGCTGAGAAACACTCAAACTAATGTCCAACATCCTTGGCGATCAGAAAAATGAAAAACCAAACTATTCTGAAGGTTCATGTTACAGCTGTCGAAAAGTCTAAGATTAATAAAACAATCACAGGTTACAGTGATGAGGTTGTGGAATAAGCCACTCATCCATTGCTTGTGGGAATATGAACTTGTAAACTCACTGTAGATATCACTTTGGTGTTTCCTTAGAAAGAGAGGAATCGATGGATCTCAAGATTCAGCTGTTCTACTATTGGGTGTATACATAAAGGATACTTTATTCTACCAAATGACTGCACATCTCACATTTTATTTGGTCATCATGTTTCTTTAATCTCTTAAGAGTCTGTGACACTTTCTCAGCCATGTCTTATATAAATCAGGACATGGATATTGATATAGTCATGTGTCTTATAAAATGTACCCTATACTGTGACAGTTTGATGTTTTCTCCTTATTAGGATTGTTTGGGCTGAGGGTATGTTCTTCTAGTGTGCTCAGCCATGGAGTACATGATGATGCTTTATTATTTTGTGGGTTGTTTTTTTTTTTGGTGAGAGTCCTGTTATCAAGTTATAATTTTCATTATTCTTATTGAAATGTACTATGGTGACAATATAGCTATAATATATAAATATCACATTTATCCTTATATTTTTCAAACAACTATTGCATTTTTGCTGGTCATTGAAACAATTATTAATGACTTTCAAATAATGGAAACATATTTATTTTTAAATTTTTCTCCAAGAATAAATTTGCTTATATAATTTAGTCTACTCAATAGCAAAGCAGATATTTGAATATCTGCTATAATATAGCTGATGCTTCCTTGAAAGAGAGCAATACAAATCTCACTGTTTATAAAGTAAGATTTCTTTTTTTTTTTTGTCTTCAACTCTTTATTAGGTATTTTCTTCATTCACATTTCAAATGCTATCCCAAAAGTCCCTTATACCCTCTCCAGACTCTGCTCCCCTACCCACCCACTCCTACTTCTTGGCCCTGGCGTTCCCTGTACTGGGGCATATAAAGTTTGCAAGACCAAGGGGCCTCTCTTTCCAATGATAGCCAACTAGGCCATCTTCTGCTACATGTGCAGCTATTTATGAGTCTGATTTTATCCAGTGAAATAGAAACATTTCAACAATTGTTTACTTATCTCTTTTCACATTTTTTAAAATTTTATAGTCAATAAGAAAATAGGTATGGCTCCCAAATAGAACCCCCAATCTCCTTTCATCTATTCTCCTACCCTCAACACACTTGTAGATCCTTAACCATTCAGATTAGCTTCCTTTCCTCATTCATCATCCCTGCTCTCTGAGTCCTCTGTGGCATGTCAATCTGCACTTCGTAGCCTTCTATCTCATCTGGACCTTCATTATACCACCGCCCCCATATCTCCACCCACTTTCATCAGACCTGTGCAGCCTGAAACATACAGTTAGCTTTCCTTCGACCAATGATGTTACCTCCTCACTAATTCCTCAGAGCAGTCCAATAGCCCAGAAAGATATCCATTCTTCCATCATGTCTTTGCCTACCTTCCTTGGTCCACAGCTTCTGTACCATGCAGACATCAGGATCCTGAAACATACAGACCTGCAGATCCAGAACCATATAACCCAAGTATATCCATTAGAGGCCTGTCACACAAGAACCATCATAGTTAATACCCTTCCAATACCTATTACAAAAGGCACATCCAAGGATCAAATCCATCCAGATAGATAAAGGTCCTCAAAAGAACACATTCAACAAAGACCAGGGTAATCTGATAGCTTCAGAGCACAGCTACTGTACTACAGCAAGCCCTGCATAACCTAACACAATCAAACACAAGAAAAAGACCTTAAATCCAATCTTATATAGACGATAGAGGCCCTTAAAGAGGAAATTAATAAATCCTTTTAAGAAATACAGAAAAATATAATTAAACAGGTAGAAGTTTATAAGGAGGAAACAATGAAAAGCCTGGGCAGATATCTTGTAAATTATAAAACACACACACACACACACACACACACACACACACACACACACACAGATGCCAACCTAGACTACTATACCTAGCAAAAGTCTCAATCATCATAGATATTTCAAGGTAAATCCAAATTCAAACATTTATCCTCAAATTCAGCCCTACCAAAAAAAAAAAAAAAATACTAGATGGAAAACTGCACTGTAACTAAATGAGGACAAATATATCCAAGGAAACACAGGAAACAAATAATTCTATACCAGCAAAAACAAAGAAAGCATGCACACACACAAACACACAGACACACACACCACAAACATCAAATAACAGGAAATAACAATCACTAGTCATTAATAAGTCTCAACATCAATGGACTCAATTCCCAAATAAAAAAGACACAGAATGACAGGATGGTTATTTAAACAGAGTCCATCTTTCTGTTGCATAAAGGAAACATACCTCAGCAATAAAGGGTCAGGAAAAAAAAAAGTTTTCTAAGCAAAGAGACCAAAGAAGCAAGATTAAGTAGCCTTCTAATATCTAATAAAATATGATTTTAACCAAAAATTAGTCAAAAAAGATGACGAAGGACACTTCATACTTATCAAAAGATATCTACGGAGATGATGTTTCAATTTTGAACATTCATGCTCCAAACACAAGGGCACCCACATTAGTTAAGAAACATTGCTAAAGCTTTAATTTCACACCAAACTCCATATATTAATATTGGAGGACTTCCCCTGTTCATCAATTGACATATAATTGAAACAAAAACTAAACAGAAAAATAACAAATCTAACAGACATTATGAATCAAATGGACTTAGTAGAATTCTATAAAATGTTTCACCCTAATAGAAAAGATTATACCTTCTTCTCAGCACCTCATGGACCATTCCCCCAATATGACCATATAGTTGGCCACAAAGCAAGCCTCAAAAGGTACAAGAAAATTAACATAATGTTTTGCATCTTATCATACTACCATAAAATAAAGCTGGATATATATATATATATATATATATATATATATATATATATATATATCAGAAAGTGTACACACACTCATGGAAATTGAACAACTCTTTACTAAATGATCTTGGGTCAAGGAAGAAATAAAGAAGGAAATTAAAGATTCTCTAGAATCCATTAAAAAGGGATGCACAACATACCTAAATTTATGGGACATAATAAAAGCAGGCCTAAGAGGAAAGATCATAGCACTAAGTGCCTCCATAAAGAAATTAGAAAGATCTCATAACAGCAATTTTCAAGTCTAAGTGAAGCTCTAGCAAAAAAAAGCAAGCATAGTAAAGAGAAGTAAAAGGCAAGAATTAATCAAAATGAGGGCTGGAATGAACCATTTAGAAACAAAGAAAACAAAACAAATAGTCAAAGCAAACAAGAACTGGTTCTTTGAAAAAATAAACAAAATAGAGAAACCCTTTGCCAAACTAAGCAAAAGATAGAGAGACAGTATTCAAATAAACAAAAACAGAAATGAAAACCGAGGCATAACAACAGACACTGAGGAAATTCACAGAACCATTTGGTCTTACTTCAGTTGTTTGTACTCCACAAATGGAAAACCTTTAATAAGTGGATGGTTTTCTAGACAGACACCACTTACAAAACTTAAATCAAGATCAGGTGATCTACTTAAATAGTCATGTAATACCTAAAGAAATAGAAGCAGTCATTAAAATTCTTCCAACCAAAAAAGAAAAAAAAAGAAAGAAAGAAAGAAAGAAAGAAAGAAAGAAAGAAAGAAAGAAAGAAAGAGAAAAAGAAGACTGTTTAATAGAAAATCCTACCAGAATAGAAGAGCTAATACCAATACTCCTACAAATATTCCACAAAATAAAACAGAAGGAAAAATAACAAACTCAGTCATCCTAATACCTAAACAAAGACTCAACAAAGAAAGACAACTTCAGTCTGGTTACTCATATGAACTATGAATATTGATGAAAAATACTCAAAAAATTAAAAAAAAAATTAAAAAGCACAAATGAAATCCAGGAGTGCATAAAAAACATCCTCCATCATGATCAAGTAGGCTTCATCCCATGGATGCAAGGATGGTTCAATATACAAAAATTTATCAAAGACATCAGTCATATAAACCAACAAAGAAAAATACATATGACTATTTCATTAGATGCTGAAAAATTCTTTGACCAAATCTAACACCCATTCATATTAAAAGTATTAGAGACATCAAGCCTTCACAGGACCAAGGGCCTTCCTTTCCATTGATTCCAGATAAGGTGATCCTCTCCCTACATATGTGGCTGGAGCCATGAACCCATCCAGGTATACTCTGGTTGGTAGTTTTGTCCCTGCGAGCTCTGGGGTGTCTGGTTAGTTGTTGTTCTCCTGTGGGGTTGCAATCCCCTTCATCTCCTTCAGTCTTTCTCCTAATTCTTCCATTGAGGTTCCCAGTCTCAGTCTGATGCCTGGCTATGATTATATGAATCTGTATTAGTCAAGTGCTGGCAGAGCCTCTCTTAGAGGACAGCTATACCAGGTTCTTGTGGGCAAGCACTTCTTGGCATCAACAATAGTGTTGTGTTTGGTGTCTGCAGATGGGATGGATCCCATCTCTGGATGGCTTTGCCTTCAGTCTCTGCTCCATATCTTGTTCCTGGTTTCCTTTAGACAAGAACAAATTGTGGGTTAAAAGGTTTTGAGATGGGTGGGTGGCCACATCCCTCACCTGGGGGATGTGCCTATCTCCTGGAGATGGTTTCTACAGGTTCTATCTCCACTCTGTTGAGTTTTTCAGCTAATGTCATCCTGATTGGGTCCTGAAAACCTCTCACTTCCTTGGCATCTGGAACTTTTTGGCGGTTCTCCCTCTTCCTCACACTGCTACACATTTCTATTCATTTTCCTGACACTCTGTACTGCTATTCTGTCTCTTCCCATAACTGATTCTGCCCCCACTAGAGTAGTGAGGTGGATGTGGCTTTGTGGGAGGGGAGCATCCTCTGAGAGGCAAAAGGGAGGGTGGAATGGGATTGGACTTTACAAAGGGGAGACCAGGAAGGGGGACAACATTTGAAATGTAAATAAAATAACCAATAAAATGTATTAGAGAGATCAGAAATATAAGGAACATACTTACACATAATCAAATCAATATGCAGCAAGTCAATAGCAAACACCAAACTATATGGAGAGAAATTTAAAGCAATACCACTAAAATCAGGGACAAGACAATACTGTCCACTCTTTTCCTATGTATTCAATATAGTGCCTGAATTTCTAGCTATAGCAATAACACAACTAAAAAAAGGTCAAGGGGATACAAATTGGAAAGGAAGATATCAATATATCACTTTTTATCGATGATATGCTATTACACATAAGTGATCACAAATTTTCTACCAGAGAACTACAGCTCATAAGCACCTTCTGCAATGTGACTCGGTACAAAATTAATTCAAAGATTAGTAGCTGTCCTTTATATGAATGATAAATGGGCCAAGAAAGTAATTAAGGAGACAGAATCCTTTATAGTATTCACAAATAATATAAAATATCTTGGTGTAACTCTAATCAAGCACATGAAAGATCTACATGACAAGAAGTTCAAGTCCCTGAAGACGCAAATTGAAGAATATATCGGAAGTTGGAAAGATCTCTCACTTTACTGGATAGGTAGAATTAACATAGTGAAAATGGCCAGA
Source organism: Mus minutoides (assembly GCA_902729485.2). Classification (NCBI taxonomy): domain Eukaryota; kingdom Metazoa; phylum Chordata; class Mammalia; order Rodentia; family Muridae; genus Mus; species Mus minutoides. The sequence goes on along the minus strand of LR752446.1, from coordinate 22,892 downwards.
TTAGCAAAAACATCTACAGAGTCAATGTATTTGTCATCAAAATTCCAACACAATTTTTATAGACCTTGAAATACCAATTCTCACCTTTATATGGAAAAAGAAAAAAACTCCAGATGGCCAAAATAATCTTGAGCAATAGAACTATGAGAGGAATCACCATTCCTGACTTCAACCTACAGTACAAAAAAATTAATGATAAAAACTGCATGTTATTGGTACAAAACCAGACACATTAAACAATGGAATTAATTTTAAGAGCATGAAAAAAACCTTCACATACCTATGAACACTTGATTCACAAAGAATCCAAAATTATACAACCGAGAAAGAAAGAGAGAAAGAGAGAAAGAGAGAAAGAAAGGGTCTTTAACAAATGGTGTTGGTCTAACTGGAAGTCTACATGTAGAAAAATGCAAATCTATTCATGTTCACTACCCTGCACAAAACTCAAGTATAAGTGGATCAAAGACATCAACATAAAACTGGATACTCTAAATCTCATAGAAGAGAATGTGGGAAGTACCCTTGAACACATTAGTACAGGAGAAATTTCTTGTACAGAACAACAATGGCTCAGGCTCTAAGATAAACAATTGATAAAAGACACTTCATGAAACAGAAATCCTTCTGTAAGGCAAAAGTCAGTATCAAAAGGACAAACACACATTCTGATTGGCACCAGCCTCATGCCACCTTGGGCTTGAACTCAGTGGACAGTCCCACGGTCCACAGAGGACTCTCCGTGCCACAGGTACCCTAGCACACCGTGGATCTTGGGATCACTGGTGAGTGCAACTCAATATCTGTACCAAAACAACCCATAGGGACCTGTGCCAGAAGGAACAGGGACCAAGGAAACCAGCCAGACCAGCTGCTGTGATTCATTTGAGTTGGTGCAGGCCCCGGGCCACCTTAGGCATGAACTCAGCAGATGGTTCCATGGTTCCCAGTGGACTCTCCACAACTCAGGTGCCCTAGCACACCCAGGATCTTAAGATAACTGAAGAGAGTCAGCCTCCAGAGAGGGCTCTGACACCCTGACTGAGCTGAGAGCACCATCTTGTATCCTGGGTCTCAGAGACCAGACCTTGCAGGAGAGCATGTTGGCTGCAGAAGAAACAGAGCTTCTTGGGTAGGGTCCCTTCAGGCCTTCATCCTCAACAAGGAGGTAGAGCTGAGACCCAGATTTCTGGACACCTTCCCTTCAAGAAGACAGCTTGCCTGAAGATGACCACTGGGACTCAGTAGAGAGTTGGACTCCCAGAAGTGCTGACAGAGGTTAACAGAATCACAGGAGGAACAAGCTCCAGCCAGAGACAATATAACAACTAACACCAGAGATTACCAGATGGCAAAAGGCAAATGTAAGAATCTTACTAACAGAAACAAAGACTGCCCACCATCATAAGAACCCAGCACTCCTACCTCAGCCAGTCCTGGATACCCCAACACAACCTTAAAGCAAGATTCAGATTTAAAATCATATCTCATCATGCTGGTAGAGGACCTTAAGAAGGGCATTAATAGCCCACATAAAGAAATACAGGAGAACACTCCTTCACAGGTAGAAGGCCTTAAAGAAGAAGCACAAAAATCCTGAAAGAATTACAGGAAAACACTGCTAAACAGGTAGAAGTCCTTAAAGAGGAAACAGAAAAATCCCTTAATGAATTACAGGGAAACACAACCAAACAGGTGGTGGAATTGAACAAAACCATCCAAGATCTAAAAATGGAAGTAGAAAAAAATAAAGAAAACCCAAAGGGAGACAACTCTGGAGATAGAAATCCTAGGAAAGAAATTAGGAACCATAGATGCAAGCATCAGTAACAGAATACAAGAAATGGAAGAGAGAATCTTAGGTGCAGAAGGTTCCATAGATAACATGGGCACAACAATCAAAGAAAATGCAAAATACAAAAAAATCCTAACTCAAAACATCCAGGAAATACAGGACACAATGAGAAGACAAAACCTAGAGGATAACAGGTATAGATGAGAATGAAGATTTTCAACTTAAAGGGCCAGTAAATATCTTCAACAAAAATATAGAAGAAAACTTCCCATACCAAAGAAAGAAATGCCCATGATCATACAAGAAGCCTACAGAACTCCAAACAGTCTGGACCTGAAAAGAAATTCCTCCCAACACATACGAATCAAAACAACAAATGCACTAAATAAAGATAGAATATTAAAAGCACTAAGGGAAATAGGTCAAGTATCATATAAAGGTAGGCCTATTAGAATTACACCAGACTTCTCACCAGAGACTATGAAAGCCAGAAGATCCTGGACAGATGTTATACAGACCCTAAGAGAACACAAATGCCAGCCCAGGCTACTATACCCAGCAAAACTCTCAATTACCATAGATGGAGAAACCAAAGTATTCCATGACTAAACCAAATTCACACAATCTCTTTCCATGAATCCAGCCATTCAAAGGATAATGAACGGAAAACTCCTACACAAGGAGGGAAATTATGCCTTAGAAAAAGGAAGAAAGTAATCCTTCAACAAACCTAAAAGAAGATAACTGCAAGAACACAAACCCAAATCTAACAATCTTCTAAGATATTAGAAGATGGAAAGACTTCTCATAATCATGAATTGGCAGAATTAATATAGTCAAAATGGCTATCCTGCTGAAAGCAATGTACAGAATCAATGCAATCTCCATCAAAATTCCAACTCAATTCTTTAATGATTTAGAAAGGACAATTTGCAAATTCATCTGGAATTTAAAAAAAAAAAAAGGCTAGCAAAAATTATTCTAAACAATAAAAGAACCTCTGGTGGAATCACCATGCCTGGTCTAAAGCTGTTTTACAGAGCAATTGTGATCAAAACTGTATGGTACTGGTATAGCAACAGACAGGTAGGAAGGTCAATGGAATAGAATTGAAGACCCAGAAATGAACCCACACACCTATGGTCACTTGATCTTTGACAGAGGAGCTAAAAACATCCAGTGAAAAAAAGACACATTTTCAAAAATTGGTGCTGGCTCAACTGGCAGTTATCATGTAGAAGAATGTGAATTGATCCATTCTTACCTTCTTGTACAAAGCTCAAGTCTAAGTGAATCAAGGAACTCCCCATAAAATCAGAGACACTGAAACTTATAGAGGAGAAAGTGAGGAAAAGCCTCAAAGATATAGGCAAAATTCCTGAAAGATAGGGGGAAAATTACTGAACAGAACATCAATGGCTGGTGTTGTAAGATCAAGAAATGGGACCTCATAAATTTGCAAAGCTTCTGTAAGGCAAAAGAAACTTTCAAGAAGACAAAAAGGCCACTAACAGATTGATAAAGGATCATTACCAATTCTAAATCTGATAGGGGACTAATATACAATATATACAAAAAACTCAACAAGCTGCACTCCAGAAAATCAAATAACCCCATTAAAAAAGGGGGTACAGCAGGCAGTGGTGGCACACGCCTTTAATCCCAGCACTTGGGAGGCAGAGGCAGGAGGATTTCTGAGTTCAAGGCCAGCCTGGTCTACAGAGTGAGTTCCAAAATAGCTAGGGCTACACAGAGAAACCCCTTCTTAAAAAATAAAAAATAAATAAATAAAATTAAAAGGGGGGATGCACAGAGCTAAACAAAGAATTCTCAGCTGAGGAGAGAATTGGCTGAGAAGCACCTGCAAAAATGTTCAGCATCCTTAATCATCAGGGAAATGCAAATCAAAACAACCCTAAGATTCCACCTCATACCAGTCAGAATGGCTAAGATCAAAAATTCAGGTGACAGCAGATGCAGGCGAGAATGTGCAGAAATTGGAACACTCCTCTATTCCTAGTGGAATTGCCAGCTTTTACAACCACTCTGGAAATCAGTCTGGAGGTTCCTCAGAAAATTGGACATAGTACTACTAGAAGATCCAGCAATATCACTCCTGGGCATATACCCAGAAGATGTTCCAACTTGTAAAATATACACATGCTCTACTATGTTCATAGCAGCCTCATTTATAATAGCCAGAAGCTGGAAACACCCAGATGTCACTCAACAGAGGACTGGATGCAGAAAATATGGTACATTTACACAATAGAGTACTACTCAGCTATTAAAAACAATGAATTTTTGAAATTCTTAGGCAAATGGATGGATCTGGATAATATCATTCTGAGTGAGGTAACCCAATCACAAAAGAACACACATGATATGCACTCCCTGATAAGTGGATATTAGCCAAGAAACTTTGAATACCCAAGATACAATTTGCAAAACACATGAAACTCAAGAATAAGGAAGACCAAAGTGTGGATACTTTGCTCCTTCTTAGAATAGGGGACAAAATACCCATGGAAGGAGTTACAGAGAGAAAATTCAGAGCTGAGACAGAAGGAAGGACCAGCCATAGACTGCCCCACCCAGGAATCCATCACATAAACAACCACCAAACCCAGACACTATTGCATATGCCAGCAAAATTTTTTGCTGACAAGACCCTGATATAGCTCTGTCTTGTGAGGCTATGCCAATTCCTGACAAATATAGAAGTGGATGCTAACAGTCATCTATTGGATGGAAGGAGCTAGAGAAAGTACCCAAGGAGCTAAAGGAGTCTGCAACCCTATAGGAAGAACAACAGTATGAACTAACCAGTACCCCTAAGAGGTTGTGTCTCTAGTTGAATATGTAGCAGAGGATGGCCTAGTAGGCCATCAATGGCAGGAGAGGCCCTTGGTCTTGTGAAGTTTATATGCCCCAGTACAGGGGAATGCCAGGGCCAGGAAGCAGGAATGGGTGGGTTGGGGAGCAGGATGGGGGAGGGTATAGGGGACTTTCAGGATACTATTTGAAATATAAATGAAGAAGATATCTAATAAAAAAAGAAAGGATATGTGCTTCTAGCTAGGCTACCTTGTCTGGCTTCAGTAGCAAAGGATGTGCCTAGCCTTGCAGAGAGTACAAGGGTAGGAGGATCTAGGCAGGACCCCTCTAGCTGAGAGGAGAAGATGGGTGAAAGGATTGTGGGATGGGCATGAGTATAAGGCAGGCAGTGAGTTGGATGTATAATGTAAAAGTTAAAAAAAAAACAAAAGAATACAGATTTTTGTAATTAAGCAAATTGATGTCTTAATATTGTCAAGTATCTATTTTTATTTTCTTTATAGATATAAATCTGGTTTATAAAAAAGAAAATTAAGATAAATAAGAATACAATTATGATGATTTAGCATCTAATTTCTTATTTATCCATAGAATAATTAAATTAATAAATGATATAATTAATAAAACACTTTTCTTAAAATTCCCTATATCCAACTGTCTATTGTACAATGGAATATAATATGATTTACTGTCTTTTAAACGACTGGTTGGACAGTTTTCAGCTACTACAAACCATTCTTTGTTTCTTAATTTGGTGTTATTGCCCTATGACCAAACAGCATGGAAGGAATTTCCATCACACCCTCTGTGTTGCCTACGAGCGCCTTTATGACACTTAAGTCCTACCATTCTTCCAGACTCCATTGTATACAAATCTCTAAGGCATGCACTCTAATGTATGCCCATATATTTCTGTATAAAGCGTTTATACAGAAATCCAACTATCTTTGCAAATACCACCCTGAAGCATTTTTTAAAACATTTACCTCTGTTTGGGGATGAGTTATTAAGAAAAATGATATCAAATAGTCAGAGCTAAAATGCCAGTGTAGATCAGAAGCAAGTAAAATACATTAATATGATTTGAAGAAAAGAAAAAGCACTATCAAAACTTTTACACTCAACCACAGAAATAAGCCTTTGAAGTTTTGATGGCAGCAGGGCAACATTGTGTGATTGGGGAGTTCACACAATCAGCAGTGTAGATGACTTACAACATCGAAACTCAACCATGCCTTTTAGATAATTGTAATGTTGAATGTGAGGGAAAGAAGAATAACAATGTTAATCCGCTATTAACAAGTAATCTTTTCAGTGATATCTCTGCCTGGATCTTGTTAAGGATTCAAAGACAACAGCTCTTGAAGGTGAAATTACTGTATAAGTTTGCACTTACACATGTGGACACTCCTGAGTATGTAACATTTATCACTCTACTATAACCTAAAACAAACTACCATGTAGTGTGATGTCCTCATGATAATCTGTTCTTGGATCTTTTTTTGTAATAAGTGCAAAAGGGAAAACTTTATCCATGGTATAATTTATGGCCGAATGCTGGGTTCAACTTACCAGGTTCCTCACACTCACACCTAAAAGACCTGCATTGACTAGGCCAACTATCATTGAGAGCTTTACTCTACCCTGACCTGATGCACTATGCTAATATGGAAGGCAAAGATGCCTTGAAAAATCACAGGAATAGCCTGACCTAAGACATGAGATTTAGGATATAGAGGGTGCCAGGTCTGCAGAAATTCAGGGTCAAAATTGCATGCAGCTATAGTCTCCAAAATAGAAGTTTTGGTCACAGATTGAGGTGCAATCAAAGATAACATTGTGGAAAAAGCAGAGTGCTGATTGGAGCCTGAAGGCAAAAAATAACATGTTTCTTAAATACCCAGAACACTGAAAAAGCAATATAGATCCACCTCATATTTTGGCAAAGATCTAATGAGTACACTAGGCAATCAAAGTCTTGTAAGTCTAACCCAAACATGCAAGTCAGAGAAGGCGTAGTCTTTAATCGAATTTACTCATGCCAGGAGTGAACTCATGCCAGGAGTGATGTAAGCATTTTCTGTTTTAACTCTGCACTTTAATGGTTAGGTAGTTTTCCCATGTTTAATTTGAAAATTAATTTAAAGAAGTTCACAACAGACATAAAAGCCATCTCACATTTCAGCAGTCTGATACGTTTGGTCTTTAATTTGTGGAGTTATTAAATATTCTTCCCTGCCACTTTATTCAAGGTACTAGCTTTGAAATTCCTTGGAGACTAGAGATGCCTGGTTTAATGGTTTAATGATTAACTTGATCTTGTTCATCTCTGCTTACTCCAAGTAATTGAAGATGGTTTGAATTTTACAATGATGAAATGAAAAAGAATCAGAAAACAGTTGGTACCAATATGGTGCAGTTAGTAATTCTAATACTTAGAGTTTTAGGATGAAAGAGAGAAAGCAATAGTCATCAGCTAGTGGGATTTACTGAAGCTTCAGCCACTCTGGACCATTTCACTCCCTCTGTCCCAAGTAAATCATAAATAAGACCTCAGTGATATGCAGAGAGATTCTCTATAGTTTCATTTCTCAAAGATGGAAACACCAGTAAGCTCAATTCAAGCATATACCTGGTCTCAAAATTTCTCACTAGACTGCAATATGCAAAATATAGTATTGTTTCCTGGTATTGTCATATTAAAAGTGAAAATTTACCAATAGAAAAAAAAATTAATCCTAGAAAATTACCTTTGTATTTATCCGTCAACACTTTTCCCCTTATTTAATCAGTGTAGTATAGATGCAAACAAAAGCTGTAGGTTGTAATTTTGCTTCCCTGCCTTCAAGAATGTTTCAATATTTACACTTCTGTGTAATATACTAAGATGGATAGCACGGCCTCTCGACAGTTACTAATAATACAGGCTTCCCAGTCACAGGGATGTTAGCTTTCTCCTCTAATTTTCCTGCAACACCTAAATTCCATTGCTCTGTTTATATTCTTATAGAACCCTCAGTTTTCAAAATCTATCTTCTGATATAATGTGTTCAAGGTAACAGCATTTATCTAGAGGACTTATTTGGTTAGTGCATGAGAGGCTATCCCAGCTCCTGCACAGACTCGTTCTTATTTCCCTCAGTGTTGCAGCTCCTTGCTGCTGTGCTAGTCATCAAGAAGAGAGAACACTCAGAAAAAGAGCCAGAAACCAGGAATATTAATACACAAACTGAATTATTGGCACCACGAAAGTCCCAAGGGCTCCCATAAGTCTTGCTTCACTAGTCATCACAATAATTTTATGGCAAGCCAGTTCAGAGAGGAAAAGAACCTCTTTTAACATGAGTGTAAATCTAACACAGGTGCACAGATGATTTACCTAAAACATTAGGCACATTCCAGCAACATGTACTTGCGGTAAATCTCAATGAAATGAAAGAAAGCCATTGATTAGACAACCGTTGCAGAATCCTAGACCTTGCCTGACACAGAGATTGATCACAGCAGATAGTTTAATGAGATAAGAGAGTGACAACGATTTTTAAGTTTAAGATATCAAATCAGCACAAAGTATTTTCTAATTGACCTCCAGAGGTTGATCTGATAACAAGAGTAAATTCATGGTGCTAAGTGCTAAGTGTTTCTGCCTTGGTCTCTGATCACCTGCTAGGATGAACTGAGCTTTGAGGAGACTAAGGAAGTCTTATAAATTGCCATCACCAAAAAAATCATAGCCTTCAATAAGGAAACAGTTAATTACACCTTTAACCTCTGTGTATAAGTAGGGAATAGGTCACATGCATGAGCATTTCCAAGTGCATACACACATACTGCTGCTGACTGCTCTGCATCCTGGATTTGTTTACTTTAGTAATACAATTTGTACATGCTAATTAGCATTTTTCATAGTAACCCTATTTTGTGTTCCAGACTTATAGAATTGTTTTAAAAAAATTTAATGATCCAGCAACCCACTTAAATGTTTTATATTCAGATGGTTCAAATACCAAGTCTAGTAATATTTCATCTTCCTTATAAGGATATGACCTCTTCTCTTATCCAAAATTCCATGTTATGTGGATGTTTAAGGGGTTCATGACTAAAACACGTTCTTTGTGAGCATTCAGAGAAAGTTTATGTAGGTAAATCACCGTATGTGACATGGTGAAAACCAAAGTTTGCTTTATTTTTATTGGATATTTTATTTATTTACATTTCAAAGGTTGGACCTCTTCCTGGTTTCCCCTCTAGGATGAGACAGGTTTAAGATTAAACTGGCCACCATGACACTCATTTTCTAATTCATACAAGGTATTAAATAGGACTGTCTAGCTTAGACCAAGACCTAGAATTTTTGATAAATTTATTTCTCTAAACCCTCCATCTCATCCTGTTGGGTATAATTTTAAAACACACTTCCTCCTTTGCCCTGGACCCTGGCCCTCGCTTCTAGCTTAGTTCTGAGGTCAGCTGCTACCAGTTCCATTCCTGACTTGTCTGTTCCTCCCAGTTTAGCTCTGCCAAGGGCCAGATACTGCCTTTCCTGGGAGCTGCAATTGCTTACCCAGCCCATTCCAGCTTAGCTCAGAATTGATTGGAAACAACCAGAAAAGCCTCCAAATATGGCCCCAGATTCTCTCTTTCTCTGTCTACCTTTTGTCAGAGGAAGAAAAACATTGACAGCTTTATTATCTTAGAACTTGCCAGATAACACAATCCTTGGGCGCAGAATCTCCTACTCCAATCTTATCAGTTAACCTATATTAGATGTCTATATCAGTCAGCCTCTGCCAGTGAAGGAGGCCTCTGTTTCTAGCTACCCCGTGATCTTACATGGTTGCCCATGCTTCTCTTTCCAAAGCCTGGCTGAAAGACCCTTTCTCTGTCCTCATGTTTCTTCTTCTTCCTGAGACCCACAAGTTCCACGTTTACCCTTCACCCAGAAATTGGCTTCTGCCGTCTCTAATGACCAAATCAAGAACCAATTAAGGAATCAGCCCCTCCCCTTACACCATCTCCCCTCCCCTTTGTCTATATGAGGGTGTGTGGGGAGCCTAGCTGCCGCTCCTTAAAGATAGCGCTGACTGCCTCAGCCTTATCAGCCTTACTGGCATAAATAACTCCTAATATGGCATTAGGCTGTGTCGACAGTGATGTGATCCTAAGCCCGAGACTATGATTCTAAAGCCCGAGACTTCCTGGCGTATAAGCAAGAGCCACGTGGCATTCTGTGAGTGGCCAGGATAGGGTTTAATTGGCTGCTTCCGGTGGGGTTCAGGGCCATTCACCATTAAACTTAAGCTGTAACTGCATACATCAAGTATCCTGAGTAAACCTTCTTGAGAAGGAACCTGTTTGTCCTGTGTCTTATTCCCGCTGGTCGGGGTCAGCGCAGGTCAAGGGTGCTCCCCAATTCACTAACCCATTCCAGCCTCACTGTTCTAGCATCCCTTACACTAGGGCATCAAGCCTCCGCAGGACCAAGGGCCTCCCCTCCTGCTGATGCTAGATAAGATAATCCTCTGTTACATATGTAGCTGGAGTCCTGGCTCCCTCCACCTGTACTCTTTGGTTGGTAGTTTAGTCCCTGGGAGCTCTGGGGGTTCCATTTAGTTGATATTGTTGTTATTCCTATGGTTTGCAATCCCCTTCAGCTCCTTCAGTCCTTCCTGTACTCTTCCATTGGGGTCCTAGGGCTCAGTCCAATATTTGGCTCTGAGTATATGCATTTGTCTTAGTCAGTTGCTGACAGAACCTCTCAGAGGACAGTCATACCAGGCTCCTTCTTCAAGCACTTCTTGGCTTCAGCAATAGTGTCAGGGTTTGATGTCTGCAGATGGGATGGATCCCTAGGTGGGGTGATCAACTTTAAATGACAGTAAAGATTAAAATTTCTACTCTAATCCTGTCTAGCGCTGAACACTTAGCTTTGACTAGGGACTGGAATATAGACTATAATTAAAATACACACATACACTCACACACAGAGGCAGATTTGGGAAGGGATGACAAAGGCTTAAGATTAAACTGGCCACCATGAGACTCATTTTCTAATTCATACAAGGTATTAAACAGAACTGTCTAGATTAGACCAAGACCTAGAATTTTTGATAAATTTATTATTATTAAATTGAAAAATATGCCAGGATCATTTCTCATTAAAATTAATGATGACAATAAACAAAAATGAGCTTACTTACTCAGAAAAGGAATTGTTTAAAAGAAAAACAGTTTCTGGGAGCAGGTTTGAAACTGGAGGTCAGATATAAGAATCTTCACAGTGGCAGCTTCTTTACATTAGCTTCAATTTTCCTCAACAATGAATGTTTCACCAGTAGTATTATGCAGTGTTCTTTAAAGGAATAGAACTGAGATAATGTGCAGAGTTCTCTAAAGTTATAGAAATATACATACATACATACATAATACATACATATATATATATATATATATGTATGTATGTATGTATATATATATATATATATATATATATATATATATATATATATATATATATAGTATTACAAGACTCAAGTACTCTACAAATCTGGAGTTTCTGGAGACCAACATGATATTGAAACCCAGATTGCTAGTGGTATTCAGTATTACATTGTAACCCCCCAAACAGATGTATTTATTGATGGATGTATACCTAAGCAATAGGATAAACAAACTTGCTAACAAGTGAGAAGGTAAATGAATAAAAGATAAAGCTCCTTCTTCCTTTATCTGTGCTGCCCCCAGAAAGTACAACTTACATTTAGGATATGTCTTCCTTCTTCAAATGATCAGCTCATGACAATTCATTACGGGATTACCCAGCAACTTGAGCTCAAGTTGATTCCACATCAGGTCATGTTGACAGTCAAAGTTAGCCATGATACCAGCTACCTACATCTTCCATGATTGAATGAGTGTGACCCTAAAACAAACCACCAAGGTTACTTTTTCCATAGACTTGCCCACTTAAATCCATTATGGACAAACAAGCTTAAGGTGGTTCGGATGTGAGACTGTGAACAGTATTAGTGGTTAGGCTTTGTCCCCAAACTTAAATAATTACAAATTATTAAAGTGAAACCAAGCTAATCTATCTGTTCAAGTTTCTGCTTGAAGTAACATATTAGAGAACTAGGAAGCTCAGATATATTGTTAAATAGGTAAGTGGGGAGTGGGAGTGAGTTGTTCCAGAAACAGAGGTCTGATCTTCAGCATAGCTTTCCAGAGGTAACTGTTGTTAAGTCAGGGTATGAAAGGAATAGATATGAACCTGCTACTTTGGAATAATTAAACTGACAATCACTTTTAATTGGAAAAAAAACCAAATTTGGGAAGCATATTTAAAAAGCTCAGTAACTGGAATCTGATTAAGATTAAGATCTTCTATGTCTTACAGAAAGCACCTTGCTTTGTGAATACTTCAAGAGTTTTTATTAGCATATTTCTTGTTACAGTGTAAACAATGTTTACAGAGTACTAGAACATAGCTTTTTTCTCTAAAGTAACAATAATGATATGTTTTATTTCATTGTACTTATTATATTTAACCTTGTCTCAAAATGATTGATTTTCGGTGGTTAGTATTTCACATTTCAGAAGTAACTTCTCATTTAAAGCATACAATAAATTAATCAAGCACAATTGCCTGCCTCCAACAAATATAACATGTCATAACTTTTTCAAGATCTAAAGTGAGTGAGTGGTCATCAGAATCCCAGGCAAAAAAGACTCAGGTTCTCTCTAATACAGGTACTGTACTGTGGCCCTAGCCTCCCACCACTGCTCTGAAAAGCCTGAGAAATCACCTTAGTGGAGGAAAGACCTATATTGGCTTGTTCACAGGTGAAGAGATGTTAACTGAAAGGCAACTCTTTTGTTCCTGGGAACATTAAAGAAGGAAAGACATTCTGTAGGAAAACTGTACGCCTTGTGGAGTCTGGAAGAAGGAAGGTGAGCAGAGAGAACCCTGATGTTGACATACTCTTCAGAGGCAGATACCCAAATACTGTCTACAACTGGATTCACTCTCCAAATATTTCTACCACATCTCAATAATCGCATCAAGAAGATGGCCTTTAATGTGGTAGTGGTTGACAGATGGTTTACAATCTAAATCATAAGACCAAGTAACCACTAACTTGTGCTAGATGCTGAGAAGCAAGATCACAATCCCCTTCTCTGGAGATGATGGTCTAGAAGCAAACTCCTCAAAGCTATGGGGTTAACAAATAGATTACTGTATGCCCTCCTTCTCTCTCTTCCTTTCTCTTGACATGATACTGAATATCCTGTTAGGCAAGGTCCCCACAACTGCTGTGCATACCTTACATGGCTAAGTCTTTAAGTTTCTGCCTTTGACTATGCAGCTCTAATTAACTCCTCTAACAATACAACCCAAATGAGGTCACTGAATTATTTTAGGAAGTAATTAGGGTGAATTTGATAAAAGTTTCCTGCTTGTAAACTTATTTAAAATTAAGGAAATGTATCTATGAACTACTGCTGTTCCATAATTATATTACTAGGGGCTTTTTATGAAAGCAATACTATTCCTTGATTTATATTTGTGCCTTTTAATATACAATACCATGAGCCATGAATGCAGCAAAAACATGCTCATTGTACACAGTCCCTGATTGTGGAATTTCATTCTTCCTAAATAATGAGTTAATCAAAGATGCACTGTATATAAGTTATTACATCTGTACTCTGTTGGAGCAACAAACATCAGATAAAGTCTCTCTTACACTGGTGAACACATTTAAGAGTAATGTATATGAGGCATAGGCTGAAGTATATTTTTGATGATATTGGTACAAATTAGTAGTATAAGAGTCAACATGTCTATAGATACATGCATATGCACATAGAAATTGTGTGTAAAAGTATTGCTTCATAGTTTTAGCATGATCAAAGAAAATACAACATATAATTCAGTATTGATGATGTATACATCATTATTTATATTTATTTAAATACTAATATCTTTCTTCTTTAAATGAAGGGATGCAATTAGGTATAATTGATACACTGAGGTTACATTTAGCATCTTCTCTTTTTCTATCTGAACTCATCCCTGAGAAGTATGTTTATAGAGGAAATTGGATTCACTGTTTGCATAAACCAATATATTTAGCTGGCAAATGTGCAGCTCTAATTAACCCCTTTAACAATACAACCCAAATGAGGTCATCGAATTATTTTAGGAAGTAATTAGGGTTAATTTGATAAAAATTTTCCTCCTTGTAAACTTATTTAAAATTAAGGAAATATATCTAAGGACTAGTGCAGTCTACAATGATGAGAAGTCATGGAAAGGATTGGAAGAATGACTGCTGGGCTGTATATGGTAAACAACATGGAATTCCTCCTGTATTATTAGGAGATAATGCATTTTTATTTTTCTATTTAACTTTTCATTATGAATTAGGAAAATAGTTTATATAGTAAAGGTGGACAACTTAATGATTCAATTGTATACCCATTGTAATTTGCAATATCAAATACCATTTATCACTTCCTATGTTGTGCTTCACATACCCAGAGTATATTCATCATATAATTAAACATTTATAACTATCATTAAATTTCTTTCAATTTCTGTCTTTGTCTACAATCATCAATTGTTATTTCTCCTTATATGGGTTAAACATTATCAGATTTCACAAGTAGATATTATCATATAATGTTTGTATATGTTGTTCTCATTTTTATTACATACTCTTCTCCAGTTCATTAATAATCTTCCAAAAATATCTTTCCCTACTTTTATTACTTAAATGTAGTGAATTGAATATTTGCTGGTCAGTACACATTCCTATATGCGAGTTATGTGTCATTAGTCATTATGCCACATGGATCTTCAGGTTACTTGCATATTTTTGACCATTTGAACGGAGTCTAAAGGGAACATAGTAGAGATAGTGCTTTAATAAACTATTACTATTTGATTACACATATCTATATTAGATGACTAGAGATGTGGTGATTCTATTATCATGTCTTTTGAGAAGTCTATATTAATTATATGACACTGTCATATAATGTATTGTCTTATTATTGGTCTTAATTCTGATGGTCTTAATCTCATGAGTACTTAATTATGGCCTATGTATATTAAATAAAACATTCTAGAAAAACTTGTAACTTTAACTCATGGGCCACCTTGTGTACTATAAGTTCACCATACAAAGAATATCTACCACCACCACCATTTTTTCAGAGTAACTACACCATAGATTCACTACCTAGCGGCTTTCTCAGTTGTAGAGTAACTGTTATGAAATAGCACTGGGTTCAAGTAATGCAAATTTAATTTATTAATTTATTTTGTGAAAAATTCATATATAAGTACTGTATTTGTCTTATTTTTAAACTATGACTACAATGTGCAAAATCATTGATGGTGGTGATGTGGGTGAGCCAAGGAGAAACAGTAAAGCAATTCTATTAAGAATTATGTCACATCAATATCATTCCAGACACAATAAATATATGACAAAAGTTATTTAAAGAGAGACATAAAGGGAGAAAGGGAAAACTAAGAAAGGTAGGAAAGAAACTAGAGGATGTTAACATAACTTCCCTTTAGTATGTTTTTAACTATTCTTTTTTTTTTTTTTTAGTTTTGTTGCTACTGATGTGATTATGTACATAATTTATAAATGAAACTATGACCAG
>LR752445.1:70181-85170 GCA_902729485.2 Mus minutoides | reverse complement strand
CCAAGGAAGAAGGAGCTAGAGAAAGTACCCAAGGAGCTGAAGGGGTCTTCAACCCTATAGGTGGAAGAATAACCATGAACTAACTAGTACCCCCTGGGCTCGTGTCTCTAGCTGCATATATAGAAGAGGATGGCCTAGTTGGCCATCAGTGGGAAGAGAGGCCCCTTGGTTATGCAGACTTTATATGCCCCAATACAGATGAACGCCGGGGCCAGGGGGTGGGAGCGGATGGGTGGGGGAGCTGGGCTGGGAGAGGGGAGGGTATAGGGAACTTTCTGGATAACACTTGAAATGTAAATGAAGAAAATATCTAATAAAAGTTGAAAAAAAAACTATCTTAACTTTAGATGAAAAGAAAGACAAAAACAAACAAACAAAAAAAGAAAACATTTTTGAAAGATAAAATAATCATTTGAAGTGCTTGATAAAGTAAAAAGCTGAAGCCTAATAATTAGGTTTTATTTTACAGCCTCACTATAAAGTAGAGGGAGTTAGCCACCTTTGTGCAGTTTACTGCACAATGAAAGAAACCTAAACTCCAGATGAACATCCATATCTGTTCTCAGTCATTGCCTTGACTAACATTAATCATCTCTGTGATTTGGAAAGGACAATGAAAATTAACCTTTTACTGTTCTGTGCTCTCACATACATGCTTTCTTAATTGTATGTAAAGTCCCTTCAAAACATCAAAACAAAAATGTGTATAAAGCCTCAGCATACAGACACACCACGGCACAAGATATCCAGCCATGAAATTTCGGACTCAGCTTCTTTTATTTGACCTTTCTGGATTCAAAGACAATTCTTCCTTATGGGTCAGCCTCATTGCTTAGGAAAGCAGAAAATGTGTTCTTGCCAACATCTTGTCATGTGGCTAATGTTTTTTCAAGGTGCTGCTGGGATCTGCTTCATGAGATTGTGGAGAATCTCCTGTTCAGGTGGTGAGGGAAGATAAACTCATCTTTGAGGATCTCTGCAGGGACAGCTGTTCATTGCTGACTTTTAAATGTTTACTGGCTTCTCACTGAACACCTTTAATTCTCAATCATGAACGTGTATTTTCCTCAGGTGCACGCCCCAGATGCTTCTGCATAATGGAATCCAATATGTAAGAAACCTTAATCTCCTGATATTCAGAATCTATAATTCTTTGAACTAACTTATCTCACACTCTAACAAACTATTCCTTGGCTCCTATTTCAATAACTCTCCAGTGTTTTCCAAATTGATCTCCATTTATGTGAAGATTATTTAAATTTCAAGATGCTCAGTCTATTACTTTTAAATATAAACTATAATTATACCTTTGTACATAGCAGCTATTTTATTTTACTTTACTATGGATATCTTAGTTTGCTTAAAATTGACCAAATTTTACTTCATATTCTCCTTTAATTCTTCTTATTCTTTTAAATAATCATCTATATGTTATATGTTAGCAACACCCATTTGAAATATAAATGGTTTCTCCAACTTCATACAAATTTTTGTAACTATTAATCAGTCTACTTTTAAGTAAAATCTTGAGCCAAGCAGTTGTAAAAATATCTTTTATTTGCCTGATATAATTGTTGTCTTGGAGGCTTACTGCTAAATAAGCTCACTTTTTCTAGTTCTTTCTGAAGTCTTGCTGGTTTGGTCAAATCAGCTGTTCTGGCTCAAAACTCCTCTCCAAGATGACTGATTCATTTTGACTTCTCTTGGTTTCTCACTGAATTTCTCTGCTTGGAAAAACTGCCTCTAATTCCATAAACTCAACTGTACTGACTGTTCCAAACCACAGTGAACTGAATTCAACTGGATTCATTGCACTGCCTCCCAACTAACTTGGATGTCATCATTTGCCAGAGCAGCCATGTTGCTGGATTAAAATTCCTCTAGAAACATTCTGGTCAATTTTGAATCTCAGTCTCTATCCCATGTTGATACTTCAGTTGTCTTCAGATTTTAAATTATCCCTATGTGGTACACACTTTCAAATCTCTTATCTCCAGAACTAACCACTATTCCAAAAGCTTGTTAAGAATTTGCAATTACAAAACCAAACATGTCTAAAAAAATCCCAACATCTCCATCAGTATTCAACATTAAGTATTCATGTACTATTATTTTGTACAATTAAATCATTGAATGTTTACAAGAAAGAAGGAGGAGGAATCAGAACCATAGGGATAGATAAAAGATAGAATATTTTCCAAGTAATTACAGAGTCCATAAAAAAATAGGGGAACTAACAAATAACTGAATAATACTATTAGTATACATAGCAGTGAACATCTGTATATCATGGAGAAAGACAGTTCTGTTAATATTCCAAACAGAAGCTATTATATTTTCCATTATTTATAAGTTTTACATTATAAAGTATACAGCTTATAGTTTGTTGCTTATAATTATGCTTCAGTAACCTCTAGATAAATCCACATAAAATTATAATTTTAAAATAGATTCAATTATTTTCAAAATTCTTAGTTATCCTCATTAAATTCACGAATTAAAAATCCCTGATTTGCGTTAATGCAAACATAGTCTGTCATTGGTATCTACATGCTAATAAGGGCTTATATTTATTTCTAATGCCATTTTAGTTGCTAGAACTTAATAACTCTTATAAAATAACCTGTAAAATCATTTNCTCTCCCTTCTTCATTCAACAGATGTAATTATAAAGCATCATAAGTTTGATTTTATTTCTCCATGAGATTGTCTCCTTTCATGTCCTAATGGCTATGCAAATAACTTCATAAATTCTTTTTATGAAGTTTAATACCTCTGCCCTAGTTTGCTTTTGATTGCTCTGATAAACACTATGGCCAAAAACAACTTGAGGAAGTTGAGAGTTTATTTCATCTTATAGTGTATATTTGATCATAAGGGAAGTCATGGCCAAGAGACTTGGCAAGGTGTCATTCAGAAAGCCAATGTAGGTTTCTTGATGCAGTAGATAAGGCAGAGTATGGAAGAACACTGCTCACTTGCTTCCGCTCCATGTCTTGATCACACGACTGTTGTAGCTATTGTTGTTGTTGTTGTTGTTGATTATAGAGTGGTGTGCCAACTACATAAATGTGGTAAAACCCACAGTTGGATGTGACATCCTATATCACTTATGAAAAAAGAACCTGCCTTCACACATCTGCTAATCTAATTTTCTCGACTGAAGTTCATTCTTTTCAGATGACTTTTGCTTTTGTCAAGTTGACAAAACAAACAAACAACAAAACAAACAAACAAACCAGAAATAAACAACAAAGAATCTTTTTTTCCTCTTTATTAGATATTTTCTTCATTTACATCTCAAATGTCATCCAGAAATTTCCCCTTACCCTCCTACATCCCCGCCCTGCTCCCCTACCCACCCCCTCCCACATAATGGCCCTGGCGTTCCCCTGTACTGGGGCATATAGAGTCTGTATGACCAAGGGGCCTCTCCTCCCAATGATGGCCAACTAGGCCATCTTCTTCCATATATGCAACAAGAGACATGAGCACAGGGGGAACTAGTTAGTTCATGTTATTCTTCTACCTATAGGGTTGAAGACCCCTTCAGCTCCTTGGGTACTTTCTCTAGCTCCTTCCTTGGGAGTCCTGTGTTCCAACTAGTAGCTGACTGTGAGCACCCACTTTTGTGTTTGCCAGGCACTGGTATAGCCTCCCATGAGACAGCTATATCAGGTCCCTTTCAGCATTATCTTGCTGGCATATGCTATAGTGTTTATTTTGGAGGCTGATTATGGGAAGGATCCCTGGCAGCCTCCATCCCTGGTTGGTCCATCCTTTTGATTCAGCTTCACACATGATCTCTGTAACTCCTTCAGTGTGTGCTTTGTTCTTAATTCTAGGAAGGGGCAAAGAGACCACATTTTGAACTTCATTCTTCTTGAGATTCATATGTTTAGTAAATTGTATCTTGGGTAGTCTAGGCTTCTGGGCTAGTATCCACATATCAGTGAGTACATGTTATGTGAGTTCTTCTGTGATTGGGTTACCTCACTCAGGATAATACCCTCCAGATCTATCCATTTGCCTAGGAATTTAATATATTCATTGTTTCTAATAGCTGAGTAGTACTCCATTGTGTAAATGTACCAAATTTTTTGTATCCATTCCTCTGTGGAGGGACATCTGGGTTCTTTCCAGCTTCTGGCTATTATGAATAAGGCTGCTATGAACATAGTGGAGCATGTGTCCTTATAACCAGATGGAAACTCTTCTGGATATATGCCAAGTAGAGGTATTGCTGGATCTCCCGGTAGTACTATGTCCAATTTTCTGAGGAACTGCCAGACTGATTTCCATAGTGGTTGAACAAGCTTGCAGTCCCACCAACAATGGAGGAGTGTTCCCCTTTCTCCACATCCACGCCAGCATCTGCTGTCGCCTGATTTTTTGATCTTAGCCATTCTTACTGGTGTGAGGTGGAATCTCAGGGTTGTTTTGCTTTGCATTTCCCTAATGATTAAGGATGTTGAGCATTTTTTCAAGTGCTTCTCAGCCATTCGGTATTCCTCAGTTGAGAATTCTTTGTTTAACTCTGTGCCCCACTTTTTAATGGGGATATTTGATTTTCTGGTGTCCACCTTCTTGAGTTCTTTATATATATTGAATATCAGTCCCCTATCAGATTTAGGATTGGTAAAGATCCTTTCCCAATCTGTTGGTGGCCCTTTTGTCTTGTTGACAGTATCTTTTGCCTTACAGAAGCTTTGCAACTTTATGAGGTCCCATTTGTCAATTCTTGCTCTTACAGCACAAGCCTTTGCTGTTCTATCCAGGAATTTTTCCCCAGTGCCCATATCTTTGAGGCTTTTCCCGGCTTTCTCCTCTATAAGTTTCAGTGTCTCTGGTTTTATGTGGAGATCCTTCAACCACTTAGACTTGACCTTCGTACAAGGAGATAAGAATGGGTCAATTCCCAGTCTTCTACATGATAGCTGCCAGTTGTGCCAGCACCATTTGTTGAAAATGCTGTCCTTTCTCCACTGGATAGTTTTAGCTCCCTTGTCAAAGATCAGNTTGTCTCCTTGACACACAAAGATATCATCACTACTAAATCATAACATTCCTTTTCTTGTTGATCCCCCAAGACTTTATGTGATCATCAGAATTTGAATCATATAGTAAATTTATTATTCACACTATAATTAAAATTATTTAATACTCTACAAGTTCTTTCTTTTTAAAATTTTCAGCATCTGTTTAAAATTGTCTATTTATCAACTATAAGATTCTACAAATTTTAAAACAAGATAAAATGAAAACAAAAAACCACAAAATTTAACTTGCTTACTTCTTAATCTATGATAGATGAACACACAATTACAAACAAAGCACAGCAAACAAAAACTCTAACAGTTAACTGGTCAGGGTGCAAATTCAAAGATTCTCTTTTATTCTCTTTTAATGATGATGTTTTGGATTCCAAAAGGGTGTCAACAGCTACAATTCCTCTGGTTTTAAAGTAAAGCTTTCCCCACCCCCTTGTTTTTATTTTTGTTGTTGTTGTTGGTTTTTGTTTGTTTGTTTGTTTTCTTTTTAGGCGTAGGCTATATTCATGGTACACTTAGCATTGTCATGGCTTGTATTCATGGTCCTGACAACTCCAATATACTTGGGTTTCCAATGAAGCTAAAACGGACCCTTCAGGACATAAGTTAATATAGGAATGGAAGGCAAGAACCTGGAGGCAAGACTTGAAGGAGAGGTCATGGAGGAGCATTTCTTACTGAAGTGCTCTCCAAGCCTTTGTCATCTTGCTATTTTACACCACCCAGTAGATTCTAAGAGGGTAGCACAATGCATCAAAGTCTGGGACATCTCACATCAATCATTATTCATGACACCACCACCCCCCCACACACACCACAACACAAAGTTTCTTACATCGAATCTTATGATGACATTTTATGCATTTGAGTTCTTTCTTGCCAGATGACTCAAGATTGTGTCAAGATGACAATGAGGTTAGCAGGTCAATCATCTATTGTCGTTGAATCACCAGTGACTATGTCATGGTCTTCACAAACTCAGTGCTTATATAGAATAGCATCATGCTTATATCAGAGAAGTCTTCTTCCAATGTGTAAGTGTAATTTACACAGACTTAAAGAGAGGCATACCTACCCCTATCCACTTAACATGTCTCTAGCAACCCTGCACACAAACCTGAGGAAACCTCTGAGCATTTAATCACTTTTTGTCTTGAAGATTGCTTCAACTTAAAAAAACAAAGCAAAACAAAAAAACAAAAAAACAAAAACCAAAAACCAAACCAAAACAAAAAAACTCTTCCCACAAAATACAAACCAAGCCTTTACACACATATATTCCTTGAACATATGCTTCTTATGTACAGTATATCCATATCTACATATTGACTGAATTCAGAGTAAGTTTCTTCAAAAGTCAAAACCACTATTGCTTACCTAGGGCACATCCTTCTGACATGTCGTTCTCTACTTATTGCAAAAGCTGCAGATATGAATGTGTTGGGACAATCTATTCATTTTGTAGTACACGTGTACCTGGAGATACACCATTCACTTTCAATATCCTGTGTTTTGCTTACATACTTTTAAGTATTATGAGCTCCTTATTGCATTTATTATATGTAAATCCCTTATTTACTGAAAGTATTCTCAGAGAGGAATCATTTAATTAAGCAAATGCTGCAACCCACTGTCTACCCTAGTCGTACTGCAATTTTCTAGTAAGACCTACTTAAACTTATCATACATCTCAGAAACTAAGCACTTCTAAGTTTATTCTACAGATGGTGTCTGTTATTACACCACTTCCCCTCTATCAATTAGCACTCTTTAAGCCACAGACACTTGGAAATAAATTGGTATTAAATTTCTTTAACAATTCCAAACAATTTTCTGTGGCATATTCCACACAATTTAGGAAATTGCACTCTGTTCTCCACACTTGGAGGTTTATACAGAGGGTCTGAAAATACAGGAAATTTGAAACATGAGTTCAGCTATGAAATCAATAGTTAGTGTGAGAAATTGCCTCACATGCTCTACTTTTAAAAGTAACAGGAATAAGACAATTTTGTTAAGTCAGTGATCGTGTTGAGGTGTAAAGTGATATTTGCCAGGTGTTATATTAGAGATTCCAAAATTCGATCCATAAAGAATTGGTGTCTGGAATGTAGGCTTCCATTTTCTAAGTTGTAGTCCTGTTCTGAAAAAAAAAAAAAAATCTGGGGAAAAAGGCTCCTCTTCTCTTTCTTCCCACTGTCCTGATTTTACTTTTTAAAGGAATAAATATTCTAAGCAATTGGGGTAAACACTATATATTTAATATTTTAAAAGCATACCTATAATAAAGTATCCTGCTGGTACTAAGACAGAATTTTTGGAAACATTTTCTGATTTTTTTTCCTTCATAACCTCTTATAGATAAAAGCCTCTTTGTCAATTATGTTAGATAAGGAATCTGTGAAAAGGATGTTACCTTGACAAAGCACACAGGAAAGGCAGCAATGCTCTCTCTTAATTTTTACTTTTCTTCCCTCGACTGTATTCTTTTTCTGTTATCTTGTGCAAGGTATAAATATGCTAGAGCACACTCACATGTTTTCACTACAATGAAGGTGTAGGAAGAGTTTTGTCTTTTTTCTCCCTCCTTCTTCCTCCTTTACTTCTTTCTCCCTTTTCCTAATTCCTCATCCCTTTTCTCCATCTTTCTCTACTTCTTATCAAGTAACTATTTTATTTTATTTAAGTCTCTATTACCAATTTCTTAGAAATGCTCACCTGTGACAGCCAGTCCTCTCTTTCTTCTATTTAGAAAGCTATTTATCTAGTTGTGTGGCATCACAGACCTGAAATTAACTTTGGCGCTTTTATACATTCCACGAAGCAGGATCTCTGCTTATTTGTTTTACTCTTTGCTTTCTAGTGAAGCAAGAAAATAAGAAATTTTATTCCTGTTGTTTTGTCTTCCATGATATTTTTCATATTAGAAATCATTAAATTATTCAGAACTTATGTTGGCAAGTTATATACCATTTATTGTAGTCTACATAACTTTATTTTCAGTGATATGGAATATTATTTTTTTTCTGAGATAAATAAGAAAGGATTATTTTTCAAAGTTTGTTTTATATTTTAATTATGAAATTGGTAAACCATCTTACAACAAAATAATATCAGGCTTCAAGAGGAGGATTCCAAGTGCTTAAGCTTTTTAGAAATGAACTACTGTATTCATCCTCTATTACATCATAACAAAAATTACAGATAACTATGTATTTTTTATAAAAATTTCAAGATAGAATTCTTGTAATGCATGTATCACTTTACTTTATTCTATGTGTCATTTGAGAAAATATTTTTAAATTATCATTTCACATAAGTGAAAATAGCTTGTTGAATGTTACAGTCTGCATTTCTAATTCAACTAGAAATATTTGGAGTACTATGATGTAAGTTTTAATATTTAAAGCTCTTTGTTTACAGTGAAATAGAAAGAACATCAGTCTTTATTAGTCTAATAGTTTAATAATTGTAATGTTGTTCTTCATGAATTGAATTAACCTATCTTAAGTTAAATCCATTTAACATTCATCTTTATAATTCTTTAAAGCAAACATAATATGTGTGGTGCTACATGAATCTCCAGAAATTTTACCACTAACTCTGCCATTTGGGAGCATGCTGTCCTGTCTGGTAACATGCTTGATGTGTCAGAAAGCATATTAAGCACTGTGAAACAATTTCTTGCTTATGCAGGTATATCTTTGTTTCAGGGTACTTGCTATTCTAGCTGTATAACCAGAGAAACTTAGCCTTAGACCTCAATGCCCTGATCTCAAGTCTTACTTTTGACAAATTTAAGAATTTCCATATTCTCCCATAGTCTAATCCTTATCATAAAGTGACAAGGACAACACTCATCAAAGTGCTGAGTGTTTAATGGAACAGGGCCTTAATATTTTTTTTACATATATATGATAAAGTACTAATTATGAATGTGATGATTATACTAAAGTTGGAGCTTATGTCTTGCTATCTCTGTCCTTCAGTCCATTATAATGTATGTGCTCACACACACACACACACACACACACACACACACACACACTTCTGATCCTTCCTAAGTTTTCACATAATTATCAAAGCAGAATTACCTAGGAACAAACTTGTTACAGAATATTTGAACACACTCTTAACTATGAGATTGTGGTTTTGTTTGTTTGTTTGTTTGTTGTGGTTTTTTTTTAAATGAACAGTTTCTTGTTGTGATGTGACTCAATCCTCCGAACACACCTTTAATCCTTCTGCCTTGAATACAAAACATTCTTGAAACATATCTTTAACCCTAAACAATGAGGGTAAAGTTACCTTAGAAGGAAGCATGGAAGTTTGAAGGAATGTCTAATTGAGTGGCAAAGTAATAAATCTGAGAAAGATTTGACAGAGTAAGATATCTTAACCCCAAACAATGAGGGTAAATCTACTTTGTAGAAGGAAGTATAGAAGTTTGGAGGAGATGTCTAATTGAGTGGCAAAGTAATAAATCCAAGAAAGATTTGACAGAATAGGATATGCCCAACTCTCATGAAAAGAGAGAGGAAAGCAAGGCTATATTAATGGGCAGTGCAGAAAAAGTTAGTTTTCCTGGGACAATTGTAGACACACTAGACACAGGTGAAGACAGAAGAGACAGAGAATGAGAAGGAGCCAGAAGATGAGAACAGATTGCCCAAGGTAGTTGGAGTCCATGGAGAGCAAATCAGAAGAGGCCTAGAGGGAAGTAAGATAGGATCATTCAGCTTGGAAAAGAATTTGAGGTAGAATATCTTATTTGAATCAGCCAACCAAAGTTCAGAAAGAATTAAGGAACAGTGAGCTTATTCAATGGCAAGTCTTAGAGTTTGAAAACATTCTGGGTTTAGATTAGATTGGAAGGACGTCAGAAGCTTCTAGGACCAGGCCTAGGTTAGGGGATAGAGGTAATATGCATCTGAGATTGCAGTTACATCAGGTGAATGTAAGTTACATTTACAGAGGTCTTATAAATTCTGAAAATATCTAATAGAGCAAACTAATTTAATTTTGCTAAAGAGATTTTTCTCCTAATAGAAAATTTCCATAACAAGATATTTTGTGAAGATCTGTCCAAGTTTAGTTTATATTGGCAAAATTAAATTGCTCTTATCTTTTACGGAACCGTGGCTGTTTCTTGGGAAGAGAGCCAAATGAAATAAATATTTTTCTGGCAGATATATAGAAGCTATTAAAAAGATTAGAAATGCCAAATATATTTGGTGTACCTTCTTGATCCAAGGATTTCAGAGATAGAACATCTAAGGGAACAGCTACATTAATGATCTGGAAAACATAATATCAAAACCAATATTATGAAAAAATGGTGGTATTTTATGATTAATTTGGTACTGAAGTGTACAGCCTATTGGTGGGTAAAAATTCTCCAATTGTGTAATTTGTATGAGTTTATAGAATTCTAATACTGGGGTCATATCATATGAGCTCCAAGCAGCTTTCTGAGTGATATACACATTGCTTTCGCCACATAAAGCTTCATCTCATCTGCATTATTTAAGCGTGGAAATAAATTTACTCTTATATCACAAATCACTTCCTAGCCAAATGAAACAGTGCAGAAAATAATAACCAGGTTTTGATTATGAAGACCAACACTGGACTAGGGGGAGTGGCAAAGACATAATTTCCAATACCCCGTAGACCGTGAATGATATAAATTCAGTTGCATTCAGTATCTCTCACCCTGCCAGAGGCAACCACTAAGAATATATATCCATGATAGCTACAGTATACCAGGATAATCTCTCCCATTTGACACAGATGGCACACTGAAGCTAGCTTTCTAATTTTCTCAAGACACCAAAAAAGAGTAACCTGCTTTTGTAGATTTGTACTATTGAAGTTTAAAATTGAGTAAGAGCTTCCTAGAAGCTGATTTCAGCATTGAGAGTATTCCAGTTTACCTCCTTATGTAAGTTTATATTTCACTCTTAAGCCAAATTTCTCATATATCTTCTCCTTTCCATTATTAAAACCTTATTTGTTCTTGCAATCCTCCCTCAGGCAGATGAATATATTAGTAGTATGCATAATTGTGAATGTAACTAATTATCTTTTCTAATTGAATTAGATGATTTTTCTACTCAATTAACTAATTAACTTCGTAACTGCTCTTAATTATTTGATCACAAAGTTTTCACTTAGTATCTATTCACTAATATAATTCATTAGAACATTCACTAGAAAATAAAGTTCATAAAAATAAAGAGGGACTATGATTTATGACAATGAATATATTTCAAAACTAATAAAATGATGAAAGGTTTAATGATGTGAAATATATACACTTTGAACCAATAACAAATAAAGTTTGATATTTTATTAAATGTATATTTGTAGATATTATAATTAAGAGAACGAAAACTTTAAAAGGCTAGTAAAATTATCATGTTTATATATACAAATAGAAGTATAAGTAACTTGCCCCTTCCTAGAATTAAGAACAAAGCACACACTGAAGGAGTTACAGAGATCACGTGTGAAGCTGAATCAAAAGGATGGACCAACCAGTGATGGAGGCTGCCAGGGATCCTTCCCATAATCAGCCACCATAATAAACACTATAGCATATGCCAGCAAGATAATGCTGAAAGGGACCTGATATAGCTGTCTCATGGGAGGCTATACCAGTGCCTGGCAAACACAAAAGTGGTTGCTCACAGTCAGCTACTAGTTGGAACACAGGACTCCCAAGGAAGGAGCTAGAGAAAGTGCCCAAGGAGCTGAAGGGGTCTTCAACCCTATAGGTAGAAGAATAACATGAACTAACTAGTTCCCCCGGCGCTCATGTCTCTAGCTGCATATATGGAAGAAGATGGCCTAGTTGGCCATCATTGGGAGGAGAGGCCCATTGGTCATACAGACTCTATATGCCCCAGTACAGGGGAATGCCAGGGCCATTATGTGGGAGGGGGTGGGTAGGGGAGCAGCGCAGGGATGCGGGAGGGTAAGGGGAAATTTCTGGATAACATTTGAAATGTAAATGAAGAAAATATCTAATAAAGAGGAAAAAAAGAAGTATAAGTAACACTTCTAATCACAGAATTTAAGTGCTTCATGATGATATCTTCTATGACAGTAATTTTAATTGAACATGTATACATACATTTTATTGCAAAATTCATCTTCACAGTGATATAATGTATATAAGAAAAACAAATATAAGAACAAAATATTTAAGCCAACCAAAGGAAGATAAACTCTTCCAAATAGGTGATTATTCTCCATTGCAAAGACTAATAGTTCTATGTTACTCTTCCAGTTTTCTTCAGTTGATATTTTAGTTCTGTTCACATGAAAATATGTGGTTTTGCTTTGACTTTTTTTAATACTGCACCAAACCCGAAGAAGCAAGTTCAATCTCTGGTGGAAAGAAATATTTACTCTAACTATGATCTTTATGATGAGAGTTCTGATATTATAAAATAAAATTACTTCAATTTTATAGATAGAGTTTAGTACTGGAAAAACGCAATGGGCATGGGCTTGTTTACAGAGCCTTAGAACCATGCAAATTAAAAGGTACAAAGTAGAAGCACAGATTTATAATCCCAAGTATGGGAGAAGGTGAGATAGGAGGTCCATGATAAGAAGACCAGCCAAGGCAATGTTGTGAATTTCTAAAAGCTAAACAAAACAAAGCAAATAAAACAAATAAAACCTGCATCATTAGCTGCCTCTGTAGAGTATGACAATTCTTTAAGGATTCTTTGGTTGAAGTGAGTGAAGCGTGCACTCTGAAGGGTCTACATATCTCCTGTGAAGTTCAAATTCTCACAATTTACCCAGAATTATAACATTCTAAAATGAGTAAAATAAATGGAGAGAGAATAGTGTAGTCTCTTTCTTGATCCTTAGCTGAAATGCTGCATCTATCACTTATGGATATAATAATCTCCATAATAACTAAGATTTCCTTTCACTGCCCATCCTGAACAATGAGTAGACAGGAGTAGTGTGGTAATTCAACACAACAAACCATCACACCTGTATTTCCTTCTCAGCAAGAATATGAAATCCAAGTCCATGATGCTGATAATCCCAAGTCCTTAGAGTTAGGGACAGGAAAAAGAGGGTAGATTTTAACATCCATACATAATTGTCCCAATTTCTAAGGTGGGTATGCTTTTATTTCCTCAAGTGAACATTTTCTCTTAAAATATCACATAGTAAATAATTCAGGCTTTATGATCCATAGATTCTATCACAACTATAGAATTTGTCATCATTGTGGAAAAGTCATGTAAAATATAAACAAAAGGAGCTATATGGTGATATGTGGCTCCTGGAAACATATTTCGATATTTTTAGAAGTATTTGATATAATTATATATTGACAGGTTTTGTGGCTTTGGTAAAAATATGTGATGTGGTTTTGTCTGCATGTTTAAATTACTTTCTCTCCCCTCAGTCAGTGCTGCATCCTTTACCCTATAATCTTCCTAATTCATTCGGTTCTTGCCTCAGACTCCCTAGGCATATAGGCATAAACAATGCCCAAGTTGCAATTTTAGTTTGTTCTATCAGATTATAGTCTACCTTATATTTTCATAGAAAAGTATTTTTCTAAGAAAGGGGGAAAATGGGTAGGAAAGGGTAGGGTGGAAGAAAAGTAAATGGGAGGGGAAGTAAAGGGAGAGAGAGTGATTCTCTTTAAATGTGTTCTAAAGGAAACATTTAAATGCATAAAAAGCAATTGTTATTGTTCTTTAATAAATAAATGGTTTTCCAACCATTCAACAGGTTTTGAATTATTATTAGTTTCTATATACTGCTTCTGGTGCAGTAGAGTACTGTAGATGCAGGCATCCACAGAGATATTAGTGCCTTTATTATTTAGTAGAGAGCTGTGAAGCAATCGAGAGTGTTTGAGGAACTATATGATAATGATCATAGCATGGATAAGAAAGATATATTTTGAAGCTGCCCAGCTTGATGCTTAAAATTTTAATCAAAGAGAATTTAGCTGTAGAGTGCAAGAATGGTATAATTACTAATTTGCTATTTTGTGATTGATTTTAAACCTTATGGCATACATTTTTCCTCATATATTGGTTTTTAAAAACTATAACACCAGTTTTTGAAGGTTGGCTTTAAAGGTATTTAAATCATAACTACAAAGTTGGTGCTACCGTAAATACAGGCCATCATTTTAGTGCTTTGAATTCATGGTCAATGGAAAAGACATTTGTATTTTCGTTGTTACCATATCCTGGGAGAATATCATTTTAGAGTTCACATTGTAATCACTTGAAAAAGGAATCTTGATTTACAAGCTTGAATCTGTTGTAATCAATGACTAAGCCTGTTATAAAAATGTAGAAATATTTTGAAACTGCCAATATAATTTCAAAAGTCAACAACTCTAAACAATAAGAAATTTTGTTCCAGAGGTCCTTACTGTTAAATCATTATCTTGGCAAATGCACTTCCAATATAAAATCAATAAATAAAACAATCAACAGCATTATAGTGAGGCTGTAGTAATCTGAGTAGTTATTTAAATTCAATAACTGAAAGACAAGTGAATATTTTCTATTTCAATACACTCAAGTATGTACACAAGTGCCTATATTTATTTGTTTTCAAAAATATATTTGAAATATATTTTCTTATATCGCGTTTCAATCCTTTAATATAAGTCTAAAGTACACAATGGAGAGATGTTTACTGGGTGTAAATGATACTTTGTTCCTTAGGAAAACAATGAAAAAATAAAAAGAAGAATTCTCCTTTCACTACCTTCTAAGCAAGTCATTTCTGGTGAGAAGTTATTTAAAATGCTTGTACTGTTGTGTAGAGATGTCAAATTATATTATGAAATTTAAGTAATATCTTATATATTTCACACATTTATGAAAGTTTTGTATAGAAAACACATTCTTGAATAATCAGAAACGCCATTT